>CM067368.1:3357813-3415983 GCA_034401795.1 Chaetoderma sp. LZ-2023a
CCAGGTTGGAATACAAGAAACCAATGTCAAGACGCGTAAACAGATAAGGGATAATCTAAAGACAAACGCCAAGAAAGACGTTGCTAAAGAAAAAAAGGATCGTTATCGTTCTTGCGGCGGCCAAATCGAGTCTGAATCACAGGCAGATGACGGCTCACACCTGGTGTCCTCAATCTGTAGTGCAGTCCTTCATCCGTTAGAGAAAGATGTGGATGATGATGATGCATGGTATCAAGAAGCTGAGGGTAAGCACTCTTATGACACCAATTTTACTAATCATGGTTCCCGATCAAGGAAGCATATTGCGTTTGGTTGTGGTTTCTGTGTGTGCATGTGTATCCATCTGTCCGTCCCTCTGTCAGTCTGTCCGAATTGTTATCTGCCATAACTTGCTCAGAACTCAGGGTGTCATACAGTGGAAGGGCAAAACACCCGAGGACCAGGAGCCGGTATCTGAGGAGGCGCCGGCGCATCCAACACGGATGATGTTTTCAAGTACTCAGATGTCAAGGTTAAATTGATATCTCAGGTTTGATAATCGCAAATACCGCAGACAAATTAAGAGACATATGACATCAATGGCTTTATCAATGCCATAGTTTGAGTGGACTGTACTAGCCTCCTGACTGTTTGTCACAGTAGATTAAAAAAAACCTGCATCTATTGACAGATAGATATAGAATTATATTCATTGTCTATAGTACAGGAAACAAGGATGCAAATGGGGTAGGTTTTGTCAAGGTGAAATGTCATGATCATGAGCAAGCAGATTGGTGTACATTTTGGAAAAATCTTGCTGGAAGGGACTGTGGATCTCACACGTACTGAGAGAGGTGCAGCTCCTAATG
This sequence comes from Chaetoderma sp. LZ-2023a, assembly GCA_034401795.1. Lineage (NCBI taxonomy): Eukaryota > Metazoa > Mollusca > Caudofoveata > Chaetodermatida > Chaetodermatidae > Chaetoderma > Chaetoderma sp. LZ-2023a. The sequence goes on from CM067368.1 coordinate 3,358,662, forward strand.
ATTCACCGGCATCCACGTCTACAGCTGCTACACCAACACTACGTAATGGTTCTGAATTGAAAACGTGCAAGTCCATCAGTAGTAACAAGTGATGGTTTCCTTCACATGCTCTAACCACCGCACTCCAACTGCAATAAGAAGGTCATGAGCTTCAAATGAAGCGGCCAAAACAACAAAAGTTTGATGAGGAAGAACACATTCAGCGAATGAAGGTTATCAAGCTCCAGGAACAAAATCTGTCTAACTGTATTTCCCATCACAGCACTTATTTGCATTTTTGCCATTTCATCTTCTTCTCCATTGATGACTGGGCCTTCGTCATAGAAAGCTGCTTCATGTAGATTAATAGCTAATTTACGCATCGCAGCTGTAGCTGCTATAATTAACATTGTCGTCTCGAGTTTGCACTGAATTCCAAAGTGAAGACAAGGTAAACGGGGTTTCCCTACTCCAGACAAGCGTAATTATAACGAACTTTCGCTTGACCGTTCGGATTCCGGTATGGTGTCATGAGAAATAGTCCACATGGGTAGCCTGAATCACCGAGCAATATGTCATTCAACTGCTGGTTTTCAAACTTTGAGCATATTCGACTGCTGTCAAAAATCCTTGCATCGTGTGTTGATCCCGACCATCTGGATACAATGTTCAGATTGGGGTCAGGAATACAATGTTGATGAACTTGAGATTGGGGTCAGGAATAGCTTGCACGTTTATTAACATGAAACCTTTCATGCACCTGGAAATTTCACGGTTTAGCAAACTCGGAGCTTGTATGGGTATATAAGATCTATTGATGCATCCAACTACACGAGGAAAGCCAAATTGTTCATAAAATGTACGGTGCATGTCAACTGTCACGTGGCCCTGAGGAAAGTGAATGAATGAACCTTTCCATTTTTAGCTATGGCCCGCCCATCACTAGCCAAGCTCCACCGACCCTTCGCCGTATTGGGATTGATCGATCTCCGAATGCCCTAGCTATCACTTTCCTGAAAACTATACAGGAAAGCTGTTAAATATTTTGTAACTAATTTGACTGGGTGCTGTTGCTGCCTATGGCAGTTACAGCGCCCAGTCAAATTAGGTTCAAAATATTCAACAGAATATTTATTAAATAGTAAAAACAAGCAATTTGTAAAGCAACGTATAGACCGTCTTCAAATATGCATTCGTGACGTACTTATCGACGTCATTCATGACGTCATATATTATGATGTCATTCTACACACCGTGAAGATGATTATGACGTCATATGATGGGTACATACTTTGGAAAGGTGAATTATGCCGTCTTCCTCGCTATTGCCCGAGCTATTTTTTAAACTATCCGACAGACTGTGACACCACATGCATATCCCCGCATACAATCTGGAAAGAACCAGTTGCATAAAATCTTAATGAAACCTGTAATTGGGCCCGTGGTAGTATAGGGCACCCACGATTATCAGCAGCTGCGGGGATATCTTCTTGCAGTATTTGCAGGAGACGATCGAACCCGTCTCTGGTGAATCTGAACCGTTTTCGGAAGTTTTCATCTATGAACAGTTCTTCGGCTTCCCGATATTCGTCACGATGTACCCTAGCGTGTGGTAGATGTAGGGGATTTTTGTCACCTAACAAGCGCAACTGCATGATTTTGTTCAGATAGTCACCCATCTTAATCAATAGCTAGCAGTAAACTGGCAACTCCTTATGCCTAAGATGGCGTTTAAGGAGGCCCAAGACTGTCCTTAAAATTTAAGGTACACCTAAACCAAAATAAAGGAAATCCTAATAGGCAAAAATGTTCTTGAAATCATATCACCTTAACCTTAGGAAATAGTCTAAAGGAATTCCTTATGCCCAATTTAAGGTCCGTTCTTGGATGACATAAGGAGGTCTTAGCAGATACATTCTTGGATGACATAAGAATGTCTTAGCAGATAAGGTCTCCCATAAGATCAATCTTAGGGCCTAAGGAGCGTTCTTGAATTCGGGCCGAAAATTGTATTCAGTAAAGTCTGACGAGAGCTGTTTCTCCTGTAGGTTTGAGAGACCAAATATGATATATTTATAGATATTTTTTACGAGGAAGGTGCATGATATTTTTTGTCTTATCTTACCCGGACATGTGTTCCTATAAGAATATCATTATAATCTGTCAGTACTTAGCCTTATCATATCCTTATAGAAAAGACATGTTCTAGCAAGATAAAACAGAAATCCTCATTTAAGCTAACCCTTGCAACACGACAGAACTGTCGCGGTCATGCAACTGGCAACGGTCAAGTTCGACTGGCTAACCATAGTTAGCTATAGTAACGATGCATCTTAGTGGCCCTGGATTAGTCATATAAAACACTGCTGGAAAATGCAGATCTTTCATTCGTATGGCGTAGCCAAAATCTTGGTCAGTTAGATTGGCTAAAATTAAGCATAAAACAGCAGTTCTCTGACGAATATATTCAGAGATGGAGAGGGGAAATTTCCATAGCAGCACATGTACCAGCTATAGGATTTTCAATAAAGATTTCCAATTTGAAAATTATTTAATATCACTCCCCCAGAAATTTTCAAGGTTACATTGTAAATTCAGAATGAGTAACCACAGTCTACGTGTAGAACTCAGAAAATATGAAAATCCACTCCCTCAAAATGAGCGAGTGTGCACAATATGTGCTCAGAACGTCCTAGGTGACGAATTTTACTTCTCTTTGAATGCCCATTATAGATAGATAGATAGATAGATAGATAGATAGATAGATAGATAGATAGATAGATAGATAGATAGATAGATAGATAGATAGATAGATATAGATAGATAGATAGATAGATAGATAGATAGATAGATAGCTAGATAGATAGATAGATAGATAGATAGATAGATAGATAGATGGATATATGGATAGATGGATAGATAGATAGATATTATAGATTACGCTCAAATACCCTAAAGGTGAATCATCTTATTAATGTTGGCAACGGATCAAAATCTATATCTGTAAATGTGTAGATGTTATTTTTAAACGTGTGAACTGAAATAAAAATATTGTATTCCTGTTCCCCTTGTGTCACGGTGTGGCTTGGGTGTAAATAAATAAATGAAATGAAATGAACATCGCAGTCGAACTTGAAAAGGTTAACTGGCTAATCAACGCTATGTTTCACTTGCCACGGTTAAATGCACATGTTAATATTTCCCTAACCTATGTAAGTTTGATGAAATTATGGTGTTCTATGTTAACTCAATGTTGCCAATGCCTATTTCCTTCCCACGTTATATCATATGGACACTTTTTGACATCTTAGCGGACAAAAGCAACCCATTTTCGCAGGCCTTCAAAACATACGACAAAATCGGTTAATCGAGACTGTTACCAGCTTTTTTGGAATAGTAATTCAATGGGGAATCGGATACCAACGAACTATAGTTAACTATTTAACGTCTGACTGGGCATAGCAACTGCTCATGTTCAGTAAACCAGCAAATTGAGTATGGTTAGCCAGTCGAACTTGACCTAGGCTCGCACGATGCCGATGGACCCAATCTGTCTCTCAAATATATGACATCGTAATCAATTACGTCACATGTAGGCTGACGTCATAATCACTATGACGTATTATAACTCCGTCATGAAGCGGGAAAAGTCCGCCAAGTATACGAATTGTTGAATTTGTTGATTAAATTGTAAGTTCATCAAAGACATACAATTCGTAAATTATAAGTTCATCATTCTCTTAAATATTTTGAAGTTAATTTATCTTGGGGATGTTGTTGCCATAGGCAGCAACAGCTTCCAGTTAAATTAGTTTCAAAATAGTCTTACCTTGAAATTGAGATTCTGGGAATTCAGTGTTCAAAGTATATAAATCGATCCCAACCAAGAGAGGAGCTTATCTATACATTGGCGGGGCATAGCTATAGATGTATCCCTCTAGTAGTGGATGGGGTGGCATGGTTGGGGGACACGTATACACATTGATAATAGTGCCACTGAACAATAGCTTCAAACTGTTGGAGATTTTGAAATTTATTTGACTGGAAGCTTTTGTCTTCTACTGCAGCGAAACATCACAGTCAAAGTAAGGTCTATATAGTTAAAATGTCGCCGTAATATGTCCCTGCTCGATTTACCGATTTCTGCAAACTGGTATTATATAATTGAAATAAAATAACTTGATCTTGAACTTGAACCTGAGCTGAAGATTCCAAAATTAGTCGGTGGTTGATCAGTTTCGTGGCCCTATCATGGCAGATCGGGTGGGATGGCGTCGCGGTTGCTCGTGATTGACGAAGATATTTTCGTGCTAAAACACCACTGGCTCGCATTCGACTCAACATAGATAAGGAGAGCCTGAAGTCAATCGGAGATATATTCTCCCATATAGCAAGCATGATGTGGTAAAGAAGCGCCATTTCCACCGCCGCCCCCCCCCCCCTCCACATTTGACTGCCTAAGTCTAACTCAGTCTTTATCAAACTGTGGGTAACTTGGTATTCCTTCCCGCAAGGGAGATAAGAGTGTATGTTTTGGCGGTTTATATGGGCTGATCGTGTGGGGGATCTCCCCTGAATAAGATATTGGAAAGTAACTTACTCGTAATTGATGAATTTGTGTTCTGAGTCCGGCCTACCACATCATTATATGCGTCATCTTGATCACCGGGTAGGAGGATGCGTCTTGCTGAGGATACCGGCCTCCCACGTCATTAAATGCGTCAACTTTATCACCGGGTAGGAGGAGAAGTCATGCTGAGGATGCGTGTACACAGACACCACCCGGTGCCCTGTCCACTCCGCGAGATATACAATGAATGGCACGGACGTATCGCCTGAGCGGTTTCCGACCAGCACAAGAGTCGAGCAACTTTTGCAATATGAGAACAGGGATCATGTATGTGGCCTCAACCCTGCACACGCATATTTGTGAAACTCGCTACAATATATACACCCCTACAAGCTATTATATGATTGTAAAACATTCTTACCAAAGCCGTATACATAGTGAGCCATTTTTAGCGATATCCCGACCATTTCAACACGTGTCCCAATTCACCTTTCCAGCGTATCCACCCATCATCTGACCTCGTATGGCGGCATAATCAGCTCAGCACAATGTATGATGACGTCACAACCACAACGTCACAAATGGTTTCATATAGCCCGTCATCAAATCTCAAATAGTCCGGCACGTTGTATGAATTGTATGTATTTGTAATTTTTTGCTATTTAATAAACATGCTGTTGAATATTTTGAAATTAATTTGACTGGGCGCTGCTTTCGGCAGCAACAGCACCCAGTCAAATTAGTTTCAAAATAGTCAACAGCTTATCTGTGTATTTTTTTGGAATTTTATAGTCATGGTGGTCAGAGATCGATCGATCACAATACGAGCGAGGTGTGGGTGGAGCTTAGCTAGAGATGGGCGGGGGCATAGCTAGAGATGGGCGGGGCTAAAACCGGAAAGGTGGATTGTTTTTAATACTTTGAATCCTGAATTCCCAGAATCTCAATTTCAACGCAATTATACATGTCCCAGTCAAACTACTTTCAAAATATTCGACGTACTGTTGATGAAATTGTAAATTCGCCGATGGCATACAATTCAAAGGATTACTCTCTGACCTTTTCCACATTCTTGATGTATCTTCATCATTTTGCTTGTTGCGCCAGCTAAGAAGTGCCGTATTATGATTATGGCGTAGAGATACGCGACTGGCGGATCGGATCAATGCATTAGCAGTTTGTCAATATACAGTGCTGATTATTCTTTACATTTGTTCATATCAAAGCATTTCTTTTATTTTCGCAAAGTGCATCCGATAATATAATGATTAACATGTGTGTTGATGGAAATATACTAAGCTCTCTCGCGGCCATCTGAGCATCAAAGATACACATACATGCAAATGATAAGCATTGTTTGAATTATTTCGAGTGAGTGAAGGATAGGATCTAAGCACCACCAGCAATTAGGCATAATTGGAAGCGATTATAAATGCTTGTGCTGCGAATAAGACGTTCACACATAATTAATATTTGTACGGAAACATTGACTACAGTAGGATAATTATATTATATTTGAATTAAGCTTATATACCATACAGCAGAAATTGATTTAATATAGCAGACATTGCCGCTTAAATCAACATAGCATAGACACAAGCATCTGCTATGGCAAGCACTTCAGCCATGGAATCTGCTGACACGATATCACAACAGGAAGATTTCGTCTTCAATTTCAGTCATTATTTTGACAATATAACAACATTTAGTGATTACCTCGACTGGGATTCCTGGCAGGCTGAATTAGGAAGTAATCCTGTATTTAAAGCAGCACTGTGGATCCAGAATTACTACGCATATATTCTCAGCGCTATCGGAGTTCCATGTAACATCCTATCCTTCTTAGTGCTGAGGAGGATTAAACCATTAGCGTCAGCCTTATTAATTATGATGACTTTGTCTGTAGTAGATTCATTGAACCTAATGGTGATGGTTTCTGACAATGTTTTCCGATCTTCTCGTGTTGACTTGTCTTACACGAATATAGGATGTTGTGTAATGAAGACTGCTATCTACTTCCTGCAGTATATGCCAATATGGTTAGTTGTGCTGCTAACACTAGAGCGTGTTATTGCTGTGTGTTTTCCTATCAAAGCAGCTCAGGTCTGTACAATCCCTAATGCTTGCCGATCCTTCGTCATTCTCTGTGTCGTGGATGTCATTCTTTGCACAGTTCACATGTTCATCTATGAAGAGAGACGTACTGGAGCAGGTTTTATTTGTCTCCCCAAGTCAAACTATGTAACGTTCTATCTACATTGGCTGAAGGCTGATACTGTATTTTTCGTTTTTATTCCATTGATATTAATATTTGTGAGCAACATGGCAATCATAGTTAAACTGAGAATGCCGACAGGAATGAACAATGAAACAGTTGGGCCATCAACCAGTGAAGAGAACAAACGCCAGAACAGATCAATAACTCTGATGCTCTTAGCCGTATCAATGACAACACTTATATGTCTGGGTCCAAATCTATTTTTGGGCGTAACTGGAGGTGACTGGGATGTAGTAGTTAACGTTTCTCCCGGTACATTTGCAAGACGACAAATAGCAATAGTCCTAATTATGTTCCTGACGAATGCTAACAATGCAGTTAATTTTTTCCTGTACGTCCTCACTGGACGACGTTTCAGAGCTGAGTTTAATGACATGGTCACTTCTAGGTTTGGAATACCAAAGCTCGTTGGTTATCGCTCTACCACTAGTAGATAATTGTAAATCAGATAATTTAAATCGGCGTGCCGGTCGGTTGGTTGACATTCGAATTTATTACATTTCTGAGAAAGCTGCCTTAAATGGCGTAGCTATAGGGTGCTGCAAATGTTCTTTATAATTCCAACAACGTTAATATATTTTACATACTGTCGTTCCGTTGTTTATTTTATCATAATTATAATCTAATATTGTATCCGTCCATGTGTTAGAAGTGTCATTGGAGGTGAAGTGTTAATGGCGATTGCGAAATAACCTATGTAGCGCAATGGATTATGTGTATGTAAAGGGAATATGCATACCATGCGTTTGGTAACGGTGATCAGAATCAAGTTACAGAGCAGAGATGGAATTCAACACCACATAGTGGGCATGGTAATGAGTCCTGCAGAGAATTTAGATAATCCACCATACTGCAATGCAAGGTAAGATTTAAACCCCATCTAACAAGCATTATATGCATCTTGTTGTTGTTGTTGTTGTTGTTGTTGTTGTTGTTGTTGTTGTTGCTGCTGCTGCTGCTGCTGCTGCTGCTGCTGCTTTAAACCTCATCTAACAAGCATTAGATGAATGTTGCTGCTGTAGCTGATACTGCTGCTGCTGCTGCTGCTGCTGCTGCGGCTGCTGCTGCTACCGCCGCCGCCGACGGCAACGAAGACTACGACCACGACGGCGATGATGATGAAGGTGATGATGATGAATGACTGTGACTTTGTTCACTAAATGAAGAAGTGAAAACTTCTTTAAGCTGCAGTAAGTTTATCTTCAACTTCTCCACTGTGTCTTGTCCACCGCGAGCATTCTAAGCTCCTTTACGTTATTACTTGTCTTTAGTGGGCCTTGATTGCGTTCTTCGAGGCCTAATCGTAAAAAACCATAGCGAGTTGAGGTTGTGGTGTCCTTTGTGTATCTGATACCTGTTGGTACCGCCGACTGGAAATTCTAGTGCTTTCTGACCAGGGTATGTTCTGGCATACGAAGAATATTTCCGAACAGAGACCATCGCTGTTGCGCTATCCTGACAGATAGTGGGTCTGAGTTACACAATTCGTAGTGTGCTGCATTTGATACTAGACTTTGTGACCAGCTATGATTTGTGATAGCTTGCTGATGCGCACGGTGACATGTGTCAAGTTTGCTCAAGAGGGCTGTTGGAGTGCCCAGCTGCTGCAATTGCATAGCATTAGAGACACGAAATACTGGAAGGTGACAATTCCTGTTACATATCAAGTTCCAATGTCACTAGAGATGCCTTGAAGGGAACCCAGTATTCGGGGATTCGGCTCTTCATCCACGCCTTATGGTCATTATGGGGGTGGGGTGAAGGGGTGTCTTCATCGTTCATCTCTGCGGTGTCGGATATGTATACATGAGTGCGCTCTGTTTTGGCGTTATTCACGAAGGGGTTTGCAGTCATGACCTGTTCTGAAGCTATTGGAAGTAATGTATCAAGGGGACACTTTTCCTCGTCGACAAAGTCAATATCATCCGCATCTTTAGTCGCATACCCTGTTATTGAGATTTAATGGTTAGGTCTTGTAGCGTGTAGTACTGCACGAGGTAGTAAGTGAAAAGCACTGGTAATACACCATCACCTTATGGTGATCCTATCTATGTTTCAAACTACGTAGAAAGCGTTGATTAGACACGAACACTTAATATTGAGTTTGTCCATAAGAGTCTCATAGTTCGTCATCACCGCAAAAAGCTTGATGGTGAAATGAACCTTTCCAAGTTTATCCATCCATCATATGACGTCATAACGAACTATGTGACGTGTATGATGACGTCATAACCACGACGTCATGACTGACTCGACATACTCCGTCTTTAACGCTTAATAGTCCGACACGTTGTACGAATTGTATGTCTTTACCACTTAATAAGCATTCTGTTGAATATTTTGAAACTTATTTGAGTGGACGCTGTTGCTGCCATAGGCAGCAATAGCACCCAGTCAAATTAGTTTCATAATATTTAAAATCATACCTGTATAGTTTTCTGGAAATTGATAGTCATGGAGTTCAGGGATCGATCGATCCCAACACGGTGTGGGTGGAGCTTAGCTAATGATGGGCGGGGAATAGCTAAAACTGGAAAGGTCCATTGAAGGACCCTTGGTGCCCTGATGGTATGAAAAGTACTTGACATGTCGATTCCCATATTCTAGAAGTCCCAATATCTTGACAGCTCTACTGGTGTCAAAGTTCGTGGTGGCCAGACTGTGTCGGCCAGCTACTTCCTCTCTTAAAAATACACTTCGAGTTTTCAATAAATTTGTCAATCTTATATTTGACAGGAGATAATTTCACATTTGATAGAATTTTCCGGATGCTGTTCAAAAGTACTATTCGTCTCAGGTTGGATAGACGTCTGAGTCTTCTCTTAGGCTTTGGGAGTGTGATGAGTATCCCTCCCCCCCCCCCCCCCCCCATACCCGCACCACATCGATAGGGGTGTTGTTCAAAGGCAGAGTTGATGACGTGTGCGATTTGTGTTGAGATGGTGTTATCTGCACCTTTAAGAACTTCGTTATTATTGCTGTCAGGATCGCAGGCACGGCCATTTGTTGGAGTTGTTAAAGCCTTTCTAACTTGTGCTTCCGTTATTGCCTTTTGTAAGGAAGGATATGGTGGTGGGGTTGGGGCGTGTGGCCTTCAGACGTGGGTAGGGCTTCGTTTTATGTATCAGTGAACTGATCTTTGAATCATGCCCATGTTGTTTCGGACCGCTACTAGTCAGAGCTGATGAAGTGACCCTAATAGTTGTGTCCAGCAAGTGGTTGTTGTAAGTGCTGATTTGTAATGCTTTGCTTGCTCTGAGCATTTTTCGGCAAACATCGGTAGACACAATCTCACTTACCAGATTATCTACGCTTTTGGTGGTGAGTTCTTTCAACAGTTCACTGATTTGGCACATGATCTTTGCTATTCTGATTTAGTTCAGTTTGTTGTTCTTTCAAATGCTTTGATAAATGCGTAATGGCAATGATTTCTGTTGTTCAGACAGCTGTGTAACAAGTGGAGCATCAACATAGGATTTCCATTGTTTGGTATTCCTAGCTCCACTGATGTATTTAGGAGCTGATGTATCCATGCATTTCATGAATTTACTTAGGGTTTAGTTTATCTTACTGTTGAGGTCAAGCATTGGCAGCTGCTCAAGTATTATTTTCCTATACGACCCTTAGATGGTGCTGTCGTTAGTTAGCTTTGAGAGATCATGATTGACCATGGATTCTTGAAAGTCGGTTGTAGATGAGGAGCATTTGATTAATCAGTAATCAAGAAAGCACTGGTTTGGGATCAGAATTAATGTAGTTACATCTGTATGATTACGAGTCCCGGAGTAACATCGTTGCATTCACATTGTGCAACATGTGGGCAATTTGATTAAGGATTTCTTTTGTGCTTTTAGTTTTATTGTCGGCCATGCGTCCTGTCCATGCTGTTTGATAACAGCATGGGTGCTTAAGGGCCGTGTTTGTTGCATATACGCCATAAGTGCAGATGACCGTATAAGAAGAGTTACCATCTTGCTGAAATAAATAAAACATACAGTAATACATACCAGCTAATTTCAATAAAATTTTTATTATGTGCTGTCTGGCAAAAATGTATCACGGTGAAAGCAATCTGACAGCCATGTATTAAAGGTACAGTGATATGCCAATAACATAGCACAATGACTAAGACTAGGTCACTATCTGCCATTATAAAAGGTACACGTTCTAGAATAAGCTAGAATAAGTCAAGAAATAGTTGAATGATCCAGGTCAATCTAAACCACGGATCTCAAGAGTTTTCTTAAAGAATCATATTGATGATTGTTACCAGTAATAAAACAGATCTTCTTGTATAAATACAGTCATGTAATATAAGGTCTCATTCTCAGAACAGAGCTTTCTGTATAAATAAAGCCGTGTAATATAAGGTCTCATTGTCAGAACAGACCTTCCGTTATAAATACAGTCATGTAATATAAGGTCTCATTCTGGGAACAGATCTTCCTGTATACATGCAGTTATGCAATATAATGTCTCATTCTCGGAACATATCTTCCTGTATAAATACAGTCATGTAATATACGGTCTCATTCTCGGAACAGATCTTCCTGTATAAATACAGTCATGGAATATAAGGTTTTATTCTCAGAACAGATCTTCCTGTATAAATACAGTCATGTAATATAAGGTCTATTTCTCAAAACAGATCTTCCTTTATAAATACAGTCATGTAATATAAGGTCTCATTCTCGGAACAGATCTTCCAGTATAAATACAGTCATGTAATATAAGGTCTCATTCTCGGAACAAATCTTCCTATATAAATACAGTCATGGAATATAAGGTCTCATTTTCGGCACAGACATTCCTGTATAAATACGGTCATGTAATCTAAGGTCACATTCTCAAAACAGATCTTCCTGTATAAATACAGTCATGTAATATAAGTTCTCATTCTCAGTACAGACCTTCCTGTATAAATACAGTCATGTAATATAATGTCACATTATCAGAATAGATCTACCTGTATAAATACAGACATGTCATGTAAGTTATCATTCTCTGAACAGATCTTCCTTTATAAATACAGTCATGTAATATGAGGTCTCATTCTCAGGACAGATCTTCCTGTATAAATACAGTCACGTAATATAAGGTCTCATTCTCTGCCCAGACCTTCCTATATAAATACAGTCATGTAATATAAGGTCACATTCTCAGAACAGATCTTCCTCTATAAATACAGTCATTCTCATTCTCAGAACAGAAATTCCTGTATAAATAGTCATGTAATATAAGGTCTCATTCTCAGAACCGATCTTCCTTTATAAATACAGGCATTTAATATAAGTTCTCTTTCTCAGAACAGATCTTCCTGTATAAATACAGTCATGTAATGTAAGGTCTCATTCTCAGAACAGATCTTCCTCTATATATACAGTCATTCTCATTCTCAGAACAGATATTCCTGTATAAATGGTCATGTAATGCAAGGTCTCATTCTCAGAACAGATATTCCTGTATAGGTACAGTCATGAAATATAAGGTATCATTCTCAGACCAGATCCTCCTGTATAAATACAGTCATGTAATATAAGGACTCATTCATCTAAAAGATCTTCCTGTATAGATACAGTCATGTAATATAAGGTCAGATTCTCAGAACAGATATTCCTTTATAAATACAGTCATGTAATATAAGGTCTCATTCTCGGAACAGATCTTCCTGTATAAATACAGGCACGTAATATAAGGTCTCATTCTTTGTCCAGACGTTCCTGTATAAATACAGTCATGTAATATGAGGTCACATTCTCAGAACAGATCTTCCTGTATAAATAGGTTCAGGGAATATAAGGTCTCATTCTAAGATCAGATCTTCCTGTATAAATACAGTCATGTAATATAAGGTCTCATTCTCAGAGTAGACGTTGCTGTATACATACTGTCATGTAATATAAGGTCTCATTCTCTGTCCAGACCTTCCTGTATAAATACAGTCATGTAATATAAGGTCACATTCTCAGAACAGATCTTCCTGTATAAATAGGTTCAGGGAATATAAGGTCTCATTCTAAAAACAGATCTTCCTGTATAAATACAGTCATGTAATATAAGGTCTCATTCTCAGAGGAGACGTTGCTGTATAAATACAGTCATGTAATATAAGGTCTCATTATCAGAGCAGACGTTGCTGTATAAATACAGTCATATAATACAAGGTCTCATTCTCAGAACAGATCTTCCTTTATAAATACGGTCATGTAATATAAGCTCTCATTCTCAGAACAGATCTTCCTTTATAAATACAGTCATGTAATATAAGGTCTCATTCTCAGAACAGGTCTTCCTGTATAAATACAGTCATGTAATATAAGGTCTCATTCTCAGAACAGATCTTCCTGTATGAAAACAGTCATGTAAAATAAGGTCTTATCTCAGAACAGACCTTCCTTTATAAATACAGTCATGTAATATAAGGTCTCATTCTCAGAACAGATCTTCCTGTATAAATACAGTCATGCAATATAAGGTCTCATTCTCGGAACATATCTTCCTGTATAAATACAGTCATGTAACATAAGGTCACATTCTCGGAACAGATCTTCCTGTATAAATACAGTCATGTAATGTAAGGTCTCATTCTCGGAACAGATCTTCCTTTATAAATACTGTCATGGAATATAAGGTCTCATTTTCTGCCCAGACATTCCTGTATAAATACAGTCATGTAATCTAAGGTCACTTTCTTAAAACAGATCTTCCTGTATAAATACAGTCATGTAATATAAGGTCTCATACTCAGAACAGATCTTCCTTTATAAATAAAGTCATGGAATTTAAAGTCTCATTCTCAGAACAGAAATTCCTGTATAAATAGTCATGTAATATAAGGTCTCATTCTCAGAACAGATCTTCCTGTATAAATAAAGTCATGTAGTATAAGGTTTTATTCTCAGAACAGATCTTCCTGTATAAATACAGTCATGTAATATAAGGTCTCATTCTCAAAACAGATCTTCCTGTGTAAAGAGAGTCATGTAATATAAGGTCTCATTCTCAGAACAGAGCTTTCTGTATAAATACAGCTGTGTAATATAAGGTCTCATTCTCAGAACAGAACATCCTGTATGAATACTGTCATGTAATGTAAGGCCTCATTCTCGGAACAGATCTTCCAGTATAAATACAGTCATGTAATATAAGGTCTCATTCTCGGAACAAATCTTCCTGTATAAATACAGTCATGGAATATAAGGTCTCATTTTCGGCACATACATTCCTGTATAAATACGGTCATGTAATCTAAGGTCACATTCTCAAAACAGATCTTCTTGTATAAATACAGTCATGTAATATAAGTTCTCATTCTCAGAACAGACCTTCCTGTATAAATACAGTCATGTAATATAATGTCACATTCTCAGAATAGATCTACCTGTATAAATACAGACATGTCATGTAAGTTATCATTCTCTGAACAGATCTTCCTTTATAAATACAGTCATGTAATATAAGCTCTCATTCTCAGGACAGATCTTCCTGTATAAATACAGTCACGTAATATAAGGTCTCATTCTCTGCCCAGACCATCCTATATAAATACAGTCATGTAATATAAGGTCACATTCTCAGAACAGATCTTCCTCTATAAATAAAGTCATTCTCATTCTAAGAACAGAAATTCCTGTATAAATAGTCATGTAATATAAGGTCTCAGTCTCAGAACCGATCTTCCTTTATAAATACAGGCATTTAATATAAGTTCTCATTCTCAGAACAGATCTTCCTGTATAAATACAGCTATGTAATGTAAGGTCTCATTCTCAGAACAGATCTTCCTCTATATATACAGTCATTCTCATTCTCAGAACAGATATTCCTGTATAAATGGTCATGTAATGCATGGTCTCATTCTCAGAACAGATATTCCTGTATAGGTACAGTCATGAAATATAAGGTATCATTCTCAGACCAGATCATCCTGTATAAATACAGTCATGTAATATAAGGATCCATTCATCTAAAAGATCTTCCTGTATAGATACAGTCATGTAATATAAGGTCAGATTCTCAGAACAGATCTTCCTTTATAAATACAGTCATGTAATATAAGGTCTCATTCTCAGAACAGATCTTCCTGTATAAATACAGTCACGTAATACAAGGTCTCATTCTCTGTCCAGACCTTCCTGTATAAATACAGTCATGTAATATAATGTCACATTCTCAGAACAGATTTTCCTGTATAAATAGGTTCAGGGAATATAAGGTCTCATTCTAAGAACAGATCTACCTGTATAAATACAGACATGTCATGTAAGTTATCATTCTCTGAACAGATCTTCCTTTATAAATACAGTCATGTAATATAAGCTCTCATTCTCAGGACAGATCTTCCTGTATAAATACAGTCACGTAATATAAGGTCTCATTCTCTGCCCAGACCATCCTATATAAATACAGTCATGTAATATAAGGTCACATTCTCAGAACAGATCTTCCTCTATAAATAAAGTCATTCTCATTCTAAGAACAGATCTTCTTGTATAAATACAGTCATGTAATATAAGGTCTCATTCTCTGAGGAGACGTTGCTGTATAAATACAGTCATGTAATATAAGGTCTCATTCTCAGAGCAGACGTTGCTGTATAAATACAGTCATATTATACAAGGTCTCATTCTCAGAACAGATCTTCCTTTATAAATACAGTCATGTAATATAAGGTCTCATTCTCAGAACAGGTCTTCCTGTATAAATACAGTCATGTAATATAAGGTCTCATTCTCAGAACAGATCTTCCTGTATGAATACAGTCATGTAAAATAAGGTCTTATCTCAGAACAGACCTTCCTTTATAAATACAGTCATGTAATATAAGGTCTCATTCTCAGAACAGATCTTCCTGTATAAATACAGTCATGCAATATAAGGTCCCATTCTCGGAACATATCTTCCTGTATAAATACAGTCATGTAACATAAGGTCACATTCTCGGAACAGATCTTCCTGTATAAATATAGTCATGTAATGTAAGGTCTCATTCTCGGAACAGATATTCCTTTATAAATACAGTCATGGAATATAAGGTCTCATTTTCTGCCCAGACATTCCTGTATACATACAGTCATGTAATCTAAGGTCACTTTCTCAAAACAGATCTTCCTGTAGAAATACAGTCATGTAATATAAGGTCTCATTCTCAGAATAGAAATTCCTGTATAAATAGTCATGTAATATAAGATCTCATTCTCAGAACCGATCTTCCTGTATAAATACAGGCATTTAATATATGTTCTCATTCTCAGAACAGATCTTCCTGTATAAATACAGTCATGTAATATAAGGTCTCATTCTCAGAACAGATCTTCCTCTATATAAACAGTTATTCTCATTCTCAGAACAGATATTCCTGTATAAATAGTCATGTAATGCATGGTCTCATTCTTAGAACAGATATTCCTGTAAATGTACAGTCATGAAATATAAGGTATCATTCTCAGACCAGATCTTCCTATATAAATACAGTCATGTAATATCAGGACTCATTCATCTAAAAGATCTTCCTGTATAAATACAGTCATGTAATATAAGGTCTCATTCTCAGAACAGAACATCCTGTATAAATACAGTCATGTAAAATAAGGTCTCATTCTCAGAACAGACTTTCCTTTATAAATACAGTCATGTAATATAAGGTCTCATTCTCGGAACAGATCTTCCTGAATACATACAGTCATATAATATAAGGCCTCATTCTCGGAACAGATCTTCCAGTATAAATACAGTCATGTAATATAAGGTCTCATTCTCGGAACAAATCTTCCTGTATAAATACAGTTATGGAATATAAGGTCTCATTTTCGGCACAGACATTCCTGTATAAATACGGTCATGTAATCTATGGTCACATTCTCAAAACAGATCTTCCTGTATAAATACAGTCATGTAATATAAGTTCTCATTCTCAGAATAGGCCTTCCTGTATAAATACAGTCATGTAATATAATGTCACATTCTCAGAATAGATCTACCTGTATAAATACAGACATGTCATGTAAGTTATCATTCTCTGAACAGATCTTCCTTTATAAATACAGTCATGTAATATAAGGTCTCATTCTCTGCCCAGACCTTCCTATATAAGTACAGTCATGTAATATAAGGTCACATTCTCTAAACAGGTCTTCCTGTATAAATACAGTCATGTAATATAAGTTCTCATTCTCAGAACAGACCTTCCTGTATAAATACAGTCGTGTAATATAATGTCACATTCTCAAAACAGGTCTTCCTGTATAAATACAGTCATGTAATATAAGTTCTCATTCTCAGAGCAGACGTTGCTGTATAAATACAGTCATGTAATATAAGGTCTCATACACAGAACAGATCTTCCTTTATAAATAGAGTCATGGAATTTAACGTCTCATTCTCAGAACAGAAATTCCTGCATAAATAGTCATGTAATATAAGGTCTCATTCTCAGAACCGATCTTCCTGTATAAATACAGGCATTTAATATAAGTTCTCATTCTCAGAACAGATCTTCCTGTATAAATACAGTCATGTAATATAAGGTCTCATTCTCTGTCCAGACCTTCCTGTATAAATACAGTCATGTAATATAAGGTCACATTCTCAGAACAGATCTTCCTGTATAAATAGGGTCATGGAATATAAGGTCTCATTCTAAGAACAGATCTTCCTGTATAAATACAGTCATGTAATATACGGTCTCATTCTCAGAGCAGACGTTGCTATATAAATACAGTCATGTAATATAAGGTCTCATTCTCAGAGCAGACGTTGCTGTATAAATACAGTCATGTAATATAAGGTCTCATTCTCAGAACAGATCTTCCTTTATAAATACGGCCATGTAATATAAGCTCTCATTCTCAGAACAGATCTTCCTTTATAAATACAGTCATTTAATATAAGGTCTCATTCTCAGAACAGGTCTTCCTGTATAAATAGAGTAATGTAATATAAGGTCTTATTCTCAGAACAGACCTTCCTGCATGAATACAGTCTTGTAAAATAAGGTCTCATCTCAGAACAGACCTTCCTTTATAAATACTGTCATGTAATATAAGGTCTCATTCTCGGAACAGATCTTCCTGTATAAATACAGTCATGCAATATAAGGTCTCATTCTCGGAACATATCTTCCTGTATAAATACAGTCATGTAACATAAGGTCACATTGTCGGAACAGATCTTCCTGTATAAATACAGTCATGTAATATAAGGTCTCATTCTCGGAACAGATCTTCCTTTATAAATACAGTCATGGAATATAAGGTCTCATTTTCTGCCCAGACATTCCTGTATAAATACAGTCATGTCATCTAAGGTCACATTCTCGGACCAGATCTTCCTGTATGAATACAGTCATGTAAAATAAGGTCTCATCTCAGATCAGACCTTACTTTATAAATACAGTCATGTAATATAAGGTCTCATTCTCGGAACAGATCTTCCTGTATAAATACAATCATGCAATATAAGGTCTCATTCTCGGAACATATCTTCCTGTATAAATACAGTCATGTAACATGAGGTCACATTCTCGGAACAGATCTTCCTGTATAAATACAGTCATGTAATATAAGGTCTCATTCTCGGAACAGATCTTCCTTTATAAATAAAGTCATGGAATATAAGATCTCATTTTCTGCCCAGACATTCCTGTATAAAGACAGTCATGTCATCTAAGGTCACATTCTCAAAACAGATCTTCCTGTATAAATACAGTCATGTAATATAAGGTCTCATACTCAGAACAGATCTTCCTGTATAAATACAGTCATGGAATTTAACGTCTCATTCTCAGAACAGAAATTCCTGTATAAATAGGGTCATGGAATATAAGGTCTTATTCTAAGAACAGATCTTCCTGTATAAATACAGTCATGTAATATACGGTCTCATCTCAGAACAAACCTTCCTTTATAAATACAGTCATGTAATATAAGGTCTCATTCTCGGACCAGATCTTCCTGTATGAATACAGTCATGTGAAATAAGGTCTCATCTCAGAACAGATCTTCCTGTATAAATACAGCCATGTAACATAAGGTCACATTCTCGGAACAGATCTTCCTGTATAAATACAGTCATGGAATATAAGGTCTCATTTTCTGCCCAGACATTCCTGTATAAATACAGTCATGTCATCTAAGGTCACATTCTCAAAACAGATCTTCCTGTATAAATACAGTCATGTAATATAAGGTCTCATACTCATGAACAGATCTTCCTTTATAAATAGAGTCATGGAATTTAACATCTCATTCTCAGAACAGAAATTCCTGTATAAATAGTCATGTAATATAAAGTCTCATTCTCAGAACCGATCTTCCTGTATAAATACAGGCATTTAATATAAGTTCTCATTCTCAGAACAGATCTTCCTGTATAAATACAGTCATGTAATATAAGGTCTCATTCTCAGAACAGATCTTCCTCTATATATACAGTCATTCTCATTCTCAGAACAGATATTCCTGTATAAATAGTCATGTAATGCATGGTCTCATTCTCAGAACAGATATTCCTTTATAGGTACAGTCATGAAATATAAGGTATCATTCTCAGACCAGATCTTCCGTTTATAAATACAGTCATGTAATATAAGGTCTCATTCTCAGATCAGATCTTCCTGTATAAATACAGTCACGTAATATAAGGTCTCATTCTCTGTCCAGACCTTCCTGTATAAATACAGTCATGTAATATAAGGTCACATTCTGAGAACAGATCTTCCTGTATAAATAGGGTCATGGAATATAAGGTCTCATTCTAAGAACAGATCCTCCTGTATAAATACAGTCATGTAATATACGGTCTCATTCTCAGAGCAGACGTTGCTGTATAAATACAGTCATGTAATATAAGGTCTCATTCTCAGAGCAGACGTTGCTGTATAAATACAGTCATGTAATATAAGGTCTCATTCTCAGAACAGATCTTCCTTTATAAATACGGCCATGTAATATAAGCTCTCATTCTCAGAACAGATCTTCCTTTATAAATACAGTCATTTAATATAAGGTCTCATTCTCAGAACAGGTCTTCCTGTATAAATACAGTAATGTAATATAAGGTCTCATTATCAGAACAGACCTTCCTTTATAAATACAGTCATGTAATATAAGGTCTCATTCTCGGACCAGATCTTCCTGTATAAATACAGTCATGTAACATAAGGTCACATTCTCGGAACAGATCTTCCTGTATAAATACAGTCATGGAATATAAGGTCTCATTTTCTGCCCAGACATTCCTGTATAAATACAGTCATGTCATCTAAGGTCACATTCTCAAAACAGATCTTCCTGTATAAATACAGTCATGTAATATAAGGTCTCATACTCATGAACAGATCTTCCTTTATAAATAGAGTCATGGAATTTAACGTCTCATTCTCAGAACAGAAATTCCTGTATAAATAGTCATGTTATATAAAGTCTCATTCTCAGAACCGATCTTCCTGTATAAATACAGGCATTTAATATAAGTTCTCATTCTCAGAACAGATCTTCCTGTATAAATACAGTCATGTAATATAAGGTCCCATTCTCAGAACAGATCTTCCTCTATATATACAGTCATTCTCATTCTCAGAACAGATATTCCTGTATAAATAGTCATGTAATGCATGGTCTCATTCTCAGAACAGATATTCCTGTATAGGTACAGTCATGAAATATAAGGTATCATTCTCAGACCAGATCTTCCGTTTATAAATACAGTCATGTAATATAAGGTCTCATTCTCAGATCAGATCTTCCTGTATAAATACAGTCACGTAATATAAGGTCTCATTCTCTGTCCAGACCTTCCTGTATAAATACAGTCATGTAATATAAGGTCACATTCTCAGAACAGATCTTCCTGTATAAATAGGGTCATGGAATATAAGGTCTCATTCTAAGAACAGATCCTCCTGTATAAATACAGTCATGTAATATACGGTCTCATTCTCAGAGCAGACGTTGCTGTATAAATACAGTCATGTAATATAAGGTCTCATTCTCAGAGCAGACGTTGCTGTATAAATACAGTCATGTAATATAAGGTCTCATTCTCAGAACAGATCTTCCTTTATAAATACGGCCATGTAATATAAGCTCTCATTCTCAGAACAGATCTTCCTTTATAAATACAGTCATTTAATATAAGGTCTCATTCTCAGAACAGGTCTTCCTGTATAAATACAGTAATGTAATATAAGGTCTCATTCTCAGAACAGACCTTCCTTTATAAATACAGTCATGTAATATAAGGTCTCATTCTCGGACCAGATCTTCCTTTATGAATACAGTCATGTAAAATAAGGTCTTATCTCAGAACAGACCTTCCTTTATAAATACAGTCATGTAACATAAGGTCACATTCTCGGAACAGATCTTCCTGTATAAATACAGTCATGTAATATAAGGTCTCATTCTCGGAACAGACCTTCCTTTATAAATACAGTCATGTAATATAAGGTCTCATTCTCGGAACAGATCTTCCTTTATAAATACAGTCATGGAATATAAGGTCTCATTTTCTGCCCAGACATTCCTGTATAAATACAGTCATGTCATCTAAGGTCACATTCCCAAAACAGATCTTCCTGTATAAATACAGTCATGTAATATAAGGTCTCATACTCAGAACAGATCTTCCTTTATAAATAGAGTCATGGAATTTAACGTCTCATTCTCAGAACAGAAATTCCTGTATAAATAGTCATGTAATATAAAGTCTCATTCTCAGAACCGATCTTCCTGTATAAATACAGGCATTTAATATAAGTTCTCATTCTCAGAACAGATCTTCCTGTATAAATACAGTCATGTAATATAAGGTCTCATTCTCTGAACAGATCTTCCTCTATATATACAGTCATTCTCATTCTCAGAACAGATATTCCTGTATAAATAGTCATGTAATGCATGGTCTCATTCTCAGAACAGATATTCCTGTATAGGTACAGTCATGAAATATAACGTATCATTCTCAGACCAGATCTTCCTGTATAAATACAGTCATGTAATATAAGGACTCATTCATCTAAAAGATCTTCTTGTATAGATACAGTCATGTAATATAAGGTATCATTCTCAGACCAGATCTTCCTGTATAAATACAGTCATGTAATGCATGGTCTCATTCTCAGAACAGATATTCCTGTATAGGTACAGTCATGAAATATAAGGTATCATTCTCAGACCAGATCTTCCGTTTATAAATACAGTCATGTAATATAAGGTCTCATTCTCAGATCAGATCTTCCTGTATAAATACAGTCACGTAATATAAGGTCTCATTCTCTGTCCAGACCTTCCTGTATAAATACAGTCATGTAATATAAGGTCACATTCTCAGAACAGATCTTCCTGTATAAATAGGGTCATGGAATATAAGGTCTCATTCTAAGAACAGATCCTCCTGTATAAATACAGTCATGTAATATACGGTCTCATTCTCAGAGCAGACGTTGCTGTATAAATACAGTCATGTAATATAAGGTCTCATTCTCAGAGCAGACGTTGCTGTATAAATACAGTCATGTAATATAAGGTCTCATTCTCAGAACAGATCTTCCTTTATAAATACGGCCATGTAATATAAGCTCTCATTCTCAGAACAGATCTTCCTTTATAAATACAGTCATTTAATATAAGGTCTCATTCTCAGAACAGGTCTTCCTGTATAAATACAGTAATGTAATATAAGGTCTCATTCTCAGAACAGACCTTCCTTTATAAATACAGTCATGTAATATAAGGTCTCATTCTCGGACCAGATCTTCCTGTATAAATACAGTCATGTAACATAAGGTCACATTCTCGGAACAGATCTTCCTGTATAAATACAGTCATGGAATATAAGGTCTCATTTTCTGCCCAGACATTCCTGTATAAATACAGTCATGCCATCTAAGGTCACATTCTCAAAACAGCTCTTCCTGTATAAATACAGTCATGTAATATAAGGTCTCATACTCATGAACAGATCTTCCTCTATAAATAGAGTCATGGAATTTAACGTCTCATTCTCAGAACAGAAATTCCTGTATAAATAGTCATGTTATATAAAGTCTCATTCTCAGAACCGATCTTCCTGTATAAATACAGGCATTTAATATAAGTTCTCATTCTCAGAACAGATCTTCCTGTATAAATACAGTCATGTAATATAAGGTCTCATTCTCAGAACAGATCTTCCTCTATATATACAGTCATTCTCATTCTCAGAACAGATATTCCTGTATAAATAGTCATGTAATGCATGGTCTCATTCTCAGAACAGATATTCCTGTATAGGTACAGTCATGAAATATAAGGTATCATTCTCAGACCAGATCTTCCGTTTATAAATACAGTCATGTAATATAAGGTCTCATTCTCAGATCAGATCTTCCTGTATAAATACAGTCACGTAATATAAGGTCTCATTCTCTGTCCAGACCTTCCTGAATAAATACAGTCATGTAATATAAGGTCACATTCTCAGAACAGATCTTCCTGTATAAATAGGGTCATGGAATATAAGGTCTCATTCTAAGAACAGATCCTCCTGTATAAATACAGTCATGTAATATACGGTCTCATTCTCAGAGCAGACGTTGCTGTATAAATACAGTCATGTAATATAAAGTCTCATTCTCAGAGCAGACGTTGCTGTATAAATACAGTCATGTAATATAAGGTCTCATTCTCAGAACAGATCTTCCTTTATAAATACGGCCATGTAATATAAGCTCTCATTCTCAGAACAGATCTTCCTTTATAAATACAGTCATTTAATATAAGGTCTCATTCTCAGAACAGGTCTTCCTGTATAAATACAGTAATGTAATATAAGGTCTCATTCTCAGAACAGACCTTCCTTTATAAATACAGTCATGTAATATAAGGTCTCATTCTCGGACTATATCTTCCTGTATGAATACAGTCATGTAAAATAAGGTCTTATCTCAGAACAGACCTTCCTTTATAAATACAGTCATGTAACATAAGGTCACATTCTCGGAACAGATCTTCCTGTATAAATACAGTCATGTAATATATGGTCTCATTCTCGGAACAGACCTTCCTTTATAAATACAGTCATGTAATATAAGGTCTCATTCTCGGAACAAATCTTCCTGTATAAATACAGTCATGGAATATAAGGTCTCATTTTCGGCACATACATTCCTGTATAAATACGGTCATGTAATCTAAGGTCACATTCTCAAAACAGATCTTCTTGTATAAATACAGTCATGTAATATAAGTTCTCATTCTCAGAACAGACCTTCCTGTATAAATACAGTCATGTAATATAATGTCACATTCTCAGAATAGATCTACCTGTATAAATACAGACATGTCATGTAAGTTATCATTCTCTGAACAGATCTTCCTTTATAAATACAGTCATGTAATATAAGCTCTCATTCTCAGGACAGATCTTCCTGTATAAATACAGTCACGTAATATAAGGTCTCATTCTCTGCCCAGACCATCCTATATAAATACAGTCATGTAATATAAGGTCACATTCTCAGAACAGATCTTCCTCTATAAATAAAGTCATTCTCATTCTAAGAACAGAAATTCCTGTATAAATAGTCATGTAATATAAGGTCTCAGTCTCAGAACCGATCTTCCTTTATAAATACAGGCATTTAATATAAGTTCTCATTCTCAGAACAGATCTTCCTGTATAAATACAGCTATGTAATGTAAGGTCTCATTCTCAGAACAGATCTTCCTCTATATATACAGTCATTCTCATTCTCAGAACAGATATTCCTGTATAAATGGTCATGTAATGCATGGTCTCATTCTCAGAACAGATATTCCTGTATAGGTACAGTCATGAAATATAAGGTATCATTCTCAGACCAGATCATCCTGTATAAATACAGTCATGTAATATAAGGATCCATTCATCTAAAAGATCTTCCTGTATAGATACAGTCATGTAATATAAGGTCAGATTCTCAGAACAGATCTTCCTTTATAAATACAGTCATGTAATATAAGGTCTCATTCTCAGAACAGATCTTCCTGTATAAATACAGTCACGTAATACAAGGTCTCATTCTCTGTCCAGACCTTCCTGTATAAATACAGTCATGTAATATAATGTCACATTCTCAGAACAGATTTTCCTGTATAAATAGGTTCAGGGAATATAAGGTCTCATTCTAAGAACAGATCTACCTGTATAAATACAGACATGTCATGTAAGTTATCATTCTCTGAACAGATCTTCCTTTATAAATACAGTCATGTAATATAAGCTCTCATTCTCAGGACAGATCTTCCTGTATAAATACAGTCACGTAATATAAGGTCTCATTCTCTGCCCAGACCATCCTATATAAATACAGTCATGTAATATAAGGTCACATTCTCAGAACAGATCTTCCTCTATAAATAAAGTCATTCTCATTCTAAGAACAGATCTTCTTGTATAAATACAGTCATGTAATATAAGGTCTCATTCTCTGAGGAGACGTTGCTGTATAAATACAGTCATGTAATATAAGGTCTCATTCTCAGAGCAGACGTTGCTGTATAAATACAGTCATATTATACAAGGTCTCATTCTCAGAACAGATCTTCCTTTATAAATACAGTCATGTAATATAAGGTCTCATTCTCAGAACAGGTCTTCCTGTATAAATACAGTCATGTAATATAAGGTCTCATTCTCAGAACAGATCTTCCTGTATGAATACAGTCATGTAAAATAAGGTCTTATCTCAGAACAGACCTTCCTTTATAAATACAGTCATGTAATATAAGGTCTCATTCTCAGAACAGATCTTCCTGTATAAATACAGTCATGCAATATAAGGTCTCATTCTCGGAACATATCTTCCTGTATAAATACAGTCATGTAACATAAGGTCACATTCTCGGAACAGATCTTCCTGTATAAATACAGTCATGTAATGTAAGGTCTCATTCTCGGAACAGATCTTCCTTTATAAATACAGTCATGGAATATAAGGTCTCATTTTCTGCCCAGACATTCCTGTATACATACAGTCATGTAATCTAAGGTCACTTTCTCAAAACAGATCTTCCTGTATAAATACAGTCATGTAATATAAGGTCTCATTCTCAGAATAGAAATTCCTGTATAAATAGTCATGTAATATAAGATCTCATTCTCAGAACCGATCTTCCTGTATAAATACAGGCATTTAATATATGTTCTCATTCTCAGAACAGATCTTCCTGTATAAATACAGTCATGTAATATAAGGTCTCATTCTCAGAACAGATCTTCCTGTATAAATACAGTCATGAAATATAAGGTATCATTCTCAGACCAGATCTTCCTATATAAATACAGTCATGTAATATCAGGACTCATTCATCTAAAAGATCTTCCTGTATAAATACAGTCATGTAATATAAGGTCTCATTCTCAGAACAGAACATCCTGTATAAATACAGTCATGTAAAATAAGGTCTCATTCTCAGAACAGACTTTCCTTTATAAATACAGTCATGTAATATAAGGTCTCATTCTCGGAACAGATCTTCCTGAATACATACAGTCATATAATATAAGGCCTCATTCTCGGAACAGATCTTCCAGTATAAATACAGTCATGTAATATAAGGTCTCATTCTCGGAACAAATCTTCCTGTATAAATACAGTCATGGAATATAAGGTCTCATTTTCGGCACAGACATTCCTGTATAAATACGGTCATGTAATCTAAGGTCACATTCTCAAAACAGATCTTCCTGTATAAATACAGTCATGTAATATAAGTTCTCATTCTCAGAATAGGCCTTCCTGTATAAATACAGTCATGTAATATAATGTCACATTCTCAGAATAGATCTACCTGTATAAATACAGACATGTCATGTAAGTTATCATTCTCTGAACAGATCTTCCTTTATAAATACAGTCATGTAATATAAGGTCTCATTCTCTGCCCAGACCTTCCTATATAAGTACAGTCATGTAATATAAGGTCACATTCTCTAAACAGGTCTTCCTGTATAAATACAGTCATGTAATATAAGTTCTCATTCTCAGAACAGACCTTCCTGTATAAATACAGTCGTGTAATATAATGTCACATTCTCAAAACAGGTCTTCCTGTATAAATACAGTCATGTAATATAAGTTCTCATTCTCAGAGCAGACGTTGCTGTATAAATACAGTCATGTAATATAAGGTCTCATACACAGAACAGATCTTCCTTTATAAATAGAGTCATGGAATTTAACGTCTCATTCTCAGAACAGAAATTCCTGCATAAATAGTCATGTAATATAAGGTAGGATTCTCAGAACAGATCTTCCTGTATAAATACAGTCATGTAATATAAGGTCTCATTCTCAGATCAGATCTTCCTGTATAAATACAGTCACGTAATATAAGGTCTCATTCTCTGTCCAGACCTTCCTGTATAAATACAGTCATGTAATATAAGGTCACATTCTCAGAACAGATCTTCCTGTATAAATAGGGTCATGGAATATAAGGTCTCATTCTAAGAACAGATCTTCCTGTATAAATACAGTCATGTAATATACGGTCTCATTCTCAGAGCAGACGTTGCTGTATAAATACAGTCATGTAATATAAGGTCTCATTCTCAGAACAGATCTTCCTTTATAAATACGGCCATGTAATATAAGCTCTCATTCTCAGAACAGATCTTCCTTTATAAATACAGTCATTTAATATAAAGTCTCATTCTCAGAACAGGTCTTCCTGTATAAATACAGTAATGTAATATAAGGGCTCATTCTCAGAACAGATCTTCCTGCATGAATACAGTCATGTAAAATAAGGTCTCATCTCAGAACAGACCTTCCTTTATAAATACAGTCATGTAATATAAGGTCTCATTCTCGGAACAGATCTTCCTGTATAAATACAGTCATGCAATATAAGGTCTCATTCTCGGAACATATCTTCCTGTATAAATACAGTCATGTAACATAAGGTCACATTGTCGGAACAGATCTTCCTGTATAAATACAGTCATGTAATATAAGGTCTCATTCTCGGAACAGATCTTCCTTTATAAATACAGTCATGGAATATAAGGTCTCATTTTCTGCCCAGACATTCCTGTATAAATACAGTCATGTCATCTAAGGTCACATTCTCGGACCAGATCTTCCTGTATGAATACAGTCATGTAAAATAAGGTCTCATCTCAGATCAGACCTTACTTTATAAATACAGTCATGTAATATAAGGTCTCATTCTCGGAACAGATCTTCCTGTATAAATACAGTCATGTAACATAAGGTCTCATTCTCGGAACATATCTTCCTGTATAAATACAGTCATGTAACATGAGGTCACATTCTCGGAACAGATCTTCCTGTATAAATACAGTCATGTAATATAAGGTCTCATTCTCGGAACAGATCTTCCTTTATAAATACAGTCATGGAATATAAGGTCTCATTTTCTGCCCAGACATTCCTGTATAAAGACAGTCATGTCATCTAAGGTCACATTCTCAAAACAGATCTTCCTGTATAAATACAGTCATGTAATATAAGGTCTCATACTCAGAACAGATCTTCCTGTATAAATACAGTCATGGAATTTAACGTCTCATTCTCAGAACAGAAATTCCTGTATAAATAGGGTCATGGAATATAAGGTCTTATTCTAAGAACAGATCTTCCTGTATAAATACAGTCATGTAATATACGGTCTCATTCTCAGAACAAACCTTCCTTTATAAATACAGTCATGTAATATAAGGTCTCATTCTCGGAACAGATCTTCCTGTATGAATACAGTCATGTAAAATAAGATCTCATCTCAGAACAGATCTTCCTGTATAAATACAGTCATGTAATATAAGGTCTCATTCTCGGAACAGATCTTGCTTTATAAATACAGTCATGGAATATAAGGTCTCATTTTCTGCCCAGACATTCCTGTATAAATACAGTCATGTCATCTAAGGTCACATTCTCAAAACAGATCTTCCTGTATAAATACAGTCATGTAATATAAGGTCTCATACTCAGAACAGATCTTCCTTTATAAATAGAGTCATGGAATTTAACGTCTCATTCTCAGAACAGAAATTCCTGTATAAATAGTCATGTAATATAAAGTCTCATTCTCAGAACCGATCTTCCTGTATAAATACAGTCATTTAATATAAGTTCTCATTCTCAGAACAGATCTTCCTGTATAAATACAGTCATGTAATATAAGGTCTCATTCTCAGAACAGATCTTCCTCTATATATACAGTCATTCTCATTCTCAGAACAGATATTCCTGTATAAATAGTCATGTAATGCATGGTCTCATTCTCAGAACAGATATTCCTTTATAGGTACAGTCATGTAATATAAGGACTCATTCATCTAAAAGATCTTCCTGTATAGATACAGTCATGTAATATAAGGTCTCATTCTCAGATCAGATCTTCCTGTATAAATACAGTCACGTAATATAAGGTCTCATTCTCTGTCCAGACCTTCCTGTATAAATACAGTCATGTAATATAAGGTCACATTCTCAGAACAGATCTTCCTGTATAAATAGGGTCATGGAATATAAGGTCTCATTCTAAGAACAGATCTTCCTGTATAAATACAGTCATGTAATATACGGTCTCATTCTCAGAGCAGACGTTGCTGTATAAATACAGTCATGTAATATAAGGTCTCATTCTCAGAACAGATCTTCCTGCATGAATACAGTCATGTAAAATAAGGTCTCATTCTCAGAACAGATCTTCCTTTATAAATACAGTCATGTAATATAAGGTCTCATTCTCAGAACAGATCTTCCTTTATAAATACAGTCATTTAATATAAGGTCTCATTCTCAGAACAGATCTTCCTGTATAAATACAGTCATGTAATATAAGGTCTCATTATCAGAACAGACCTTCCTTTATAAATACAGTCATGTAATATAAGGTCTCATTCTCGGAACAGATCTTCCTGTATAAATACAGTCATGTAATATAAGGTCACATTCTCGGAACAGATCTTCCTGTATAAATACAGTCATGGAATATAAGGTCTCATTTTCTGCCCAGACATTCCTGTATAAATACAGTCATGTCATCTAAGGTCACATTCTCAAAACAGATCTTCCTGTATAAATACAGTCATGTAATATAAGGTCTCATTCTCAGAACAGATCTTCCTTTATAAATAGAGTCATGGAATATAAGGTCTCATTCTCAGAACAGAAATTCCTGTATAAATACAGTCATGTTATATAAGGTCTCATTCTCAGAACAGATCTTCCTGTATAAATACAGGCATTTAATATAAGTTCTCATTCTCAGAACAGATCTTCCTGTATAAATACAGTCATGTAATATAAGGTCTCATTCTCAGAACAGATCTTCCTCTATATATACAGTCATTCTCATTCTCAGAACAGATATTCCTGTATAAATAGTCATGTAATGCATGGTCTCATTCTCAGAACAGATATTCCTGTATAGGTACAGTCATGTAATATAAGGTATCATTCTCAGACCAGATCTTCCGTTTATAAATACAGTCATGTAATATAAGGTCTCATTCTCAGATCAGATCTTCCTGTATAAATACAGTCACGTAATATAAGGTCTCATTCTCTGTCCAGACCTTCCTGTATAAATACAGTCATGTAATATAAGGTCACATTCTCAGAACAGATCTTCCTGTATAAATAGGGTCATGGAATATAAGGTCTCATTCTAAGAACAGATCTTCCTGTATAAATACAGTCATGTAATATACGGTCTCATTCTCAGAGCAGACGTTGCTGTATAAATACAGTCATGTAATATAAGGTCTCATTCTCAGAGCAGACGTTCCTGTATAAATACAGTCATGTAATATAAGGTCTCATTCTCAGAACAGATCTTCCTTTATAAATACGGCCATGTAATATAAGTCTCATTCTCAGAACAGATCTTCCTTTATAAATACAGTCATGTAATATAAGGTCTCATTCTCAGAACAGGTCTTCCTGTATAAATACAGTCATGTAATATAAGGTCTCATTCTCAGAACAGACCTTCCTTTATAAATACAGTCATGTAATATAAGGTCTCATTCTCGGACAGATCTTCCTTTATAAATACAGTCATGTAATATAAGGTCTTATCTCAGAACAGACCTTCCTTTATAAATACAGTCATGTAACATAAGGTCACATTCTCGGAACAGATCTTCCTGTATAAATACAGTCATGTAATATAAGGTCTCATTCTCGGAACAGATCTTCCTGTATAAATACAGTCATGTAATATAAGGTCTCATTCTCGGAACAGATCTTCCTTTATAAATACAGTCATGGAATATAAGGTCTCATTTTCTGCCCAGACATTCCTGTATAAATACAGTCATGTCATCTAAGGTCACATTCTCAAAACAGATCTTCCTGTATAAATACAGTCATGTAATATAAGGTCTCATACTCAGAACAGATCTTCCTTTATAAATAGAGTCATGGAATTTAACGTCTCATTCTCAGAACAGAAATTCCTGTATAAATAGTCATGTAATATAAAGTCTCATTCTCAGAACCGATCTTCCTGTATAAATACAGGCATTTAATATAAGTTCTCATTCTCAGAACAGATCTTCCTGTATAAATACAGTCATGTAATATAAGGTCTCATTCTCTGAACAGATCTTCCTCTATATATACAGTCATTCTCATTCTCAGAACAGATATTCCTGTATAAATAGTCATGTAATGCATGGTCTCATTCTCAGAACAGATATTCCTGTATAGGTACAGTCATGAAATATAAGGTATCATTCTCAGACCAGATCTTCCTGTATAAATACAGTCATGTAATATAAGGACTCATTCTCAGAAAGATCTTCCTGTATAGATACAGTCATGTAATATAAGGTATCATTCTCAGACCAGATCTTCCTGTATAAATACAGTCATGTAATGCATGGTCTCATTCTCAGAACAGATATTCCTGTATAGGTACAGTCATGAAATATAAGGTCTCATTCTCAGACCAGATCTTCCTGTATAAATACAGTCATGTAATATAAGGTCTCATTCTCAGAACAGATCTTCCTGTATAAATACAGTCATGTAATATAAGGTCTCATTCTCAGCAGACCTTCCTGTATAAATACAGTCATGTAATATAAGGTCTCATTCTCAGAACAGATCTTCCTGTATAAATACAGTCATGTAATATAAGGTCTCATTCTCAGAACAGATCCTTCCTGTATAAATACAGTCATGTAATATAAGGTCTCATTCTCAGAACAGATCTTCCTGTATAAATACAGTCATGTAATATAAGGTCTCATTCTCAGACAGACTTCCTGTATAAATACAGTCATGTAATATAAGGTCTCATTCTCGGAACAGATCTTCCTGTATAAATACAGTCATGTAATATAAGGTCTCATTCTCGGAACAGATCTTCCTGTATAAATACAGTCATGTAATATAAGGTCTCATTCTCGGAACAGATCTTCCTTTATAAATACAGTCATGGAATATAAGGTCTCATTCTCAGAACAGATCTTCCTGTATAAATACAGTCATGTAATATAAGGTCTCATTCTCGGAACAGATCTTCCTGTATAAATACAGTCATGTAATATAAGGTCTCATTCTCGGAACAGATCTTCCTGTATAAATACAGTCATGTAATATAAGGTCTCATTCTCGGAACAGATCTTCCTTTATAAATACAGTCATGTAATATAAGGTCTCATTCTCGGAACAGATCTTCCTGTATAAATACAGTCATGTAATATAAGGTCTCATTCTCGGAACAGATCTTCCTGTATAAATACAGTCATGTAATATAAGGTCTCATTCTCGGAACAGATCTTCCTTTATAAATACAGTCATGGAATATAAGGTCTCATTTTCTGCCCAGACATTCCTGTATAAATACAGTCATGTCATCTAAGGTCACATTCTCAAAACAGTTCTTCCTGTATAAATACAGTCATGTAATATAAGGTCTCATTCTCAGAACAGATCTTCCTGTATAAATACTGTCATGTAATATAATGTCACATTCTCAGAACAGAAATTCCTGTATAAATAGTCATGTAATATAAGGTCACATTCTCAGAACAGATCTTCCTGTATAAATACAGTCATTCTCATTCTCAGAACAGAAATTCCTGTATAAATAGTCATGTAATATAAGGTCTCATTCTCAGAACAGATCTTCCTGTATAAATACAGTCATGTAATATAAGGTCTCATTCTCAGAACAGATCTTCCTCGATATATACAGTCATTCTCATTCTTAGAACAGATCTTCCTGTATAAATAGGTTCAGGGAATATAAGGTCTCATTCTCAGAACAGATATTCCTGTATAGGTACAGTCATGAAATATAAGGTATCATTCTCAGACCAGATCTTCCTGTATAAATACAGTCATGTAATATAAGGACTCATTCATCTAAAAGATCTTCCTGTATAGATACAGTCATGTAATATAAGGTCAGATTCTCAGAACAGATCTTCCTGTATAAACACAGTCACGTAATATAAGGTCTCATCCTTTGTCCAGACCTTCCTCGATAAATACAGTCATGTAATATGAGGTCACATTCTCAGAACAGATCTTCCTGTATAAATAGGTTCAGGGAATATAAGGTCTCATTCTAAGAACAGATCTTCCTGTATAAATACAGTCATGTAATATGAGGTCACATTCTCAGAACAGATCTTCCTGTATAAATAGGTTCAGGGAATATAAGTTCTCATTCTCAGAACAGACCTTCCTGTATAAATACAGTCATGTAATATAATGTCACATTCTCAGAATAGATCTACCTGTATAAATACAGACATGTCATGTAAGTTATCATTCTCTGAACAGATCTTCCTTTATAAATACAGTCATGTAATATAAGGTCTCATTCTCAGGACAGATCTTCCTGTATAAATACAGTCACTTAATATAAGGTCTCATTCTCTGCCCAGACCTTCCTATATAAATTCAGTCATGTAATATAAGGTCACATTCTCAGAACAGATCTTCCTCTATAAATACAGTCATTCTCATTCTCAGAACAGATATTCCTGTATAAATAGTCATGTAATATAAGGTCTCATTCTCAGAACCGATCTTCCTGTATAAATACAGTCATGTAATATAAGGTCTCATTCTCAGAACAGATCTTCCTCGATATATACAGTCATTCTCATTCTCAGAACAGATATTCCATTATAAATGGTCATGTAATGCATGGTCTCATTCTCAGAACAGATATTCCTGTATAGGTACAGTCATGAAATATAAGGTATCATTCTCAGACCAGATCTTCCTGTATAAATACAGTCATGTAATATAAGGACTCATTCATCTAAAAGATCTTCCTGTATAGATACAGTCATGTAATATAAGGTCAGATTCTCAGAACAGATCTTCCTTTATAAATACAGTCATGTAATATAAGGTCTCATTCTCAGAACAGATCTTCCTGTATAAATACAGTCACGTAATATAAGGTCTCATCCTTTGTCCAGACCTTCCTGGATAAATACAGTCATGTAATATAAGGTCACATTCTCAGAACAGATCTTCCTGTATAAATAGGTTCAGGGAATATAAGGTCTCATTCTAAGAACAGATCTTCCTGTATAAATACAGTCATGTAATATAAGGTCTCATTCTCAGAGCAGAAGTTGCTGTATAAATACAGTCATGTAATATAAGGCCTCATTCTCGGAACAGATCTTCCTGTATAAATACAGTCATGCAATATAAGGTCTCATTCTCGGAACAGATCTTCCTGTATAAATACAGTCATGTAATATAAGATCTCATTCTCGGAACAGATCTTCCTTTATAAATACAGTCATGGAATATAAGGTCTCATTTTCTGCCCAGACATTCCTGTATAAATACAGTCATGTCATCTAAGGTCACATTCTCGGAACAGATCTTCCTGTATAAATACAGTCATGTAACATAAGGTCTCATTCTCGGAACAGATCTTCCTGTATAAATACAGTCATGTAATATAAGGTCTCATTCTCGGAACAGATCTTCCTGAATAAATACAGTCATGTAATATAAGGTCTCATTCTCGGAACAGATCTTCCTGTATAAATACAGTCATGTAACATAAGGTCTCATTCTCGGAACAGATCTTCCTGTATAAATACAGTCATGTAATATAAGGTCTCATTCTCGGAACAGATCTTCCTTTATAAATACAGTCATGGAATATAAGGTCTCATTTTCTGCCCAGACATTCCTGTATAAATACAGTCATGTCATCTAAGGTCACATTCTCGGACCAGATCTTCCTGTATGAATACAGTCATGTAAAATAAGGTCTCATTCTCGGAACAAATCTTCCTGTATAAATACAGTTATGGAATATAAGGTCTCATTTTCGGCACAGACATTCCTGTATAAATACGGTCATGTAATCTAAGGTCACATTCTCAAAACAGTTCTTCCTGTATAAATACAGTCATGTAATATAAGTTATCATTCTCTGAACAGATCTTCCTTTATAAATACAGTCATGTAATATAAGGTCTCATTCTCAGGACAGATCTTCCTGTATAAATACAGTCACGTAATATAAGGTCTCATTCTCTGCCCAGACCTTCCTATATAAATTCAGTCATGTAATATAAGGTCACATTCTCAGAACAGATCTTCCTCTATAAATACAGTCATTCTCATTCTCAGAACAGAAATTCCTGTATAAATAGTCATGTAATATAAGGTCTCATTCTCAGAACCGATCTTCCTGTATAAATACAGTCATGTAATATAAGGTCTCATTCTCAGAACAGATCTTCCTCGATATATACAGTCATTCTCATTCTCAGAACAGATATTCCATTATAAATGGTCATGTAATGCATGGTCTCATTCTCAGAACAGATATTCCTGTATAGGTACAGTCATGAAATATAAGGTATCATTCTCAGACCAGATCTTCCTGTATAAATACAGTCATGTAATATAAGGACTCATTCATCTAAAAGATCTTCCTGTATAGATACAGTCATGTAATATAAGGTCAGATTCTCAGAACAGATCTTCCTTTATAAATACAGTCATGTAATATAAGGTCTCATTCTCAGAACAGATCTTCCTGTATAAATACAGTCACGTAATATAAGGTCTCATCCTTTGTCCAGACCTTCCTGGATAAATACAGTCATGTAATATGAGGTCACATTCTCAGAACAGATCTTCCTGTATAAATAGGTTCAGGGAATATAAGGTCTCATTCTAAGAACAGATCTTCCTGTATAAATACAGTCATGTAATATAAGGCCTCATTCTCGGAACAGATCTTCCTGTATAAATACAGTCATGCAATATAAGGTCTCATTCTCGGAACAGATCTTCCTGTATAAATACAGTCATGTAATATAAGATCTCATTCTCGGAACAGATCTTCCTTTATAAATACAGTCATGGAATATAAGGTCTCATTTTCTGCCCAGACATTCCTGTATAAATACAGTCATGTCATCTAAGGTCACATTCTCAAAACAGATCTTCCTGTATAAATACAGTCATGTAATATAAGGTCTCATACTCAGAACAGATCTTCCTTTATAAATAGAGTCATGGAATTTAACGTCTCATTCTCAGAACATAAATTCCTGTATAAATAGTCATGTAATATAAAGTCTCATTCTCAGAACCGATCTTCCTGTATAAATACAGGCATTTAATATAAGTTCTCATTCTCAGAACAGATCTTCCTGTATAAATACAGTCATGTAATATAAGGTCTCATTCTCAGAACAGATCTTCCTCTATATATACATTCATTCTCATTCTCAGAACAGATATTCCTGTATAAATAGTCATGTAATGCATGGTCTCATTCTCAGAACAGATATTCCTGTATAGGTACAGTCATGAAATATAAGGTATCCTTCTCAGACCAGATCTTCCTGTATAAATACAGTCATGTAATATAAGGACTCATTCATCTAAAAGATCTTCTTGTATAGATACAGTCATGTAATATAAGGTAGGATTCTCAGAACAGATCTTCCGTTTATAAATACAGTCATGTAATATAAGGTCTCATTCTCAGATCAGATCTTCCTGTATAAATAGAGTCACGTAATATAAGGTCACATTCTCAGAACAGATCTTCCTGTATAAATAGGGTCATGGAATATAAGGTCTCATTCTAAGAACAGATCTTCCTGTATAAATACAGTCATGTAATATAAGGTCTCATTCTCAGAGCAGAAGTTGCTGTATAAATACAGTCATGTAATATAAGGCCTCATTCTCGGAACAGATCTTCCTGTATAAATACAGTCATGCAATATAAGGTCTCATTCTCGGAACAGATCTTCCTTTATAAATACAGTCATGGAATATAAGGTCTCATTTTCTGCCCAGACATTCCTGTATAAATACAGTCATGTCATCTAAGGTCACATTCTCGGAACAGATCTTCCTGTATAAATACAGTCATGTAACATAAGGTCTCATTCTCGGAACAGATCTTCCTGTATAAATACAGTCATGTAATATAAGGTCTCATTCTCGGAACAGATCTTCCTGTATAAATACAGTCATGTAATATAAGGTCTCATTCTCGGAACAGATCTTCCTGTATAAATACAGTCATGTAACATAAGGTCTCATTCTCGGAACAGATCTTCCTGTATAAATACAGTCATGTAATATAAGGTCTCATTCTCGGAACAGATCTTCCTTTATAAATACAGTTATGGAATATAAGGTCTCATTTTTGGCACAGACATTCCTGTATAAATACGGTCATGTAATCTAAGGTCACATACTCAAAACAGTTCTTCCTGTATAAATACAGTCATGTAATATAAGTTCTCATTCTCAGAACAGACCTTCCTGTATAAATACAGTCTTATGTAATATAAGTTCTCATTCTCAGAACAGACCTTCCTGTATAAATACAGTCATATAATATAATGTCACATTCTCAGAATAGATCTACCTGTATAAATACAGACATGTCATGTAAGTTATCATTCTCTGAACAGATCTTCCTTTATTTTCTAGTTATCATTCTCTGAACAGACCTTCCTGTATAAATACAGTCATGTAATATAAGGTCTCATTCTCAGGACAGATCTTCCTGTATAAATACAGTCACGTAATATAAGGTCTCATTCTCTGCCCAGACCCTCCTATATAAATTCAGTCATGTAATATAAGGTCATAATATAATGTCACATTCTCAGAATAGATCTACCTGTATAAATACAGACATGTCATGTAAGTTATCATTCTCTGAACAGACCTTCCTGTATAAATACAGTCATGTAATATAAGGTCTCATTCTCAGGACAGATCTTCCTGTATAAATACAGTCACGTAATATAAGGTCTCATTCTCTGCCCAGACCCTCCTATATAAATTCAGTCATGTAATATAATGTCACATTCTCAGAATAGATCTACCTGTATAAATACAGACATGTCATGTAAGTTATCATTCTCTGAACAGACCTTCCTGTATAAATACAGTCATGTAATATAAGGTCTCATTCTCAGGACAGATCTTCCTGTATAAATACAGTCACGTAATATAAGGTCTCATTCTCTGCCCAGACCTTCCTATATAAATTCAGTCATGTAATATAAGGTCACATTCTCAGAACAGATCTTCCTCTATAAATACAGTCATTCTCATTCTCAGAACAGAAATTCCTGTATAAATAGTCATGTAATATAAGGTCTCATTCTCAGAACCGATCTTCCTGTATAAATACAGTCATGTAATATAAGGTCTCATTCTCAGAACAGATCTTCCTCGATATATACAGTCATTCTCATTCTCAGAACAGATATTCCATTATAAATGGTCATGTAATGCATGGTCTCATTCTCAGAACAGATATTCCTGTATAGGTACAGTCATGAAATATAAGGTATCATTCTCAGACCAGATCTTCCTGTATAAATACAGTCATGTAATATAAGGACTCATTCATCTAAAAGATCTTCCTGTATAGATACAGTCATGTAATATAAGGTCAGATTCTCAGAACAGATCTTCCTTTATAAATACAGTCATGTAATATAAGGTCTCATTCTCAGAACAGATCTTCCTGTATAAATACAGTCACGTAATATAAGGTCTCATCCTTTGTCCAGACCTTCCTGGATAAATACAGTCATGTAATATGTGGTCACATTCTCAGAACAGATCTTCCTGTATAAATAGGTTCAGGGAATATAAGGTCTCATTCTAAGAACAGATCTTCCTGTATAAATACAGTCATGTAATATAAGGTCTCATTCTCAGAGCAGAAGTTGCTGTATAAATACAGTCATGTAATATAAGGCCTCATTCTCGGAACAGATCTTCCTGTATAAATACAGTCATGCAATATAAGGTCTCATTCTCGGAACAGATCTTCCTGTATAAATACAGTCATGTAATATAAGATCTCATTCTCGGAACAGATCTTCCTTTATAAATACAGTCATGGAATATAAGGTCTCATTTTCTGCCCAGACATTCCTGTATAAATACAGTCATGTCATCTAAGGTCACATTCTCAAAACAGATCTTCCTGTATAAATACAGTCATGTAATATAAGGTCTCATACTCAGAACAGATCTTCCTTTATAAATAGAGTCATGGAATTTAACGTCTCATTCTCAGAACATAAATTCCTGTATAAATAGTCATGTAATATAAAGTCTCATTCTCAGAACCGATCTTCCTGTATAAATACAGGCATTTAATATAAGTTCTCATTCTCAGAACAGATCTTCCTGTATAAATACAGTCATGTAATATAAGGTCTCATTCTCAGAACAGATCTTCCTCTATATATACATTCATTCTCATTCTCAGAACAGATATTCCTGTATAAATAGTCATGTAATGCATGGTCTCATTCTCAGAACAGATATTCCTGTATAGGTACAGTCATGAAATATAAGGTATCCTTCTCAGACCAGATCTTCCTGTATAAATACAGTCATGTAATATAAGGACTCATTCATCTAAAAGATCTTCTTGTATAGATACAGTCATGTAATATAAGGTAGGATTCTCAGAACAGATCTTCCGTTTATAAATACAGTCATGTAATATAAGGTCTCATTCTCAGATCAGATCTTCCTGTATAAATACAGTCACGTAATATAAGGTCTCATTCTCTGTCCAGACCTTCCTGTATAAATACAGTCATGTAATATAAGGTCACATTCTCAGAACAGATTTTCCTGTATAAATAGGGTCATGGAATATAAGGTCTCATTCTAAGAACAGATCTTCCTCTATAAATACAGTCATGTAATATAAGGTCTCATTCTCAGAGCAGACGTTGCTGTATAAATACAGTCATGTAATATAAGGCCTCATTCTCGGAACAGATCTTCCTGTATAAATACAGTCATGCAATAGAAGGTCTCATTCTCGGAACATATCTTCCTGTATAAATACAGTCATGTAATATAATGTCACATTCTCAGAATAGATCTACCTGTATAAATACAGACATGTCATGTAAGTTATCATTCTCTGAACAGATCTTCCTTTATAAATACAGTCATGTAATATAAGGTCTCATTCTCAGGACAGATCTTCCTGTATAAATACAGTCACGTAATATAAGGTCTCATTCTCTGCCCAGACCTTCCTATATAAATACAGTCATGTAATATAAGGTCACATTCTCAGAACAGATCTTCCTCTATAAATACAGTCATTCTCATTCTCAGAACAGAAATTCCTGTATAAATAGTCATGTAATATAAGGTCTCATTCTCAGAACCGATCTTCCTGTATAAATACAGGCATTTTATATAAGTTCTCATTCTCAGAACAGATCTTCCTCTATAAATACAGTCATGTAATATAAGGTCTCATTCTCAGAACAGATCTTCCTCGATATATACAGTCATTCTCATTCTCAGAACAGATATTCCATTATAAATGGTCATGTAATGCATGGTCTCATTCTCAGAACAGATATTCCTGTATAGGTACAGTCATGAAATATAAGGTATCATTCTCAGACCAGATCTTCCTGTATAAATACAGTCATGTAATATAAGGACTCATTCATCTAAAAGATCTTCCTGTATAGATACAGTCATGTAATATAAGGTCAGATTCTCAGAACAGATCTTCCTTTATAAATACAGTCATGTAATATAAGGTCTCATTCTCAGAACAGATCTTCCTGTATAAATACAGTCACGTAATATAAGGTCTCATTCTTTGTCCAGACCTTCCTGGATAAATACAGTCATGTAATAT
This sequence comes from Chaetoderma sp. LZ-2023a, assembly GCA_034401795.1. Lineage (NCBI taxonomy): Eukaryota > Metazoa > Mollusca > Caudofoveata > Chaetodermatida > Chaetodermatidae > Chaetoderma > Chaetoderma sp. LZ-2023a. The sequence continues at coordinate 3,399,673 of CM067368.1, forward strand.
GAGGTCACATTCTCAGAACAGATCTTCCTGTATAAATAGGTTCAGGGAATATAAGGTCTCATTCTAAGAACAGATCTTCTTGTATAAATACAGTCATGTAATATAAGGGCTCATACTCAGAGCAGACGTTGCTGTATAAATACAGTCATGTAATATAAGGCCTCATTCTCGGAACAGATCTTCCTGTATAAATACAGTCATGCAATATAAGGTCTCATTCTCGGAACAGATCTTCCTGTATAAATACAGTCATGTAATATAAGGTCTCATTCTCGGAACAGATCTTGTTTATAAATACAGTCATGGAATATAAGGTCTCATTTTCTGCCCAGACATTCCTGTATAAATACAGTCATGTCATCTACGGTCACATTCTCAAAACAGATATTCCTGTATAAATACAGTCATGTAATATAAGGTCTCATACTCAAAACAGATCTTCCTTTATAAATAGAGTCATGGAATTTAACGTCTCATTCTCAGAAAATAAATTCCTGTATAAATAGGCATGTAATATAAAGTCTCATTCTCAGAACCGATCTTCCTGTATAAATACAGGCATTTAATATAAGTTCCCATTCTCAGAACAGATCTTCCTGTATAAATACAGTCATGTAATATAAGGTCTCATTCTCAGAACAGATCTTCCTCTATATATACATTCATTCTCATTCTCAGAACAGATATTCCTGTATAAATAGTCATGTAATGCATGGTCTCATTCTCAGAACAGATATTCCTGTATAGGTACAGTCATGAAATATAAGGTATCCTTCTCAGACCAGATCTTCCTGTATAAATACAGTCATGTAATATAAGGACTCATTCATCTAAAAGATCTTCTTGTATAGATACAGTTATGTAATATAAGGTAGGATTCTCAGAACAGATCTTCCGTTTATAAATACAGTCATGTAATATAAGGTCTCATTCTCAGATCAGATCTTCCTGTATAAATACAGTCACGTAATATAAGGTCTCATTCTCTGTCCAGACCTTCCTGTATAAATACAGTCATGTAATATAAGGTCACATTCTCAGAACAGATCTTCCTGTATAAATAGGGTCATGGAATATAAGGTCTCATTCTAAGAACAGATCTTACTCTATAAATACAGTCATGTAATATAAGGTCTCATTCTCAGAGCAGACGTTGCTGTATAAATACAGTCATGTAATATAAGGCCTCATTCTCGGAACAGATCTTCCTGTATAAATACAGTCATGCAATAGAAGGTCTCATTCTCGGAACATATCTTCCTGTATAAATACAGTCATGTAATATAATGTCACATTCTCAGAATAGATCTACCTGTATAAATACAGACATGTCATGTAAGTTATCATTCTCTGAACAGATCTTCCTTTATAAATACAGTCATGTAATATAAGGTCTCATTCTCAGGACAGATCTTCCTGTATAAATACAGTCACGTAATATAAGGTCTCATTCTCTGCCCAGACCTTCCTATATAAATACAGTCATGTAATATAAGGTCACATTCTCAGAACAGATCTTCCTCTATAAATACAGTCATTCTCATTCTCAGAACAGAAATTCCTGTATAAATAGTCATGTAATATAAGGTCTCATTCTCAGAACCGATCTTCCTGTATAAATACAGGTATTTAATATAAGTTCTCATTCTCAGAACAGATCTTCCTCTATAAATACAGTCATGTAATATAAGGTCTCATTCTCAGAACAGATCTTCCTCGATATATACAGTCATTCTCATTCTCAGAACAGATATTCCATTATAAATGGTCATGTAATGCATGGTCTCATTCTCAGAACAGATATTCCTGTATAGGTACAGTCATGAAATATAAGGTATCATTCTCAGACCAGATCTTCCTGTATAAATACAGTCATGTAATATAAGGACTCATTCATCTAAAAGATCTTCCTGTATAGATACAGTCATGTAATATAAGGTCAGATTCTCAGAACAGATCTTCCTTTATAAATACAGTCATGTAATATAAGGTCTCATTCTCAGAACAGATCTTCCTGTATAAATACAGTCACGTAATATAAGGTCTCATTCTTTGTCCAGACCTTCCTGGATAAATACAGTCATGTAATATGAGGTCACATTCTCAGAACAGATCTTCCTGTATAAATAGGTTCAGGGAATATAAGGTCTCATTCTAAGAACAGATCTTCTTGTATAAATACAGTCATGTAATATAAGGGCTCATACTCAGAGCAGATGTTGCTGTATAAATACAGTCATGTAATATAAGGCCTCATTCTCGGAACAGATCTTCCTGTATAAATACAGTCATGTAATATAAGGTCTCATTCTCAGAACAGATCTTCCTCGATATATACAGTCATTCTCATTCTCAGAACAGATATTCCATTATAAATGGTCATGTAATGCATGGTCTCATTCTCAGAACAGATATTCCTGTATAGGTACAGTCATGAAATATAAGGTATCATTCTCAGACCAGATCTTCCTGTATAAATACAGTCATGTAATATAAGGACTCATTCATCTAAAAGATCTTCCTGTATAGATACAGTCATGTAATATAAGGTCAGATTCTCAGAACAGATCTTCCTTTATAAATACAGTCATGTAATATAAGGTCTCATTCTCGGAACAGATCTTCCTGTATAAATACAGTCACGTAATATAAGGTCTCATTCTTTGTCCAGACCTTCCTGGATAAATACAGTCATGTAATATGAGGTCACATTCTCAGAACAGATCTTCCTGTATAAATAGGTTCAGGGAATATAAGGTCTCATTCTAAGAACAGATCTTCCTGTATAAATACAGTCATGTCATCTACGGTCACATTCTCAAAACAGATATTCCTGTATAAATACAGTCATGTAATATAAGGTCTCATACTCAAAACAGATCTTCCTTTATAAATAGAGTCATGGAATTTAACGTCTCATTCTCAGAAAATAAATTCCTGTATAAATAGGCATGTAATATAAAGTCTCATTCTCAGAACCGATCTTCCTGTATAAATACAGGCATTTAATATAAGTTCTCATTCTCAGAACAGATCTTCCTGTATAAATACAGTCATGTAATATAAGGTCTCATTCTCAGAACAGATCTTCCTCTATATATACAGTCATTCTCATTCTCAGAACAGATATTCCTGTATAAATAGTCATGTAATGCATGGTCTCATTCTCAGAACAGATATTCCTGTATAGGTACAGTCATGAAATATAAGGTATCATTCTCAGACCAGATCTTCCTGTATAAATACAGTCATGTAATATAAGGACTCATTCATCTAAAAGATCTTCTTGTATAGATACAGTCATGTAATATAAGGTAGGATTCTCAGAAGAGATCTTCCGTTTATAAATACAGTCATGTAATATAAGGTCTCATTCTCAGATCAGATCTTCCTGTATAAATACAATCACGTAATATAAGGTCTCATTCTCTGTCCAGACCTTCCTGTATAAATACAGTCATGTAATATAAGGTCACATTCTCAGAACAGATCATCCTGTATAAATAGGGTCATGGAATATAAGGTCTCATTCTCAGAGCAGACGTTGCTGTATAAATACAGTCATGTAATATAAGGTCTCATTCTCATAGCAGACGTTGCTGTATAAATACAGTCATGTAATATAAGGTCTCATTCTCAGAACAGATCTTCCTTTATAAATACGGCCATGTAATATAAGCTCTCATTCTCAGAACGGATCTTCCTTTATACATACAGTAATGTAATATAAGGGCTCATTCTCAGAACAGATCTTCCTGCATGAATACAGTCATGTAAAATAAGGTCTCATCTCAGAACAGACCTTCCTTTATAAATACAGTCATGTAATGTAAGGTCTCATTCTCGGACCAGATCTTCCTGTATGAATACAGTCATGTAAAATAAGATCTCATCTCAGAACAGACCTTCCTTTATAAATACAGTCATGTAATGTAAGGTCTCATTCTCGGAACAGATCTTCCTGTATAAATACAGTCATGCAATATAAGGTCTCATTCTCGGAACATATCTTCCTGTATAAATACAGTCATGTAACATAAGGTCACATTCTCGGAACAGATCTTCCTGTATAAATACAGTCATGCAATATAAGGTCTCATTCTCCGAACATATGTTCCTGTATAAATAGAGTCATGTTATATAAGGTCTCATTCTCGGAACAGATCTTCCTTTATAAATACAGTCATGGAATATAAGGTCTCATTTTCTGCCCAGACATTCCTGTAGAAAGACAGTCATGTCATCTAAGGTCACATTCTCAAAACAGATCTTCCTGTATAAATACAGTCATGTAATATAAGGTCTCATACTCAGAACAGATCTTCCTTTATAAATACAGTCATGGAATTTAACGTCTCTTTCTCAGAACAGAAATTCCTGTATAAATAGTCATGTAATATAAGGTCTCAATCTCAGAACCGATCTTCCTCTATATATACAGTCATTCTCATTCTCAGAACAGATATTCCTGTATAAATAGTCATGTAATGCATGGTCTCATTCTCAAAACAGATATTCCTGTATAGGTACAGTCATGAAATATAAGGTATCATTCTCAGACCAGATCTTCCTGTATAAATACAGTCATGTAATATAAGGACTCATTTATCTAAAAGATCTTCCTGTATAGATAAAGTCATGTAATATAAGGTAGGATTCTCAGAACAGATCTTCCGTTTATAAATACAGTCATGTAATATAAGGTCTCATTCTCAGATCAGATCTTCCTGTATAAATACAGTCACGTAATATAAGGTCTCATTCTCTGTCCAGACCTTCCTGTATAAATACAGTCATGTAATATAAGGTCACATTCTCAGAACAGATCTTCCTGTATAAATAGGGTCATGGAATATAAGGTCTCATTCTAAGAACAGATCTTCCTGTATAAATACAGTCATGTAATATACGGTCTCATTCTCAGAGCAGACGTTGCTGTATAAATACAGTCATGTAATATAAGGTCTCATTCTCAGAACAGATCTTCCTGCATGAATACAGTCATGTAAAATAAGGTCTCATCTCAGAACAAACCTTCCTTTATAAATACAGTCATGTAATATAAGGTCTCATTCTCGGACCAGATCTTCCTGTATGAATACAGTCATGTAAAATAAGGTATCATCTCAGAACAGACCTTCCTTTATAAATACAGTCATGTAATATAAGGTCTCATTCTCGGAACAGATCTTCCTGTATAAATACAGTCATGCAATATAAGGTCTCATTCTCGGAACATATCTTCCTGTATAAATACAGTCATGTAACATAAGGTCACATTCTCGGAACAGATCTTCCTTTATAAATACAGTCATGTAATATAAGGTCTCATTCTCGGAACAGATCTTCCTTTATAAATACAGTCATGGAATATAAGGTCTCATTTTCTGCCCAGACATTCCTGTATAAATACAGTCATGTCATCTAAGGTCACATTCTCAAAACAGATCTTCTTGTATAAATACAGTCATGTAATATAAGGTCTCATACTCAGAACAGTTCTTCCTTTATAAATACAGTCATGGAATTTAACGTCTCCTTCTCAGAACAGAAATTCCTGTATAAATAGTCATGTAATATAAGGTCTCATTCTCAGAACCGATCTTCCTCTATATATACAGTCATTCTCATTCTCAGAACAGATATTCCTGTATAAATAGTCATGTAATGCATGGTCTCATTCTCAGAACAGATATTCCTGTATAGGTACAGTCATGAAATATAAGGTATCATTCTCAGACCAGATCTTCCTGTATAAATACAGTCATGTAATATAAGGACTCATTCATCTAAAAGATCTTCCTGTAGTGATACAGTCATGTAATATAAGGTCTCATTCTCAGATCAGATCTTCCTGTATAAATACAGTCACGTAATATAAGGTCTCATTCTCTGTCCAGACCTTCCTGTATAAATACAGTCATGGAATATAAGGTCTCATTCTAAGAACAGATATTCCTGTATAAATACAGTCATGTAATATAAGGTCTCATTCTCAGAACAGATCTTCCTGCATGAATACAGTCATGTAAAATAAGGTCTCTTCTCAGAACAAACCTTCCTTTATAAATACAGTCATGTAATATAAGGTCTCATTCTCGGACCAGCTCTTCCTTTATAAATACAGTCATGGAATATAAGGTCTCATTTTCTGCCCAGACATTCCTGTATAAATACAGTCATGTCATCTAAGGTCACATTCTCAAAACAGATCTTCCTTTATAAATACAGTCATGTAATATAAGGTCTCATTCTCAGAACCGATCTTCCTCTATATATACAGTCATTCTCATTCTCAGAACAGATATTCCTGTATAAATAGTCATGTAATGCATGGTCTCATTCTCAGAACAGATATTCCTGTATAGGTACAGTCATGAAATATAAGGTATCATTCTCAGACCAGATCTTCCTGTATAAATACAGTCATGTAATATAAGGACTCATTCATCTAAAAGATCTTCCTGTATAGATACAGTCATGTAATATAAGGTAGGATTCTCAGAACAGATCTTCCGTTTATAAATACAGTCATGTAATATAAGGTCTCATTCTCAGATCAGATCTTCCTGTATAAATACAGTCACGTAATATAAGGTCTCATTCTCTGTCCAGACCTTCCTGTATAAATACAGTCATGTAATATAAGGTCACATTCTCAGAACAGATCTTCCTGTATAAATAGGGTCATGGAATATAAGGTCTCATTCTAAGAACAGATCTTCCTGTATAAATACAGTCATGTAATATACGGTCTCATTCTCAGAGCAGACGTTGCTGTATAAATACAGTCATGTAATATAAGGTCTCATTCTCAGAGCAGACATTGCTGTATAAATACAGTCATGTAATATAAGGTCTCATTCTCAGAACAGATCTTCCTTTATAAATACGGCCATGTAATATAAGCTCTCATTCTCAGAACAGATCTTCCTTTATAAATACAGTCATGTAATATAAGGTCTCATTCTCAGAACAGGTCTTCCTGTATAAATACAGTAATGTAATATAAGGTCTCATTCTCAGAACAGATCTTCCTGCATGAATACAGTCATGTAAAATAAGGTCTCATCTCAGAACAGACCTTCCTTTATAAATACAGTCATGTAATATAAGGTCTCATTCTCGGACCAGATCTTCCTGTATGAATATAGTCATGTAAAATAAGGTCTCATCTCAGAACAGACCTTCCTTTATAAATACAGTCATGTAATATAATGTATCATTCTCGGAACAGATCTTCCTGTATAAATACAGTCATGCAATATAAGGTCTCATTCTCGGAACAGATCTTCCTGTATAAATACAGTCATGTAACATAAGGTCACATTCTCGGAACAGATCTTCCTGTATAAATACAGTCATGTAATATAAGGTCTCATTCTCGGAACAGATCTTCCTTTATAAATACAGTCATGGAATATAAGGTCTCATTTTCGGCCCAGACATTCCTGTATAATTACAGTCATGTCATCTAAGGTCACATTCTCAAAACAGATCTTCCTGTATAAATACAGTCATGTAATATAAGGTCTCATACTCAGAACAGATCTTCCTTTATAAATACAGTCATGGAATTTAACGTCTCATTCTCAGAACAGAAATTCCTGTATAAATAGTCATGTAATATAAGGTCTCATTCTCAGAACCGATGTCCTCGATATATACAGTCATTCTCATTCTCAGAACAGATATTCCTGTATAAATAGTCATGTAATGCATGGTCTCATTCTCAGAACAGATATTCCTGTATAGGTACAGTCATGAAATATAAGGTATCATTCTCAGACCAGATCTTCCTGTATAAATACAGTCATGTAATATAAGGACTCATTCATCTAAAAGATCTTCCTGTATAGATACAGTCATGTAATATAAGGTCTCATTCTCAGATCAGATCTTCCTGTATAAATACAGTCACGTAATATAAGGTCTCATACTCTGTCCAGACCTTCCTGTATAAATACAGTCATGTCATCTACGGTCACATTCTCAAAACAGATATTCCTGTATAAATACAGTCATGTAATATAAGGTCTCATACTCAAAACAGATCTTCCTTTATAAATAGAGTCATGGAATTTAACGTCTCATTCTCAGAAAATAAATTCCTGTATAAATAGTCATGTAATATAAAGTCTCATTCTCAGAACCGATCTTCCTGTATAAATACAGGCATTTAATATAAGTTCTCATTCTCAGAACAGATCTTCCTGTATAAATACAGTCATGTAATATAAGGTCTCATTCTCAGAACAGATCTTCCTCTATATATACAGTCATTCTCATTCTCAGAACAGATATTCCTGTATAAATAGTCATGTAATGCATGGTCTCATTCTCAGAACAGATATTCCTGTATAGGTACAGTCATGAAATATAAGGTATCATTCTCAGACCAGATCTTCCTGTATAAATACAGTCATGTAATATAAGGACTCATTCATCTAAAAGATCTTCTTGTATAGATACAGTCATGTAATATAAGGTAGGATTCTCAGAAGAGATCTTCCGTTTATAAATACAGTCATGTAATATAAGGTCTCATTCTCAGATCAGATCTTCCTGTATAAATACAATCACGTAATATAAGGTCTCATTCTCTGTCCAGACCTTCCTGTATAAATACAGTCATGTAATATAAGGTCACATTCTCAGAACAGATCATCCTGTGTAAATAGGGTCATGGAATATAAGGTCTCATTCTAAGAACAGATCTTCCTGTATAAATACAGTCATGTAATATACGGTCTCATTCTCAGAGCAGACGTTGCTGTATAAATACAGTCATGTAATATAAGGTCTCATTCTCATAGCAGACGTTGCTGTATAAATACAGTCATGTAATATAAGGTCTCATTCTCAGAACAGATCTTCCTTTATAAATACGGCCATGTAATATAAGCTCTCATTCTCAGAACGGATCTTCCTTTATAAATACAGTAATGTAATATAAGGGCTCATTCTCAGAACAGATCTTCCTGCATGAATACAGTCATGTAAAATAAGGTCTCATCTCAGAACAGACCTTCCTTTATAAATACAGTCATGTAATATAAGGTCTCATTCTCGGACCAGATCTTCCTGTATGAATGCAGTCATGTAAAATAAGATCTCATCTCAGAACAGACCTTCCTTTATAAATACAGTCATGTAATATAAGGTCTCATTCTCGGAACAGATCTTCCTGTATAAATACAGTCATGCAATATAAGGTCTCATTCTCGGAACATATCTTCCTGTATAAATACAATCATGTAACATAAGGTCACATTCTCGGAACAGATCTTCCTGTATAAATACAGTCAGGCAATATAAGGTCTCATTCTCGGAACATATGTTCCTGTATAAATAGAGTCATGTTATATAAGGTCTCATTCTCGGAACAGATCTTCCTTTATAAATACAGTCATGGAATATAAGGTCTCATTTTCTGCCCAGACATTCCTGTATAAAGACAGTCATGTCATCTAAGGTCACATTCTCAAAACAGATCTTCCTGTATAAATACAGTCATGTAATATAAGGTCTCATACTCAGAACAGATCTTCCTTTATAAATACAGTCATGGAATTTAACGTCTCTTTCTCAGAACAGAAATTCCTGTATAAATAGTCATGTAATATAAGGTCTCAATCTCAGAACCGATCTTCCTCTATATATACAGTCATTCTCATTCTCAGAACAGATATTCCTGTATAAATAGTCATGTAATGCATGGTCTCATTCTCAAAACAGATATTCCTGTATAGGTACAGTCATGAAATATAAGGTATCATTCTCAGACCAGATCTTCCTGTATAAATACAGTCATGTAATATAAGGACTCATTTATCTAAAAGATCTTCCTGTATAGATACAGTCATGTAATATAAGGTAGGATTCTCAGAACAGATCTTCCGTTTATAAATACAGTCATGTAATATAAGGTCTCATTCTCAGATCAGATCTTCCTGTATAAATACAGTTACGTAATATAAGGTCTCATTCTCTGTCCAGACCTTCCTGTATAAATACAGTCATGTAATATAAGGTCACATTCTCAGAACAGATCTTCCTGTATAAATAGGGTCATGGAATATAAGGTCTCATTCTAAGAACAGATCTTCCTGTATAAATACAGTCATGTAATATACGGTCTCATTCTCAGAGCAGACGTTGCTGTATAAATACAGTCATGTAATATAAGGTCTCATTCTCAGAACAGATCTTCCTGCATGAATACAGTCATGTTAAATAAGGTCTCATCTCAGAACAAACCTTCCTTTATAAATACAGTCATGTAATATAAGGTCTCATTCTCGGACCAGATCTTCCTGTATGAATACAGTCATGTAAAATAAGGTCTCATCTCAGAACAGACCTTCCTTTATAAATACAGTCATGTAATATAAGGTCTCATTCTCGGAACAGATCTTCCTGTATAAATACAGTCATGCAATATAAGGTCTCATTCTCGGAACATATCTTCCTGTATAAATACAGTCATGTAACATAAGGTCACATTCTCGGAACAGATCTTCCTGTATAAATACAGTCATGTAATATAAGGTCTCATTCTCGGAACAGATCTTCCTTTATAAATACAGTCATGGAATATAAGGTCTCATTTTCTGCCCAGACATTCATGTATAAATACAGTCATGTCATTTAAGGTCACATTCTCAAAACAGATCTTCTTGTATAAATACAGTCATGTAATATAAGGTCTCATACTCAGAACAGTTCTTCCTTTATAAATACAGTCATGGAATTTAACGTCTCATTCTCAGAACAGAAATTCCTGTATAAATAGTCATGTAATATAAGGTCTCATTCTCAGAACCGATCTTCCTCTATATGTACAGTCATTCTCATTCTCAGAACAGATATTCCTGTATAAATAGTCATGTAATGCATGGTCTCATTCTCAGAACAGATATTCCTGTATAGGTACAGTCATGAAATATAAGGTATCATTCTCAGACCAGATCTTCCTGTATAAATACAGTCATGTAATATAAGGACTCATTCATCTAAAAGATCTTCCTGTAGTGATACAGTCATGTAATATAAGGTCTCATTCTCAGATCAGATCTTCCTGTATAAATACAGTCACGTAATATAAGGTCTCATTCTCTGTCCAGACCTTCCTGTATAAATACAGTCATGGAATATAAGGTCTCATTCTAAGAACAGATATTCCTGTATAAATACAGTCATGTAATATAAGGTCTCATTCTCAGAACAGATCTTCCTGCATGAATACAGTCATGTAAAATAAGGTATCTTCTCAGAACAAACCTTCCTTTATAAATACAGTCATGTAATATAAGGTCTCATTCTCGGACCAGCTCTTCCTTTATAAATACAGTCATGGAATATAAGGTCTCATTTTCTGCCCAGACATTCCTGTATAAATACAGTCATGTCATCTAAGGTCACATTCTCAAAACAGATCTTCCTTTATAAATACAGTCATGTAATATAAGGTCTCATTCTCAGAACCGATCTTCCTCTATATATACAGTCATTCTCTTCTCAGAACAGATATTCCTGTATAAATAGTCATGTAATGCATGGTCTCATTCTCAGAACAGATATTGCTGTATAGGTACAGTCATGAAATATAAGGTATCATTCTCAGACCAGATCTTCCTGTATAAATACAGTCATGTAATATAAGGACTCATTCATCTAAAAGATCTTCCTGTATAGATACAGTCATGTAATATAAGGTAGGATTCTCAGAACAGATCTTCCGTTTATAAATACAGTCATGTAATATAAGGTCTCATTCTCAGATCAGATCTTCCTGTATAAATACAGTCACGTAATATAAGGTCTCATTCTCTGTCCAGACCTTCCTGTATAAATACAGTCATGTAATATAAGGTCACATTCTCAGAACAGATCTTCCTGTATAAATAGGGTCATGGAATATAAGGTCTCATTCTAAGAACAGATCTTCCTGTTTAAATACAGTCATGTAATATACGGTCTCATTCTCAGAGCAGACGTTGCTGTATAAATACAGTCATGTAATATAAGGTCTCATTCTCAGAGCAGACATTGCTGTATAAATACAGTCATGTAATATAAGGTCTCATTCTCAGAACAGATCTTCCTTTATAAATACGGCCATGTAATATAAGCTCTCATTCTCAGAACAGATCTTCCTTTATAAATACAGTCATGTAATATAAGGTCTCATTCTCAGAACAGGTCTTCCTGTATAAATACAGTAATGTAATATAAGGTCTCATTCTCAGAACAGATCTTCCTGCATGAATACAGTCATGTAAAATAAGGTCTCATCTCAGATCAGACCTTCCTTTATAAATACAGTCATGTAATATAAGGTCTCATTCTCGGACCAGATCTTCCTGTATGAATATAGTCATGTAAAATAAGGTCTCATCTCAGAACAGACCTTCCTTTATAAATACAGTCATGTAATATAATGTATCATTCTCGGAACAGATCTTCCTGTATAAATACAGTCATGCAATATAAGGTCTCATTCTCGGAACAGATCTTCCTGTATAAATACAGTCATGTAATATAAGGTCTCATTCTCGGACCAGATCTTCCTGTATGAATACAGTCATGTAAAATAAGGTCTCATCTCAGAACAGACCTTCCTTTATAAATACAGTCATGTAATATAAGGTCTCATTCTCGGAACAGATCTTCCTGTATAAATACAGTCATGCAATATAAGGTCTCATTCTCGGAACATATCTTCCTGTATAAAAAGAGTCATGTAACATAAGGTCACATTCTCGGAACAGATCTTCCTGTATAAATACAGTCATGTAATATAAGCTCTCATTCTTGGAACAGATCTTCCTTTATAAATACAGTCATGGAATATAAGGTCTCATTTTCGGCCCAGACATTCCTGTATAATTACAGTCATGTCATCTAAGGTCACATTCTCAAAACAGATCTTCCTGTATAAATACAGTCATGTAATATAAGGTCTCATACTCAGAGCAGACATTGCTGTATAAATACAGTCATGTAATATAAGGTCTCATTCTCAGAACAGATCTTCCTTTATAAATACGGCCATGTAATATAAGCTCTCATTCTCAGAACAGATCTTCCTTTATAAATACAGTCATGTAATATAAGGTCTCATTCTCAGAACAGGTCTTCCTGTATAAATACAGTAATGTAATATAAGGTCTCATTCTCAGAACAGATCTTCCTGCATGAATACAGTCATGTAAAATAAGGTCTCATCTCAGAACAGACCTTCCTTTATAAATACAGTCATGTAATATAAGGTCTCATTCTCGGACCAGATCTTCCTGTATGAATATAGTCATGTAAAATAAGGTCTCATCTCAGAACAGACCTTCCTTTATAAATACAGTCATGTAATATAATGTATCATTCTCGGAACAGATCTTCCTGTATAAATACAGTCATGCAATATAAGGTCTCATTCTCGGAACAGATCTTCCTGTATAAATACAGTCATGTAATATAAGGTCTCATTCTCGGACCAGATCTTCCTGTATGAATACAGTCATGTAAAATAAGGTCTCATCTCAGAACAGACCTTCCTTTATAAATACAGTCATGTAATATAAGGTCTCATTCTCGGAACAGATCTTCCTGTATAAATACAGTCATGCAATATAAGGTCTCATTCTCGGAACATATCTTCCTGTATAAAAAGAGTCATGTAACATAAGGTCACATTCTCGGAACAGATCTTCCTGTATAAATACAGTCATGTAATATAAGCTCTCATTCTTGGAACAGATCTTCCTTTATAAATACAGTCATGGAATATAAGGTCTCATTTTCGGCCCAGACATTCCTGTATAATTACAGTCATGTCATCTAAGGTCACATTCTCAAAACAGATCTTCCTGTATAAATACAGTCATGTAATATAAGGTCTCATACTCAGAACAGATCTTCCTTTATAAATACAGTCATGGAATTTAACGTCTCATTCTCAGAACAGAAATTCCTGTATAAATAGTCATGTAATATAAGGTCTCATTCTCAGAACCGATGTCCTGGATATATACAGTCATTCTCATTCTCAGAACAGATATTCCTGTATAAATAGTCATGTAATGCATGGTCTCATTCTCAGAACAGATATTCCTGTATAGGTACAGTCATGAAATATAAGGTATCATTCTCAGACCAGATCTTCCTGTATAAATACAGTCATGTAATATAAGGACTCATTCATCTAAAAGATCTTCCTGTATAGATACAGTCATGTAATATAAGGTCTCATTCTCAGATCAGATCTTCCTGTATAAATACAGTCACGTAATATAAGGTCTCATACTCTGTCCAGACCTTCCTGTATAAATACAGTCATGTAATATAAGGTCACATTCTCAGAACAGATCTTCCTGTATAAATAGGGTCATGGAATATAAGGTCTCATTCTAAGAACAGATCTTCCTGTATAAATACAGTCATGTAATATACGGTCTCATTCTCAGAGCAGACGTTGCTGTATAAATAGAGTCATGTAATATAAGGTCTCATTCTCAGAACAGATCTTCCTGCATGAATACAGTCATGTAAAATAAGGTCTCATCTCAGAACAAACCTTCCTTTATAAATACAGTCATGTAATATAAGGTCTCATTCTCGGACCAGATCTTCCTGTATGAATACAGTCATGTAAAATAAGGTCTCATCTCAGAACAGACCTTCCTTTATAAATACAGTCATGTAATATAAGGTCTCATTCTCGGAACAGATCTTCCTGTATAAATACAGTCATGCAATATAAGGTCTCATTCTCGGAACATATCTTCCTGTATAAAAAGAGTCATGTAACATAAGGTCACATTCTCGGAACAGATCTTCCTGTATAAATACAGTCATGTAATATAAGCTCTCATTCTTGGAACAGATCTTCCTTTATAAATACAGTCATGGAATATAAGGTCTCATTTTCGGCCCAGACATTCCTGTATAATTACAGTCATGTCATCTAAGGTCACATTCTCAAAACAGATCTTCCTGTATAAATACAGTCATGTAATATAAGGTCTCATACTCAGAACAGATCTTCCTTTATAAATACAGTCATGGAATTTAACGTCTCATTCTCAGAACAGAAATTCCTGTATAAATAGTCATGTACTATAAGGTCTCATTCTCAGAACCGATGTCCTGGATATATACAGTCATTCTCATTCTCAGAACAGATATTCCTGTATAAATAGTCATGTAATGCATGGTCTCATTCTCAGAACAGATATTCCTGTATAGGTACAGTCATGAAATATAAGGTATCATTCTCAGACCAGATCTTCCTGTATAAATACAGTCATGTAATATAAGGACTCATTCATCTAAAAGATCTTCCTGTATAGATACAGTCATGTAATATAAGGTCTCATTCTCAGATCAGATCTTCCTGTATAAATACAGTCACGTAATATAAGGTCTCATACTCTGTCCAGACCTTCCTGTATAAATACAGTCATGTAATATAAGGTCACATTCTCAGAACAGATCTTCCTGTATAAATAGGGTCATGGAATATAAGGTCTCATTCTAAGAACAGATCTTCCTGTATAAATACAGTCATGTAATATACGGTCTCATTCTCAGAGCAGACGTTGCTGTATAAATAGAGTCATGTAATATAAGGTCTCATTCTCAGAACAGATCTTCCTGCATGAATACAGTCATGTAAAATAAGGTCTCATCTCAGAACAAACCTTCCTTTATAAATACAGTCATGTAATATAAGGTCTCATTCTCGGACCATATCTTCCTGTATGAATACAGTCATGTAAAATAAGGTCTCATCTCAGAACAGACCTTCCTTTATAAATACAGTCATGTAATATAAGGTCTCATTCTCGGAACAGATCTTCCTGTATAAATACAGTCATGCAATATAAGGTCTCATTCTCGGAACATATCTTCCTGTATAAATACAGTCATGCAATTTAAGGTCTCATTCTCGGAACATATCTTCCTGTATAAATACAGTCATGTAATATAAGGTCACATTCTCAGAACAGATCTTCCTGTATAAATAGGGTCATGGAATATAAGGTCTCATTCTCAGAACAGATCCTCCTGCATGAATACAGTCATGTAAAATAAGGTCTCATCTCAGAACAGACCTTCCTTTATAAATACAGTCATGTAATATAAGGTCTCATTCTCGGACCAGATCTTCCTGTATAAATACAGTCATGCAATTTAAGGTCGCATTCTCGGAACAGATCTTCCTTTATAAATACAGTCATGGAATATAAGGTCTCATTTTCTGCCCAGACATTCCTGTATAAATACAGTCATGTAATCTAAGGCCACATT
>CM067368.1:3416483-3904032 GCA_034401795.1 Chaetoderma sp. LZ-2023a
CTAAAAGATCTTCCTGTATAGATACAGTCATGTAATATAAGGTAGGATTCTCAGAACAGATCTTCCGTTTATAAATACAGTCATGTAATATAAGGTCTCATTCTCAGATCAGATCTTCCTGTATAAATACAGTCACGTAATATAATGTCTCATTCTCTGTCCAGACCTTCCTGTATAAATACAGTCATGTAATATAAGGTCACATTCTCAGAACAGATCTTCCTGTATAAATAGGGTCATGGAATATAAGGTCTCATTCTAAGAACAGATCTTCCTGTATAAATACAGTCATGTAATATACGGTCTCATTCTCAGAGCAGACGTTGCTGTATAAATACAGTCATGTAATATAAGGTCTCATTCTCAGAACAGATCTTCCTTTATAAATACAGTCATGTAATATAAGGTCTCTTTCTCAGAACAGAAATTCCTGTATAAATAGTCATGTAATATAAGGTCTCAATCTCAGAACCGATCTTCCTCTATATATACAGTCATTCTCATTCTCAGAACAGATATTCCTGTATAAATAGTCATGTAATGCATGGTCTCATTCTCAAAACAGATATTCCTGTATAGGTACAGTCATGAAATATAAGGTATCATTCTCAGACCAGATCTTCCTGTATAAATACAGTCATGTAATATAAGGACTCATTTATCTAAAAGATCTTCCTGTATAGATACAGTCATGTAATATAAGGTAGGATTCTCAGAACAGATCTTCCGTTTATAAATACAGTCATGTAATATAAGGTCTCATTCTCAGATCAGATCTTCCTGTATAAATACAGTCACGTAATATAAGGTCTCATTCTCTGTCCAGACCTTCCTGTATAAATACAGTCATGTAATATAAGGTCACATTCTCAGAACAGATCTTCCTGTATAAATAGGGTCATGGAATATAAGGTCTCATTCTAAGAACAGATCTTCCTGTATAAATACAGTCATGTAATATACGGTCTCATTCTCAGAGCAGACGTTGCTGTATAAATACAGTCATGTAATATAAGGTCTCATTCTCAGAACAGATCTTCCTGCATGAATACAGTCATGTAAAATAAGGTCTCATCTCAGAACAAACCTTCCTTTATAAATACAGTCATGTAATATAAGGTCTCATTCTCGGACCAGATCTTCCTGTATGAATACAGTCATGTAAAATAAGGTATCATCTCAGAACAGACCTTCCTTTATAAATACAGTCATGTAATATAAGGTCTCATTCTCGGAACAGATCTTCCTGTATAAATACAGTCATGCAATATAAGGTCTCATTCTCGGAACATATCTTCCTGTATAAATACAGTCATGTAACATAAGGTCACATTCTCGGAACAGATCTTCCTGTATAAATACAGTCATGTAATATAAGGTCTCATTCTCGGAACAGATCTTCCTTTATAAATACAGTCATGGAATATAAGGTCTCATTTTCTGCCCAGACATTCCTGTATAAATACAGTCATGTCATCTAAGGTCACATTCTCAAAACAGGTCTTCCTGTATAAATACAGTAATGTAATATAAGGTCTCATTCTCAGAACAGATCTTCCTGCATGAATACAGTCATGTAAAATAAGGTCTCATCTCAGAACAGACCTTCCTTTATAAATACAGTCATGTAATATAAGGTCTCATTCTCGGACCAGATCTTCCTGTATGAATATAGTCATGTAAAATAAGGTCTCATCTTAGAACAGACCTTCCTTTATAAATACAGTCATGTAATATAATGTATCATTCTCGGAACAGATCTTCCTGTATAAATACAGTCATGTAACATAAGGTCACATTCTCGGAACAGATCTTCCTGTATAAATACAGTCATGTAATATAAGGTCTCATTCTCGGAACAGATCTTCCTTTATAAATACAGTCATGGAATATAAGGTCTCATTTTCGGCCCAGACATTCCTGTATAATTACAGTCATGTCATCTAAGGTCACATTCTCAAAACAGATCTTCCTGTATAAATACAGTCATGTAATATAAGGTCTCATACTCAGAACAGATCTTCCTTTATAAATACAGTCATGGAATTTAACGTCTCATTCTCAGAACATAAATTCCTGTATAAATAGTCATGTAATATAAGGTCTCATTCTCAGAACCGATGTCCTCGATATATACAGTCATTCTCATTCTCAGAACAGATATTCCTGTATAAATAGTCATGTAATGCATGGTCTCATTCTCAGAACAGATATTCCTGTATAGGTACAGTCATGAAATATAAGGTATCATTCTCAGACCAGATCTTCCTGTATAAATACAGTCATGTAATATAAGGACTCATTCATCTAAAAGATCTTCCTGTGTAGATACAGTCATGTAATATAAGGTCTCATTCTCTGATCAGATCTTCCTGTATAAATACAGTCACGTAATATAAGGTCTCATACTCTGTCCAGACCTTCCTGTATAAATACAGTCATGTCATCTACGGTCACATTCTCAAAACAGATATTCCTGTATAAATACAGTCATGTAATATAAGGTCTCATACTCAAAACAGATCTTCCTTTATAAATAGAGTCATGTAATATAAGGTCTCATACTCAGAACAGATCTTCCTTTATAAATACAGTCATGGAATTTAACGTCTCATTCTCAGAACATAAATTCCTGTATAAATAGTCATGTAATATAAGGTCTCATTCTCAGAACCGATGTCCTCGATATAAACAGTCATTCTCATTCTCAGAACAGATATTCCTGTATAAATAGTCATGTAATGCATGGTCTCATTCTCAGAACAGATATTCCTGTATAGGTACAGTCATGAAATATAAGGTATCATTCTCAGACCAGATCTTCCTGTATAAATACAGTCATGTAATATAAGGACTCATTCATCTGAAAGATCTTCCTGTGTAGATACAGTCATGTAATATAAGGTCTCATTCTCAGATCAGATCTTCCTGTATAAATACAGTCACGTAATATAAGGTCTCATACTCTGTCCAGACCTTCCTGTATAAATACAGTCATGTCATCTACGGTCACATTCTCAAAACAGATATTCCTGTATAAATACAGTCATGTAATATAAGGTCTCATACTCAAAACAGATCTTCCTTTATAAATAGAGTCATGGAATTTAACGTCTCATTCTCAGAAAATAAATTCCTGTATAAATAGTCATGTAATATAAAGTCTCATTCTCAGAACCGATCTTCCTGTATAAATACAGGCATTTAATATAAGTTCTCATTCTCAGAACAGATCTTCCTGTATAAATACAGTCATGTAATATAAGGTCTCATTCTCAGAACAGATCTTCCTCTATATATACAGTCATTCTCATTCTCAGAACAGATATTCCTGTATAAATAGTCATGTAATGCATGGTCTCATTCTCAGAACAGATATTCCTGTATAGGTACAGTCATGAAATATAAGGTATCATTCTCAGACCAGATCTTCCTGTATAAATACAGTCATGTAATATAAGGACTCATTCATCTAAAAGATCTTCTTGTATAGATACAGTCATGTAATATAAGGTAGGATTCTCAGAAGAGATCTTCCGTTTATAAATACAGTCATGTAATATAAGGTCTCATTCTCAGATCAGATCTTCCTGTATAAATACAATCACGTAATATAAGGTCTCATTCTCTGTCCAGACCTTCCTGTATAAATACAGTCATGTAATATAAGGTCACATTCTCAGAACAGATCATCCTGTATAAATAGGGTCATGGAATATAAGGTCTCATTCTAAGAACAGGTCTTCCTGTATAAATACAGTAATGTAATATAAGGTCTCATTCTCAGAACAGATCTTCCTGCATGAATACAGTCATGTAAAATAAGGTCTCATCTCAGAACAGACCTTCCTTTATAAATACAGTCATGTAATATAAGGTCTCATTCTCGGACCAGATCTTCCTGTATGAATATAGTCATGTAAAATAAGGTCTCATCTCAGAACAGACCTTCCTTTATAAATACAGTCATGTAATATAATGTATCATTCTCGGAACAGATCTTCCTGTATAAATACAGTCATGCAATATAAGGTCTCATTCTCGGAACAGATCTTCCTGTATAAATACAGTCATGTAACATAAGGTCACATTCTCGGAACAGATCTTCCTGTATAAATACAGTCATGTAATATAAGGTCTCATTCTCGGAACAGATCTTCCTTTATAAATACAGTCATGGAATATAAGGTCTCATTTTCGGCCCAGACATTCCTGTATAATTACAGTCATGTCATCTAAGGTCACATTCTCAAAACAGATCTTCCTGTATAAATACAGTCATGTAATATAAGGTCTCATACTCAGAACAGATCTTCCTTTATAAATACAGTCATGGAATTTAACGTCTCATTCTCAGAACATAAATTCCTGTATAAATAGTCATGTAATATAAGGTCTCATTCTCAGAACCGATGTCCTCGATATATACAGTCATTCTCATTCTCAGAACAGATATTCCTGTATAAATAGTCATGTAATGCATGGTCTCATTCTCAGAACAGATATTCCTGTATAGGTACAGTCATGAAATATAAGGTATCATTCTCAGACCAGATCTTCCTGTATAAATACAGTCATGTAATATAAGGACTCATTCATCTAAAAGATCTTCCTGTGTAGATACAGTCATGTAATATAAGGTCTCATTCTCTGATCAGATCTTCCTGTATAAATACAGTCACGTAATATAAGGTCTCATACTCTGTCCAGACCTTCCTGTATAAATACAGTCATGTCATCTACGGTCACATTCTCAAAACAGATATTCCTGTATAAATACAGTCATGTAATATAAGGTCTCATACTCAAAACAGATCTTCCTTTATAAATAGAGTCATGTAATATAAGGTCTCATACTCAGAACAGATCTTCCTTTATAAATACAGTCATGGAATTTAACGTCTCATTCTCAGAACATAAATTCCTGTATAAATAGTCATGTAATATAAGGTCTCATTCTCAGAACCGATGTCCTCGATATATAGAGGCATTCTCATTCTCAGAACAGATATTCCTGTATAAATAGTCATGTAATGCATGGTCTCATTCTCAGAACAGATATTCCTGTATAGGTACAGTCATGAAATATAAGGTATCATTCTCAGACCAGATCTTCCTGTATAAATACAGTCATGTAATATAAGGACTCATTCATCTGAAAGATCTTCCTGTGTAGATACAGTCATGTAATATAAGGTCTCATTCTCAGATCAGATCTTCCTGTATAAATACAGTCACGTAATATAAGGTCTCATACTCTGTCCAGACCTTCCTGTATAAATACAGTCATGTCATCTACGGTCACATTCTCAAAACAGATATTCCTGTATAAATACAGTCATGTAATATAAGGTCTCATACTCAAAACAGATCTTCCTTTATAAATAGAGTCATGGAATTTAACGTCTCATTCTCAGAAAATAAATTCCTGTATAAATAGTCATGTAATATAAAGTCTCATTCTCAGAACCGATCTTCCTGTATAAATACAGGCATTTAATATAAGTTCTCATTCTCAGAACAGATCTTCCTGTATAAATACAGTCATGTAATATAAGGTCTCATTCTCAGAACAGATCTTCCTCTATATATACAGTCATTCTCATTCTCAGAACAGATATTCCTGTATAAATAGTCATGTAATGCATGGTCTCATTCTCAGAACAGATATTCCTGTATAGGTACAGTCATGAAATATAAGGTATCATTCTCAGACCAGATCTTCCTGTATAAATACAGTCATGTAATATAAGGACTCATTCATCTAAAAGATCTTCTTGTATAGATACAGTCATGTAATATAAGGTAGGATTCTCAGAAGAGATCTTCCGTTTATAAATACAGTCATGTAATATAAGGTCTCATTCTCAGATCAGATCTTCCTGTATAAATACAATCACGTAATATAAGGTCTCATTCTCTGTCCAGACCTTCCTGTATAAATACAGTCATGTAATATAAGGTCACATTCTCAGAACAGATCATCCTGTATAAATAGGGTCATGGAATATAAGGTCTCATTCTAAGAACAGATCTTCCTGTATAAATACAGTCATGTAATATACGGTCTCATTCTCAGAGCAGACGTTGCTGTATAAATACAGTCATGTAATATAAGGTCTCATTCTCATAGCAGACGTTGCTGTATAAATACAGTCATGTAATATAAGGTCTCATTCTCAGAACAGATCTTCCTTTATAAATACGGCCATGTAATATAAGCTCTCATTCTCAGAACGGATCTTCCTTTATAAATACAGTAATGTAATATAAGGGCTCATTCTCAGAACAGATCTTCCTGCATGAATACAGTCATGTAAAATAAGGTCTCATCTCAGAACAGACCTTCCTTTATAAATACAGTCATGTAATATAAGGTCTCATTCTCGGACCAGATCTTCCTGTATGAATACAGTCATGTAAAATAAGATCTCATCTCAGAACAGACCTTCCTTTATAAATACAGTCATGTAATATAAGGTCTCATTCTCGGAACAGATCTTCCTGTATAAATACAGTCATGCAATATAAGGTCTCATTCTCGGAACATATCTTCCTGTATAAATACAATCATGTAACATAAGGTCACATTCTCGGAACAGATCTTCCTGTATAAATACAGTCATGCAATATAAGGTCTCATTCTCGGAACATATGTTCCTGTATAAATAGAGTCATGTTATATAAGGTCTCATTCTCGGAACAGA
The DNA here is from genome assembly GCA_034401795.1 of Chaetoderma sp. LZ-2023a. Lineage (NCBI taxonomy): Eukaryota > Metazoa > Mollusca > Caudofoveata > Chaetodermatida > Chaetodermatidae > Chaetoderma > Chaetoderma sp. LZ-2023a. The sequence continues at coordinate 3,423,191 of CM067368.1, forward strand.
TCTTCCTTTATAAATACAGTCATGGAATATATGGTCTCATTTTCTGCCCAGACATTCCTGTATAAAGACAGTCATGTCATCTAAGGTCACATTCTCAAAACAGATCTTCCTGTATAAATACAGTCATGTAATATAAGGTCTCATACTCAGAACAGATCTTCCTTTATAAATACAGTCATGGAATTTAACGTCTCTTTCTCAGAACAGAAATTCCTGTATAAATAGTCATGTAATATAAGGTCTCAATCTCAGAACCGATCTTCCTCTATATATACAGTCATTCTCATTCTCAGAACAGATATTCCTGTATAAATAGTCATGTAATGCATGGTCTCATTCTCAAAACAGATATTCCTGTATAGGTACAGTCATGAAATATAAGGTATCATTCTCAGACCAGATCTTCCTGTATAAATACAGTCATGTAATATAAGGACTCATTTATCTAAAAGATCTTCCTGTATAGATACAGTCATGTAATATAAGGTAGGATTCTCAGAACAGATCTTCCGTTTATAAATACAGTCATGTAATATAAGGTCTCATTCTCAGATCAGATCTTCCTGTATAAATACAGTCACGTAATATAAGGTCTCATTCTCTGTCCAGACCTTCCTGTATAAATACAGTCATGTAATATAAGGTCACATTCTCAGAACAGATCTTCCTGTATAAATAGGGTCATGGAATATAAGGTCTCATTCTAAGAACAGATCTTCCTGTATAAATACAGTCATGTAATATACGGTCTCATTCTCAGAGCAGACGTTGCTGTATAAATACAGTCATGTAATATAAGGTCTCATTCTCAGAACAGATCTTCCTGCATGAATACAGTCATGTAAAATAAGGTCTCATCTCAGAACAAACCTTCCTTTATAAATACAGTCATGTAATATAAGGTCTCATTCTCGGACCAGATCTTCCTGTATGAATACAGTCATGTAAAATAAGGTCTCATCTCAGAACAGACCTTCCTTTATAAATACAGTCATGTAATATAAGGTCTCATTCTCGGAACAGATCTTCCTGTATAAATACAGTCATGCAATATAAGGTCTCATTCTCGGAACATATCTTCCTGTATAAATACAGTCATGTAACATAAGGTCACATTCTCGGAACAGATCTTCCTGTATAAATACAGTCATGTAATATAAGGTCTCATTCTCGGAACAGATCTTCCTTTATAAATACAGTCATGGAATATAAGGTCTCATTTTCTGCCCAGACATTCCTGTATAAATACAGTCATGTCATTTAAGGTCACATTCTCAAAACAGATCTTCTTGTATAAATACAGTCATGTAATATAAGGTCTCATACTCAGAACAGTTCTTCCTTTATAAATACAGTCATGGAATTTAACGTCTCATTCTCAGAACAGAAATTCCTGTATAAATAGTCATGTAATATAAGGTCTCATTCTCAGAACCGATCTTCCTCTATATGTACAGTCATTCTCATTCTCAGAACAGATATTCCTGTATAAATAGTCATGTAATGCATGGTCTCATTCTCAGAACAGATAATCCTGTATAGGTACAGTCATGAAATATAAGGTATCATTCTCAGACCAGATCTTCCTGTATAAATACAGTCATGTAATATAAGGACTCATTCATCTAAAAGATCTTCCTGTAGTGATAAAGTCATGTAATATAAGGTCTCATTCTCAGATCAGATCTTCCTGTATAAATACAGTCACGTAATATAAGGTCTCATTCTCTGTCCAGACCTTCCTGTATAAATACAGTCATGGAATATAAGGTCTCATTCTAAGAACAGATATTCCTGTATAAATACAGTCATGTAATATAAGGTCTCATTCTCAGAACAGATCTTCCTGCATGAATACAGTCATGTAAAATAAGGTCTCTTCTCAGAACAAACCTTCCTTTATAAATACAGTCATGTAATATAAGGTCTCATTCTCGGACCAGCTCTTCCTTTATAAATACAGTCATGGAATATAAGGTCTCATTTTCTGCCCAGATATTCCTGTATAAATACAGTCATGTCATCTAAGGTCACATTCTCAAAACAGATCTTCCTTTATAAATACAGTCATGTAATATAAGGTCTCATTCTCAGAACCGATCTTCCTCTATATATACAGTCATTCTCATTCTCAGAACAGATATTCCTGTATAAATAGTCATGTAATGCATGGTCTCATTCTCAGAACAGATATTGCTGTATAGGTACAGTCATGAAATATAAGGTATCATTCTCAGACCAGATCTTCCTGTATAAATACAGTCATGTAATATAAGGACTCATTCATCTAAAAGATCTTCCTGTATAGATACAGTCATGTAATATAAGGTAGGATTCTCAGAACAGATCTTCCGTTTATAAATACAGTCATGTAATATAAGGTCTCATTCTCAGATCAGATCTTCCTGTATAAATACAGTCACGTAATATAAGGTCTCATTCTCTGTCCAGACCTTCCTGTATAAATACAGTCATGTAATATAAGGTCACATTCTCAGAACAGATCTTCCTGTATAAATAGGGTCATGGAATATAAGGTCTCATTCTAAGAACAGATCTTCCTGTATAAATACAGTCATGTAATATACGGTCTCATTCTCAGAGCAGACGTTGCTGTATAAATACAGTCATGTAATATAAGGTCTCATTCTCAGAGCAGACATTGCTGTATAAATACAGTCATGTAATATAAGGTCTCATTCTCAGAACAGATCTTCCTTTATAAATACGGCCATGTAATATAAGCTCTCATTCTCAGAACAGATCTTCCTTTATAAATACAGTCATGTAATATAAGGTCTCATTCTCAGAACAGGTCTTCCTGTATAAATACAGTAATGTAATATAAGGTCTCATTCTCAGAACAGATCTTCCTGCATGAATACAGTCATGTAAAATAAGGTCTCATCTCAGAACAGACCTTCCTTTATAAATACAGTCATGTAATATAAGGTCTCATTCTCGGTCCAGATCTTCCTGTATGAATATAGTCATGTAAAATAAGGTCTCATCTCAGAACAGACCTTCCTTTATAAATACAGTCATGTAATATAATGTATCATTCTCGGAACAGATCTTCCTGTATAAATACAGTCATGCAATATAAGGTCTCATTCTCGGAACAGATCTTCCTGTATAAATACAGTCATGTAATATAAGGTCTCATTCTCGGACCAGATCTTCCTGTATGAATACAGTCATGTAAAATAAGGTCTCATCTCAGAACAGACCTTCCTTTATAAATACAGTCATGTAATATAAGGTCTCATTCTCGGAACAGATCTTCCTGTATAAATACAGTCATGCAATATAAGGTCTCATTCTCGGAACATATCTTCCTGTATAAAAAGAGTCATGTAACATAAGGTCACATTCTCGGAACAGATCTTCCTGTATAAATACAGTCATGTAATATAAGCTCTCATTCTTGGAACAGATCTTCCTTTATAAATACAGTCATGGAATATAAGGTCTCATTTTCGGCCCAGACATTCCTGTATAATTACAGTCATGTCATCTAAGGTCACATTCTCAAAACAGATCTTCCTGTATAAATACAGTCATGTAATATAAGGTCTCATACTCAGAACAGATCTTCCTTTATAAATACAGTCATGGAATTTAACGTCTCATTCTCAGAACAGAAATTCCTGTATAAATAGTCATGTAATATAAGGTCTCATTCTCAGAACCGATGTCCTGGATATATACAGTCATTCTCATTCTCAGAACAGATATTCCTGTATAAATAGTCATGTAATGCATGGTCTCATTCTCAGAACAGATATTCCTGTATAGGTACAGTCATGAAATATAAGGTATCATTCTCAGACCAGATCTTCCTGTATAAATACAGTCATGTAATATAAGGACTCATTCATCTAAAAGATCTTCCTGTATAGATACAGTCATGTAATATAAGGTCTCATTCTCAGATCAGATCTTCCTGTATAAATACAGTCACGTAATATAAGGTCTCATACTCTGTCCAGACCTTCCTGTATAAATACAGTCATGTAATATAAGGTCACATTCTCAGAACAGATCTTCCTGTATAAATAGGGTCATGGAATATAAGGTCTCATTCTAAGAACAGATCTTCCTGTATAAATACAGTCATGTAATATACGGTCTCATTCTCAGAGCAGACGTTGCTGTATAAATAGAGTCATGTAATATAAGGTCTCATTCTCAGAACAGATCTTCCTGCATGAATACAGTCATGTAAAATAAGGTCTCATCTCAGAACAAACCTTCCTTTATAAATACAGTCATGTAATATAAGGTCTCATTCTCGGACCAGATCTTCCTGTATGAATACAGTCATGTAAAATAAGGTCTCATCTCAGAACAGACCTTCCTTTATAAATACAGTCATGTAATATAAGGTCTCATTCTCGGAACAGATCTTCCTGTATAAATACAGTCATGCAATATAAGGTCTCATTCTCGGAACATATCTTCCTGTATAAATACAGTCATGCAATATAAGGTCTCATTCTCGGAACATATCTTCCTGTATAAATACAGTCATGTAATATAAGGTCACATTCTCAGAACAGATCTTCCTGTATAAATAGGGTCATGGAATATAAGGTCTCATTCTCAGAACAGATCCTCCTGCATGAATACAGTCATGTAAAATAAGGTCTCATTCTCGGACCAGATCTTCCTGTATAAATACAGTCATGCAATTTAAGGTCGCATTCTCGGAACAGATCTTCCTTTATAAATACAGTCATGGAATATAAGGTCTCATTTTCTGCCCAGACATTCCTGTATAAATACAGTCATGTAATCTAAGGCCACATTCTCAGAGAAGACGTTGCTGTATAAATACAAGCATGTAATTTAAGGTCTCACTCTGGGAACAGATCTTCCTGTATAAATACGGTCATGTAATATAAGGTCACATTCTCAGAACAGATCTTCCTGTATAAATAGGGTCATGGAATATAAGGTCTCATTCTAAGAACAGATCTTCCTGTATAAATACAGTCATGTAATATAAGGTCACATTCTCAGAACAGATCTTCCTGTATAAATAGGGTCATGGAATATAAGGTCTCATTCTAAGAACAGATCTTCCTGTATAAATACAGTCATGTAATATACGGTCTCATTCTCAGAGCAGACGTTGCTGTATAAATACAGTCATGTAATATAAGGTCTCATTCTCGGACCAGATCTTCCTGTATGAATACAGTCATGTAAAATAAGGTCTCATTCTCAGAGCATACGTTGCCGTATAAATACAGTCATGTAATATATGGTCTCATTCTCGGAACATATCTTCCTGTATAAATACAGTCATGTAATATAAGGTCACATTCTCAGAACAGATCTTCCTGTATAAATAGGGTCATGGAATATAAGGTCTCATTCTAAGAACAGATCTTCCTGTATAAATACAGTCATGTAATATACGGTCTCATTCTCAGAGCAGACGTTGCTGTATAAATACAGTCATGTAATATAAGGTCTCATTCTCAGAACAGATCTTCCTGCATGAATACAGTCATGTAAAATAAGGTCTCATCTCAGAACAAACCTTCCTTTATAAATACAGTCATGTAATATAAGGTCTCATTCTCGGACCAGATCTTCCTGTATGAATACAGTCATGTAAAATAAGGTCTCATCTCAGAACAGACCTTCCTTTATAAATACAGTCATGTAATATAAGGTCTCATTCTCGGAACAGATCTTCCTGTATAAATACAGTCATGCAATATAAGGTCTCATTCTCGGAACATATCTTCCTGTATAAATACAGTCATGCAATATAAGGTCTCATTCTCGGAACATATCTTCCTGTATAAATACAGTCATGTAATATAAGGTCACATTCTCAGAACAGATCTTCCTGTATAAATAGGGTCATGGAATATAAGGTCTCATTCTCAGAACAGATCCTCCTGCATGAATACAGTCATGTAAAATAAGGTCTCATCTCAGAACAGACCTTCCTTTATAAATACAGTCATGTAATATAAGGTCTCATTCTCGGACCAGATCTTCCTGTATAAATACAGTCATGCAATTTAAGGTCGCATTCTCGGAACAGATCTTCCTTTATAAATACAGTCATGGAATATAAGGTCTCATTTTCTGCCCAGACATTCCTGTATAAATACAGTCATGTAATCTAAGGCCACATTCTCAGAGAAGACGTTGCTGTATAAATACAAGCATGTAATTTAAGGTCTCACTCTGGGAACAGATCTTCCTGTATAAATACGGTCATGTAATATAAGGTCACATTCTCAGAACAGATCTTCCTGTATAAATAGGGTCATGGAATATAAGGTCTCATTCTAAGAACAGATCTTCCTGTATAAATACAGTCATGTAATATAAGGTCACATTCTCAGAACAGATCTTCCTGTATAAATAGGGTCATGGAATATAAGGTCTCATTCTAAGAACAGATCTTCCTGTATAAATACAGTCATGTAATATACGGTCTCATTCTCAGAGCAGACGTTGCTGTATAAATACAGTCATGTAATATAAGGTCTCATTCTCGGACCAGATCTTCCTGTATGAATACAGTCATGTAAAATAAGGTCTCATTCTCAGAGCATACGTTGCCGTATAAATACAGTCATGTAATATATGGTCTCATTCTCGGAACATATCTTCCTGTATAAATACAGTCATGTAATATAAGGTCACATTCTCAGAACAGATCTTCCTGTATAAATAGGGTCATGGAATATAAGGTCTCATTCTAAGAACAGATCTTCCTGTATAAATACAGTCATGTAATAAGGTCTCATTCTCAGAGCAGACGTTGCTGTATAAATACAGTCATGTAATATAAGGTCTCATTCTCAGAACAGATCTTCCTGCATGAATACAGTCATGTAAAATAAGGTCTCATCTCAGAACAAACCTTCCTTTATAAATACAGTCATGTAATATAAGGTCTCATTCTCGGACCAGATCTTCCTGTATGAATACAGTCATGTAAAATAAGGTCTCATCTCAGAACAGACCTTCCTTTATAAATACAGTCATGTAATATAAGGTCTCATTCTCGGACCAGATCTTCCTGTATAAATACAGTCATTCAATTTAAGGTCGCATTCTCGGAACAGATCTTCCTTTATAAATACAGTCATGGAATATAAGGTCTCATTTTCTGCCCAGACATTCCTGTATAAATACAGTCATGTAATCTAAGGCCACATTCTCAGAGAAGATGTTGCTGTATAAATACAAGCATGTAATTTAAGGTCTCACTCTCGGAACAGATCTTTCTGTATAAATACGGTCATGTAATATAAGGTCACATTCTAGGAACAGATCTTCCTGTATAAATAGGGTCATGGAATATAAGGTCTCATTCTAAGAACAGATCTTCCTGTATAAATACAGTCATGTAATATAAGGTCTCATTCTCAGAGCAGACGTTGCTGTATAAATACAGTCATGTAATATAAGGTCTCATTCTCAGAGCAGACGTTGCTGTATAAATACAGTCATGTACTATATGGTCTCATTCTCAGAACAGATCTTCCTTTGTAAATACAGTCATGCAATATAAGGTCTCATTCTCGGAACATATCTTCCTGTATAAATACAGTCATGTAATATAAGGTCACATTCTCAGAACAGATCTTCCTGTATAAATAGGGTCATGGAATATAAGGTCTCATTCTAAGAACAGATCTTCCTGTATAAATACAGTCATGTAATATACGGTCTCATTCTCAGAGCAGACGTTGCTGTATAAATACAGTCATGTAATATAAGGTCTCATTCTCAGAACAGATCTTCCTGCATGAATACAGTCATGTAAAATAAGGTCTCATCTCAGAACAAACCTTCCTTTATAAATACAGTCATGTAATATAAGGTCTCATTCTCGGACCAGATCTTCCTGTATGAATACAGTCATGTAAAATAAGGTCTCATCTCAGAACAGACCTTCCTTTATAAATACAGTCATGTAATATAAGGTCTCATTCTCGGACCAGATCTTCCTGTATAAATACAGTCATGCAATTTAAGGTCGCATTCTCGGAACAGATCTTCCTTTATAAATACAGTCATGGAATATAAGGTCTCATTTTCTGCCCAGACATTCCTGTATAAATACAGTCATGTAATCTAAGGCCACATTCTCAGAGAAGACGTTGCTGTATAAATACAAGCATGTAATTTAAGGTCTCACTCTCGGAACAGATCTTCCTGTATAAATACGGTCATGTAATATAAGGTCACATTCTCAGAACAGATCTTCCTGTATAAATAGGGTCATGGAATATAAGGTCTCATTCTAAGAACAGATCTTCCTGTATAAATACAGTCATGTAATATAAGGTCTCATTCTCAGAGCAGACGTTGCTGTATAAATACAGTCATGTAATATAAGGTCTCATTCTCAGAACAGATCTTCCTGCATGAATACAGTCATGTAAAATAAGGTCTCATCTCAGAACAAACCTTCCTTTATAAATACAGTCATGTAATATAAGGTCTCATTCTCGGACCAGATCTTCCTGTATGAATACAGTCATGTAAAATAAGGTCTCATCTCAGAACAGACCTTCCTTTATAAATACAGTCATGTAATATAAGGTCTCATTCTCGGACCAGATCTTCCTGTATAAATACAGTCATGCAATTTAAGGTCGCATTCTCGGAACAGATCTTCCTTTATAAATACAGTCATGGAATATAAGGTCTCATTTTCTGCCCAGACATTCCTGTATAAATACAGTCATGTAATCTAAGGCCACATTCTCAGAGAAGACGTTGCTGTATAAATACAAGCATGTAATTTAAGGTCTCACTCTCGGAACAGATCTTCCTGTATAAATACGGTCATGTAATATAAGCTCACATTCTCAGAACAGATCTTCCTGTATAAATAGGGTCATGGAATATAAGGTCTCATTCTAAGAACAGATCTTCCTGTATAAATACAGTCATGTAATATAAGGTCTCATTCTCAGAGCAGACGTTGCTGTATAAATACAGTCATGTAATATAAGGTCTCATTCTCAGAGCAGACGTTGCTGTATAAATACAGTCATGTGATATATGGTCTCATTCTCAGAATAGAGCTTCCTTTGTAAATACAGTCATGCAATATAAGGTCTCATTCTCGGAACATATCTTCAGGTATAAATACAGTCATGTAATATAAGGTCACATTCTCAGAACAGATCTTCCTGTATAAATAGGGTCATGGAATATAAGGTCTCATTCTAAGAACAGATGTTCCTGTATAAATACAGTCATGTAATATACGGTCTCATTCTCAGAGCAGACGTTGCTGTATAAATACAGTCATGTAATATAAGGTCTCATTCTCAGAACAGATCTTCCTGCATGAATACAGTCATGTAAAATAAGGTCTCATCTCAGAACAAACCTTCCTTTATAAATACAGTCATGTAATATAAGGTCTCATTCTCGGACCAGATCTTCCTGTATGAATACAGTCATGTAAAATAAGGTCTCATCTCAGAACAGACCTTCCTTTATAAATACAGTCATGTAATATAAGGTCTCATTCTCGGAACAGATCTTCCTGTATAAAACAGTTATGTAATATAAGGTCTCATTCTCGGAACAGATCTTCCTTTATAAATACAGTCATGGACTATAAGGTCTCATTTTCTGCCCAGACATTCCTGTATACATACAGTCATGTCATCTAAGGTCACATTCTCAAAACAGATCTTCCTGTATAAATACAGTCATGTAATATAAGGTCTCATACTCAGAACAGAAATTCCTGTATAAATAGTCATGTAATATAAGGTCTCATTCTCAGAACCGATCTTCCTCTATATATACAGTCATTCTCATTCTCAGAACAGATATTCCTGTATAGGTACAGTCATGAAATATAAGGAATCATTCTCAGAGCAGATCTTCCTGTATAGGTACAGTCATGAAATATAAGGTATCATTCTCAGACCAGATCTTCCTGTATAAATACAGTCATGTAATATAAGGACTCATTCATCTAAAAGATCTTCCTGTATAGATACAGTCATGTAATATAAGGTAGGATTCTCAGAACAGATCTTCCGTTTATAAATACAGTCATGTAATATAAGGTCTCATTCTCAGATCAGATCTTCCTGTATAAATACAGTCACGTAATATAAGGTCTCATTCTCTGTCCAGACCTTCCTGTATAAATACAGTCATGTAATATAAGGTCACATTCTCAGAAGAGATCTTTCTGTATAAATAGGGTCAAGGAATATAAGGTCTCATTCTAAGAACAGATCTTCCTATATAAATACAGTCATGTAATATACGGTCTCATTCTCAGAGGAGACGTTGCTGTATAAATACAGTCATGTAATATAAGGTCTCATTCTCAGAACAGATCTTCCTTTATAAATACGGCCATGGAATATAAGCTCTCATTCTCAGAACAGATCTTCCTTTATAAATACAGTCATGTAATATAAGGTCTCATTCTCAGAACAGGTCTTCCTGTATAAATACAGTAATGCAATATAAGGTCTCATTCTCAGAACAGATCTTCCTGCATGAATACAGTCATGTAAAATAAGGTCTCATCTCAAAACAGACCTTCCTTTATAAATACAGTCATGTAATATAAGGTCTCATTCTCGGACCAGATCTTCCTGTATGAATATAGTCATGTAAAATAAGGTCTCATCTCAGAACAGACCTTCCATTATAAATACAGTCATGTAATATAAGGTCTCATTCTCGGAACAGATCTTCCTTTATAAATACAGTCATGGAATATAAGGTCTCATTTTCTGCCCAGACATTCCTATATAACTACCGTCATGTCATCTAAGGGCACATTCTCAAAACAGATCTTCCTGTATAAATACAGTCATGTAATATAAGGTCTCATACTCAGAACAGATCTTCCTTTATAAATACAGTCATGGAATTTAACGTCTCATTCTCAGAACAGAAATTCCTGTATAAATAGTCATGTAATATAAGGTCTCATTCTCAGAACCGATCTTCCTGTATAAATACAGGCATTTAATATAAGTTCTCATTCTCAGAACAGATCTTCCTGTATAACTACAGTCATGTAATATAAGGTCTCATTCTCATAACAGGTCTTCCTGTATAAATACAGTAATATAATATAAGGTCTCATTCTCAGAACAGATCCTCCTGCATGAATACAGTCATGTAAAATAAGGTCTCATCTCAGAACAGACCTTCCTTTATAAATACAGTCATGTAATATAAGGTCTCATTCTCGGACCAGATCTTCCTGTATAAATACAGTCATGCAATTTAAGGTCGCATTCTCGGAACAGATCTTCCTTTATAAATACAGTCATGGAATATAAGGTCTCATTTTCTGCCCAGACATTCCTGTATAAATACAGTCATGTAATCTAAGGCCACATTCTCAGAGAAGACGTTGCTGTATAAATACAAGCATGTAATTTAAGGTCTCACTCTCGGAACAGATCTTCCTGTATAAATACGGTCATGTAATATAAGGTCACATTCTCAGAACAGATCTTCCTGTATAAATAGGGTCATGGAATATAAGGTCTCATTCTAAGAACAGATCTTCCTGTATAAATACAGTCATGTAATATAAGGTCTCATTCTCAGAGCAGACGTTGCTGTATAAATACAGTCATGTAATATAAGGTCTCATTCTCAGAGCAGACGTTGCTGTATAAATACAGTCATGTAATATATGGTCTCATTCTCAGAACAGATCTTCCTTTGTAAATACGGTCATGTAATATAAGCTCTCGTTCTCAGAACAGATCTTCCTTTATAAATACAGTCATGTAATGTAAGGTCTCATTCTCAGAACAGATCTTCCTGTATAATACAGTCATGAATATACGGTCTCATGCTCAGAACAGGTCTTCCTGTATAAATACAGTCATGTAATATAAGGTCTAATTCTCAGAGCAGACGTTGCTGTATAAATACAGTCATGTAATATAAGGTCTCATCTCAGAACGGACCTTCCTTTATAAATACAGTCATGTAATATAAGGTCTCATTCTCGGAACATATCTTCCTGCATAAATACAGTTATGTAACATAAGGTCTCATCTCAGAACAGACCTTCATTTATAAATACAGTCATGTAATATAAGGTCTCATTCTCGGAACAGATCTTCCTGTATAAATACAGTCATGCAATATAAGGTCTCATTCTCGGAACAGATCTTCCTGTATAAATACAGTCATGTAACATAAGGTCTCATTCTCGGAACATATCTTCCTGTATAAATACAGTCATGTAACATAAGGTCACATTCTCGGAACAGATCTTCCTGTATAAATACAGTCATGTAACATAAGGTCACATTCTTGGAACAGATCTTCCTGTATAAATAGAGTCATGTAATATAAGGTCTCATTTTCTGCCCAGACATTCCTGTATAAATTCAGTCATGTAATATAAGGTCTCATTCCCGGAACAGATCTTCCTTTATAAATACAGTCATGGAATATAAGGTCTCATTTTCTGCCCAGACATTCCTGTATAAATTCAGTCATGTAATATAAGGTCTCATTCTCAGAACATATCTTCCTGTATAAATACAGTAATGTAATATAAGGTCTCATCTCAGAACAGACCTTCCTTTATAAATACAGTCATGTAATATAAGGTCTCATTCTCGGAACAGATCTTTCTGTGTAAATGCAGTTATGCAATATAAGGTCTCATTCTCGGAACATATCTTCCTGTATAAATACAGTCATGTAACATAAGGTCACATTCTCGGAACAGATCTTCCTGTATAAATACAGTCATGTAATATAAGGTCTCATACTCGGAACAGATCTTCCTGTATAAATGCAGTCATGGAATATAAGGTCTCATTTTCTGCCCAGATATTCCTGTATAAATACAGTCATGTAATATAAGGTCTCATTCTCGGAACAGTTATTCCTGTATAAATGCAGTTATGCAATATAAGGTCACATTCTCGGAACAGATCTTCCTGTAAAAATACAGTCATGTAATATAAGGTCACATTCTCAAAACAGATCTTCCTGTATAAATACAGTCATGAAATATGAGGTCTCATTCTCAGATCAGACGTTGCTGTATGAATACAGGCATGTAATATAAGGTCTCATTCTCAGAACAGATCTTCCTTTATAAATACAGTCATGTAATATAAGGTCTCATTCTCAGAACAGATATTCCTCTATATATACAGTCATTCTCATTCTCAGAACAGATATTCCTGAATAAATACAGTCATGTAATATAAGGTCTCATTCTCGGAACAGATCTTCCCGAATAAATACAGTCATGTAATATAAGGTCTCATTCTCAGAACAGATATTCCTCTATAAATACAGTCATGTAATATAACGTTTCATTCTCGGAACAGATCTTCCTGTATAAATACAGTCATGTAATATAAGGTCTCATTCTCGGATCAGATCTTCCCGTATAAATACAGTCATGTAATATAAGGTCTCATTCTCAGAACAGATATTCCTGTATAAATACCGTCATGAATATAAGGTCTCATTCTCAGAACAGATCTTCCTGTATAAATACAGTCATGTAATATAAGGTCTCATACTCGGAACAGATCTTCCTGTATAAATACAGTCATGGAATATAAGGTCTCATTTTCTGCCAGACATTCCTGTATAAATACAGTCATGTAATCTAAGGTCACATTCTCAAACAGATCTTCCAGTATAAATACAGTCATGTAATATAAGGTTTCATTCTCAAAACAGATATTCCTCTATATATACAGTCATTCTCATTCCCAGAACATATATTCCTATATAAATACAGTCATGTAATATAAGGTCTCATTGTCAGAACAGATCTTCCTGTATAAATACAGTCATGAATATAAGGTCTCATTCTCAGAACAGACATTCCTTTATAAATACAGTCATGTAATATAAGGTCCCACTGTCAGAACAGATCTTCCTCTATAAATACAGTCATTCTCATTCTCAGAATAGATATTCCTGTAAATATAGTCATGTAATATACGGTCTCATTCTCAAAACAGATCTTCCTGTATAAATACAGTCATGTAACATAAGGTCTCTCATTCTCAGAACAGAGCTTCATGTATAAATACAGTCATGTAATATAAGGTCTCATTCTCAGAACAGATCTTCCTCTATATATACAGTCATGTAATATAAGGCCTCATTCTCAGAACAGACCTTCCTGTATGAATACAATTGTGTAATATATGGTCGGTTTTCTCAGAACAGGCCTTCCTGTATAAATACATTTATGTAATATAAGGCCTCATTCTCAGAACAGATCTTCTCTATAAATACAGTCATATAATATAAGGTCTCATTCTCAGAACAGATCTTCCTGTATAAATAAAGTCATGGAATATAAGGTCTCATTCTCAGAACAGACCTTCCTGTATAAATACAATTGTGTAATATTTGGTCGGTTTTCTCAGAACAGGCCTTCCTGTATAAATACATTTATGTAATATAAGGTGTCATTCTCAGAACAGATCTCCCTGTATAAATACAGTCATGGAATATAAGGTCTCATTATCTGCCAGACATTCCTGTATAAATACAGTCATGTAATCTAAGGTCACATTCTCAAACAGATCTTCCTGTATAAATACAGTCATGTAATATGAGGTCTCATTCTCAGAGCAGACGTTGCTGTATAAATACAGTCATGTAATATAAGGTCTCATTCTCAGAACAGATCTTCCTGTATAAATACAGTCATGTAATATAAGGTCTCATTCTCAGAACGGACATTCCTTTATAAATACAGTCATGTAATATAAGGTCCCACTGTCAGAACAGATCTTCCTCTATAAATACAGTCATTCTCATTCTCAGAATAGATATTCCTGTATAAATAGTCATGTAATATAAGGTCTCATGCTCAGACCAGGTCTTCCTCTATAAATACAGTCATGTAATATAAGGTCCCACTGTCAGAACAGATCTTCCTGTATAAATACAGTCATTCTCATTCTCAGAATAGATATTCCTGTATAAATAGTCATGTAATATAAGGTCTCATGCTCAGACCAGGTCTTCCTCTATAAATACAGTCATGTAATATAAGGTCTCATTCTCAGAACAGATCTTCCTGTATAAATACAGTCATGTAATATAAGGTCTTATTCTCAGAGCAGACGTTGCTGTATAAATACAGCCATGTAATATACGGTCTCATTCTCAAAACAGATCTTCCTGTATAAATACAGTCATGAATATAAGGTCTCATTCTCAGAACGGACATTCCTTTATAAATACAGTCATGTAATATAAGGTCCCACTGTCAGAACAGATCTTCCTCTATAAATACAGTCATTCTCATTCTCAGAATAGATATTCCTGTATAAATAGTCATGTAATATAAGGTCTCATGCTCAGCCCAGGTCTTCCTCTATAAATACAGTCATGTAATATAAGGTCTCATTCTCAGAACAGAGCTTCTTGTATAAATACAGTCATGTAATATAAGGTCTCATTCTCAGAACAGATCTTCCTCTATATATACAGTCATTCTCATTCTCAGAATAGATCTTCCTCTATAAATACAGTCATGTAATATAAGGCCTCATTCTCAGAACAGATCTTCCTGTATAAATAAAGTCATCGAATATAAGGTCTCATTCTCAGAACAGACCTTACTGTATAAATATAATTGTGTAATATATGGTCGGTTTTCTCAGAACACGCCTTCTTGTATAAATACATTTATGTAATATAAGGCCTCATTCTCAGAACAGATCTTCTCTATAAATACAGTCATATAATATAAGGTCTCATTCTCAGAACAGATCTTCCTGTATAAATAAAGTCATGGAATATAAGGTCTCATTCTCAGAACAGACCTTACTGTATAAATACAATTGTGTAATATTTGGTCGGTTTTCTCAGAACAGGCCTTCCTGTATAAATACATTTATGTAATATAAGGTGTCATTCTCAGAACAGATCTCCCTGTATAAATACAGTCATGGAATATAACGTCTCATCCTCAGAACATATCTTCCTGCATAAATACAGCCATATAATATAAGGTCTCATTCTCAGAACAGATCTTCCTGTATAAATACAGTCATGTATTATACGGTCTCATTCTCAGAATAGATCTTCCTGTATAAATACTGTCATGTAATATAAGGTCTCATTATCAGAACAGATCTTCCTGTATAAATACATTCATGTAATATAAGGTCTCATTATCAGAACAGATCTTCCTGTATAAATACAGTCATGTAATATAAGGTCTCATTCTCAGAACAGATCTTCCTGTATAAATATAGTCGTGTAACATAAGGTCTCATTCTCAGAACAGATCTTCCTGTATAAATACAGTCATGTAATATAAGGTCTCATTCCCAGAACAGATCTTCCTGTATGGATACTGTCATGTAATAAAAGGTGTCATTCTCAGCACAGATCTTCCTGTATAATACAGTCAATGAATATAAGGTCTCATTCTCAGAACAGACTTTCCTGTACACATACAATTGTGTAATATAAGGTCACATTCTCAGACCAGACTTTCCAGTACAAATACAGTCATGTAATATAAAGTCTCCTTCTCAAAAGCATTTTTAACAATTGGCTAACGCCTTCTCCTTGACGTGATAGGACGGACATTAACATGATACAAGGTCACCTAAATCACTATCAGAGCATCCTACAAGTTTAACCATGATCATTGACCTCGGATTGAAAAGTGAACACGTTTAGATGTCACAAAAGCCGAAAACACGGACTAAGGCGATCAAGTAAATATTAAATGTCATTGTTATAAAAGAAGGTTTATACTGTCTTGTGTTCAGAAGCATTGGTTACAGGAGGGCGCGCTGATGTACTTCTGGCGTGTCAATTCTGTATTCGCAAACCCGATGCCATGTCCTTCCCTAATTGTAAGACATGCATTCAGTGCGCCTCATAAGAATATCAATAATCTAATGCATTTGTAGTATTCCATACGTATCTCCCAGGGCTCCCCATGGTTCCTGCTATATATGGTCTTCTGGACTAGGCCTATAGTAAATAAATGGTGCTAAACTTTAAAAGCGAATTCACCTTTCCAGAGTACCCCCCCCATCATATGACGTCATAATGAACTGCGTGGTGTGTACAATGACATCATAATGAATGACGTCGATAAGTACGTCACGAACGCATATTTGATGACGGTCTATGCGTTGTTGTACACATTCTTTGCTTTTACTATTTAATAAATATTCTGTTGAATATTTTGAAACTAATTTAACTGGGCACAGTTGCTGCCACAGCTTCCCTGTATAGTTTTCAGGAAATTGATAGCTAGGGCATATGGGGATCGATCAATCCCAACACGGTGAGGTGTGGGTGGAGCTTAGCTAGTGATGGGCGGGGCATAGCTAAAAATGGAAAGGTCCATTCCATTGCAACCTGTACTAATCCTTTAGACACCCAGAATCAAATGAAGATCAAGTTTATTACAACCTGCTAATCTTTTAGATGTACGGAGACAAAAGGATTTTCGGCTTAATATTTTTATTTATATGATAGAGTGCCCTTGCTGTAGCATGTTGCAGGAAATCTAATCTCTGCAACAAGAACAATCTGTCGTAAAGCTCCAATAATTGCAATTTTATAATTTTAGAGATTCCGTCTCGTGTTGGAGAAGCATGGTAAGATTGCTTGTATTCTTTTACTTATGCTTCGATACAACGGTGCAGCATTATTTCGACGATGCTTCGTTATAGTCTCTATCAGGTCACGTCCTGTTTAAATAGCTATCTCTTGTTTTACAGATGCAGATGTACTTTCCTTTGGCTTTCTTCACGAGTTTTTGGGAGACGGACCTATATGGTCATATATTCCACACATCATAATTTCCAAGTGACGCCTTTCACACAGAAAATTCTACATATTTGTTTTACAGAATATACCCTGTGAGGCACATTGTTTCAGAATAGCTAAGCATGCCTTCGACGCTCTTTTGACCTCTCCTTTTTTTAATAAGACATCCCTTTACTCGGCCACACCTCTCTGAAATCTCCATTTCCTCAACTACACACACATGAGTTTTTATAGCCTCTCCTGTAACATTAAGTACATCTTGTATGTGACATAACCCTTGCCAATAAGCACAGGTGCTGAAACCGAACATCTCTTTTTAACTGACTGCTGACTCTGATGCGTAAACTAGTCTGTGTGTCCATGTGATGTCGATCTGTTTGTGTCGATTGGCTGCCCTGATAGATACAACTCTACATCTTCCGTCGAGACACATAACGGCCCTGATCTGCTCTTCTCTAGTATAGATCTTACACATCTGAAATAATGTGATACCACCTCTGTTCCTTGCCTAGACCCTTGCCACGTTTTCTGTCTAGATTGCCCGGGTTTTCATAGGCTTATACTGATCGACAGGAGATGGAATCTTAGAAAAAGAATGAGAATCAAATTATGAAATCTGGAATCGTAATTGATTGCGGTTGAAACCGAATTTTTAACGTATTGAGCTAACATAAACATCACCAGACACAGTAATGCATGAGAGCTACAGCCATACGAGACAACAACCAGCCAATATCAAACCTCTGTAATACCGAGAACAGTACCAATATGGGATGACCTGGCTGAAAGAACTGCTGCCACGGAAGTAGAGGGGTTTACGACCTGCATCTGTGAGATAACATTCTAGATCCAAACGAGATGATGTGCATATTGTACTATCTTAGTGAAAAACGACGTGTAGACATTTTGTGGAGTGTGAAAACCATCCATGTTTCTGAGGTCCGCACCTAGGCGTGATGTCCATTAGGATTTGGCCTGGTATACGTACACACATAAAGAAGGAATATATGGAGGAAAAAAATGTGAAAGTGATATCGTATTAGCAATGCACATACTCACACTGCATACATGTATATCGTATTAGCAATGCACATACTCACACTGCATACTTGTATATCGTATTAGCAATGCACATACTCACACTGCATACATGTATATCGTATTAGCAATGCACATACTCACACTGCATACATGTATATCGTATTAGCAATGCACATGCTCACATTGCATACATGTATATCGTATTCGCAATGCACATGCTCACACTACATACATGTATCGTATTAGCAATGCACATGCTCACACTGCATACATGTATATCGTATTAGCAATGCACATGCACACACTGCATACATGTATATCTTATTAACAATGCACATACTCACACTGCATACATGTATATCGTATTAGCAATGCACATACTCACACTGCATACATGTATATCGTATTAGCAATGCACATACTCCCACTGCATACATGTGTATCGTATTAGCAATGCACATACTCACACTGCATACATATATATCGTATTAGTAATGCACATGCTCACACTGCACACATGTATATCGTATTAGCAATGCACATACCCACACTGCATACATGTATATCGTATTAGCAATGCACATACCCACACTGCATACATGTATATCGTATTAGCAATGCACATACTCACACTGCATACCTATATATCGTATTAGCAATGCACATATTCACACTGCATACATGTATATCGTATTAGCAATGCACATACTCACACTGCATACATGTATATCGTATTAGCAATGCACATACTCACACTGCATACATGTATATCGTATTAGCAATGCACATACGCGCACTGCATACAATGTAACATATATGAGTATTAGTCAACATTTTCGCCCCATCGAACTCTTAGCGTCGGAATAAATTGTGTAAGAATCATTTTAAGTTGAATAATTTTTCCGGCAATCACTTTCATAAGTCCTGTTTCTATGCGAAGCTGAGATGAGTTACTTCATGCAAACTGCCAGGCGACGAGCTGCTTTTAATACACTATTTTTTTATTCGTCTAGCTGCAGTATAACTGCCCATATTCCTATATTATAGTTAAAATGTCGTAGAGCTAGTTTAAACCGGATTTTACCTTGGTTGAGAGTGGCAGATCATATAACTGCCATGCGAGTGTGATGAATGTCCATTTAACCAGATTTTGCACAGCATGTTTATTGCTATGGGATGACCTTGTATGACCTTTCGAGGGAGCTTAGCGCTCTAAGAAATTTATTAGGTGGAGAATACTGTATAATAACAATGGTGCATTTGTTCTGGTGAACTCAGTTTTTTAATCATATTTGTGGCGGTCATGGTACGATCGAGTTGTGAGATAATGACATAAAATAATCATCTGGCAACCCACAATAAATCTGAAATTTACTTCTGTCTTGATGTGATGCTAAATTATGGTGATATGCCTGAAATATCAAGATGGGAGGCAGATAAGTACTAGGCCTAGATAAGGTTTTTGTTATTTTGTTATTGATTCACAAGATCGTAAATTGATAAAATATAATCAAATTAGGAATTACCAAACTGTGTTCTCTGTCCATGTATGATGCTTGCTACTTGTTTTTTCTGAGGTCACATCAATACCTCTAGCTGTCAATCAATCAATCAGATGTTCATTAATTGATGTCATTTCACGACGTCCTATCTTCCAATCAATCATACGTTCATTAACACATCACTTCATGATATACTATCTTTCGATCAATCACACATTCATTAACTGATGCCACTCCGTGATGTCTTATCAGTTAGTTAATCATATGTCGTTATTTTAACTAACACCACTTCATGCAAATGGTCTGACGATCAAGATAATTAATGTTTCGTCTATCTGTATGTGTTTGGTTATTCTTGAAAATCTTGTTTCCTGATGAACATACCCTCCTACCCAGACAAAGGTAACAACTACACTACATGCAACGTGAAAGAATGCATGCAATCAATTATAAAATTATATAGTTCTCTATGTCAGACTTGGGTAACATGATTGTGGTTATAAGCTAATGCTTCATCATCATGAATTTACCTACAGAAATTCTGTTCCGATTTTGTCTGGGTCATATTTTTGATTGACTGGAATATTTGTCAATATACCATATATGTAATCGATATCTGAATACATTTCTGGTTCATTGTTAGTGGTTGGTGGTTCGTGGTCCGTGACACGAAGCAAGTCTGTAAATTCACAGACCCTGTCAGTCGTGAAAACTCACCCATAGTGCGACATACCTTAAGCCAATAAGGCCAGGCACTGAATAGGGCCATTCTCTCTGAACTAACTGACTCGTGGAACATGATCTCACCAATCACCTATCTCAACTAGACTGCTAGTCGTGGTGCTTCAACTAATCTTTATGTGTCTCCAAATGGTCTTTCAGATTGCCCCTTCTCATATAATCTGCTTAAATTGCCCTGATTGGCTTAAGAGCTAGACTATACTGATCATGTGTTGAGAGAAGTGGTCTTTAACATATTCTTAATTCTTATTTTTATAATGCTGTTGGCAATTTACATATCATGTTATGAGATCTAGCAACCTGAGACACGAGTTGACCACGGCACCCGCAAAACGTTTATAGCGGTCGCGTTATCATGACATTTATGGCATTCGCAACGATGTCAATTTCATCCTAATCATTACACAAGCTAAATTTGTATTGTCCTGAAAATCACTCATTATTTAATTATTCGAAATTGCTTTCTATTCTTTCATTATAAATTGCTATGATCTTTAAAAAATGAATACAATAATCTGATCACGGTGTGCCTACGCGAGGCAGAATCTCGTAAAAGGAATGAGAAGCACAATTTTGTAAGCTGGTGAAATGGCCTGAAGTTTCTAAACCTTGCTGTCATGAATGACGTAGATAAGTTCGTCACATTGCTTACTTAATGTCGGACTAAGCGTTATTGTACACATTGTATGTCTTTACTATTTATTAAAGGTGCTTTTGAATATTTTGAAATTAATTTGACTGCGCACTGCTGTTGTCATATGCAGCAACAGCAAGCTGTCAAATTAATTTCAAAATATTCAGCATCTTACCTGTATAGTTTTCTGGAATTTGATAGTCAGCGAGTTCAGGAATCGATCGACCGAACACGCGAAGTGTGGGTGGAGCTTAGCTAAAGATGGGCGGGGAATAGCTAAAATGGGCGGGGCATAGGTAAAAATGTATTTCTCCATTGTGTCTCTGTGATTGTATTTGTCTCCAAATGGTATCTCTCAGAGTGTATCACTGTGAGTTGTTGTTAGATAAGGCTCTACCCCTTCCTTCAAGCCATATAACCGTCCTGCTCTACTCATCTTTAGAAAGATCTAACACATCTTAAATAGTTTGATACACCCTCTGTCCATTTGCTAGCCCCTTTTCACATATTCTGTCTAAATTGCCCTGATTGGTTTAGGCGTATGCTTTACCGATTATTGATTATAAGTAGAGATAATTGGTCTATAACATATTCTCAAATTGTATTCTTATAACGCTGTTACCAATTTACATATCACAAGACCGTGTCTTGCTATGAGGTCTAGAATCTTGAAACACGAGTTGGCCACGTCACTCGAAATATGTTTATAACCGTCACTTTACTATTCAACAGAGCCAATATTGTCCTGATAATTATACAAATTGAATTTGTTTTGTCCAGAAAACCGCTCACTATTTAATTATTCACAATTCGAAATTCTTGCACTTGCTATGATCTTCAAAAATGAATACAATAATCTGATCACGGTGCTCCTAAACGAGGCAGATTCTTGGGAAAAGAATGAGAAGCTAAATTATGCAAGCTTGTAAAACGGCAGAGTCTTTATTGATTGGTTTTCAAACGGCAGTTTTCTAAACCTCGCAAAGTGTCACATATTTGTGCCACTCTATAAATCGAATACACGAATGGTTAATGATACATTCGCTGGCCGATACAACTAAATTTCAGAAGGTTCTATTATTATTTTGGTAATGTAATGGTCTCGATATATTGTTACTGCATCATAATTGTTTTCTATACAGATATTCCAGACCGGTCAACCATACTTCCTATTATTTCCTACTTTTTATGTAAACATTTGTGCGCTCAGCAGTTTCTTCATGTGAGGAATTATTTAAAATACGAAACTTTCTTATTGGTAAGAACTTAAAGCAATCTTAAATATGTCTAGTGTAACATAAAATGGCCGCTCACAGGTACTTATATATAGAAAAGTTTCTATATATAAAAAAATTGCAGGATTGTCGCAGTCAACGATAGAAAAAAAATGGCGGGCTATATGTGTTTTCTTGAAGGAGAACTATTCAAATTATTTGTAAATCCCATAGATTGTAATTTGTTTGATTTTGTGGTTACGCCGTGGAACAGAATTATCCATGTTATACAGTGTTATCTTTTGACAATTTCTGTGGTACTAAAGATAGTCAAAGTTGATTCTTTGTGAAGATACATGTCTTTCCTCTAAAACCGTGAGTACTGCTCATTCTGTGAGCCATTCATTCAAATTAGAACTGTGTTGAATATCTACTCGGTAATCTACTCACCATATCCTGTCTCTACACTCCAAGCCACTAAGCACAATATACGGTGACATTTGACATTCACTCTTACCAATCTTGAGCATAATATAGTGCTCACGGTCACTCACGGTTGCCATTCATAATTTGTCATAACTGTTAATGGACTGTTAAGTGGCCGTTAAGTAAACATAAAACTATATCACACTCTGGATACGTCCGCTGCATTGATTAACGATTATTAACCATTATTGACAATTATTCACGATTATCAAAGGTCTAATTTAAACTGATCGAGCCCAAAATGTTGTACAAAGACTGTTTGAAAGAAGAAAGACCCTGTGTTCCCTGTACGCTACCAGAGAATAGTGCCATTTTGTGTGATGCTTGTGCCAAGAGGAGATGGACAATCGACTGCCAGAAAGTTATACAAAAAGACATGTGCTAACGTATTGCGTCACAATCACCCACTGGTCCATCTCCTAGAGAAGACGTGCATGCCTATACATGTCTAAGCCAAGTTATCGAAGATGCCAACTATGTACTAACCGTTCTACAAACAATGGTTTCCATTAGAAACTCTGTAGCAACCGCGTTAAGATCGCCACTATTACCAGTTACATTAAAATCGCCTGCAACAACTTCTACAAGAACCATGTCATAGTCTAAAACAATGCAGTCGAGTTGCTCAATAACAGATAGCCACTCCAGCAACGCCAGCGGGTGTTGCTCTACTATCCGTTCCCTTACGCATACAAATGGTATATAGCGAAGGCACGGCAAACAACGTGTCTAGTATAATTAACCCTAGTGCAAGCCTATCACCTTGAAAAATTCGGATTCTCTCTTTATGAAATTAACACTCAAGGTTCTGTGGAAATCTGGAGTTGGATCGAGTTCAGGCAAGGTGGTCTTCTTTTCACCGTTTCTTCTATATATCCTTTCACAAAACTCATTAAACACAAACTGATAAAAACATTTGTGTTTAATAATATTAATAAATAAGACTTTTATTATTTGCACATTAAATAGCCGAATTGCAGGCTTTGTAAAGCTAATCAAACTATTCTTTCAACTATGCAATTCTATATTCAATTTGAAAGTAATTATGCTATTAACAACTTACATATCTTATGGAGATCAACTACGATGCTATCACGGTCAAAAGGTAGTCGGAACATAACTAACTTATGGCATGCACAGCCTTATATACAATAAAAGTGGATTTGGGCATGACGTCGATCTGTCGACGTTTCAGAGAGCTTTCCTGGTGATTTCCAAAATCTAACTACTTTGATTGGTTAACATTCTTCTTCCCACACACGAAAGACAGTCAGATTGAACCGGTTGGAACCAGTATGCAAGTGATGCCTCTTGACAGAAAATGTAAACTTTTCTGCCTTGCCAAGACTAATCAAGCATCAATTCCGTGCATACTTTATACTTCACACCTCCTTGTTCCGTTATGACAAGAGCATTAACCATACAAGTATTAACTCATCAGGATTACTTTATCATGGAAGAATTATATTTCGACTTGATAACTAATGGTTATAAGCCGCTATGATGTATGCCTATGTAATCTCTGACCAGCCATGTACATCCTTGGTAATTACCAGAATTGCGCATAATCCTGGGATTTCTACACTGCACTGAATCATAGAACTGAATCTATACACTCTATCCATGCTATCTGACTATTTCTTTGAATCATGTAATAATCTCTCATTAATTAACCATCTTGCAAGACCTTGTTGTGTTAAATACTAAGAAGTCACCTTAAGACCTATCTTGTACTTAATCCAACAGCGCCTTGCCATTACGGTGTCCATAACTTGTATCAAAATAGTGGAACTAGTTTTCTAGCCTACAAAGGGCAAAGGATTCAGTTTATTCCTCATAAACGGATTATGACTATAACTATGACTTTAGTGTGGGTTGAATATTATGTGAATTATTCGTTCTGAATCCTGATTGTGAAATTACAAAACTAGATTGATTGTAGCAACCAACCCTAACCAAACAGAAACCTAATTCAATTTGTCCATCACCAGTGATTATAACTACCTATTTAGAATCCCTAAAAAACGTTCATATAAAATATATTACTATACCTTCAGCATACAGCATGCATGATTATAGGAAATAGCAGTGGCGGTAATCGGATATCCCGGCATTATATAAATACTCATTATATAAATGCTCTACACCACTCTATCCTGTCTATAGCGACCTATATAAGTGGCCCTATTATGCATGGCGCATCATCCCAAATCCCGCTTTAACATAAAATAATAAACAACATATCATTCATAGCACAGATACTCCGAGTCAACGAATCACAACCATAATCCTAAGGGAATACTTTGGTTCTCTCTGTGAAACAGTAATGAAATCTGCCGTCAAATTTCGTTTTCGTTTTTAATATTTTTGAAATTTCTAATTCCCATCTTCTTGGCACAGGAGTGTCAGTATTTATAAGAATCGAAGATCAAATGCAAGTATTGATTGAATAGAAGCAATTTATACACTTAATTCAGTATAAAAATTTTATAGATCTATTAACTAATATATCTTTAAGGTATTTATGAATGACATACATTTCGAAGTGGTTGTATGTGCAATTAAGTCATTAAATTAGAAATGAGCATAACGCGATAGAGTGAAAATATTAATATTAACATTATATAGTTCCCTCAGACTTATCTAAGGCTTTGTGGTCATATCGGTGGTTTCAGGTGCATTGATTTAATGACAGAGATTATGTTTCAGTCTTGTCCTGGTTATCTTTAAGATTTACTGAGCTATTTGGCAATACAACATATGTTATCAGATTGCATTAAAATAGTAATATGTGGTATTCTGATAACATATGTAATCAGATATTAAAATACTAATATGTGGTATTCTGATAACATTTATGTGATCCGATTGCATTAAATATGGTCTGATGTTTGTTCCCTAAAACTGTTCATGCATTGTTGTTGTTCCATATTTGTCTGTGTCTGTGTCACTCGCCCACCCCAGTGTATGCGTGCATGTGTGGGTGCGTGCGCGCGTGCATGCATGCGTGTGTGCGTCCGTGCATGCGTGCGCACATGCGTATGTGTCAATTTAAACTTAACATGATGGGTGTTGAAGTATGCATGAGAAAGGTTACAAGCGTGAACACTCGGGTTCTTCATTATATATTGGAATGCCCTCGTCTGGTTGCATTAGCGTGGTCATGGTAGTATCTCTAATAACATCAAGAAAATATCATAGCATGACATTTTATCATGCAATAATCAACTAAAACGGCTTAGTACCAAATGTGTTGGTATTACATATGCCTGCTACGAAAACTGTGTATAACATTTGTCTCTGACTCTAAAATATTATATGCCTTGGAAAGGTTGTTGAAGAAGCTATATTAATACATCTTTTAACATTTCTAAACACAGGTAAGCGTACACCAGGCCATTATAGTAACTCCTGCAGGTGTAATGTTGTTCAAGAAACCTTATTTCTGACACTGATATACCAAACGTTTCAGGAAACTGATGATGTACTATCGTAAATGTTATTTATTGATCGATTCAACTTTATAATGAATAAAGTAAAATTTTACATATTAATTAATCAGTAGCGATTGTACCAAATGCATTTTATTTTAACTCTATATTTTGCTGAAGTATTCTAACCTTGAACAATTGCATATAAAGGTCAATGAGTAAATGACATGAAGCTCGGATACATGTTGAAGAAATTAGATACTTCTTAAACTTTCTTGAGACGTTGGACGTAATCTGAGATCGACTTGACAAGACTGGTCCTGAGGACTTGAAGATACAGATTCCGGAGAAAGGTGGCCTTTCTCTCTACACAGATTAATAATGTCCTACTTAAAGACGAGTGCGACTACTGGTAACGTTCAACGAATATAGATTCATTAAACTTGTTGAACAACTTAGTAACTTGAAGAAATAGCTTGATAAATATTCACAGATTAACTTCTATAATTGACTAAGACTAATAACGACACTCTAAGATAGCTCTTATTATAATAGGGATACATCTTAGGAACAGCAGTCAGGCGAATCGTGATCTATGTACTGTGCAAGTGTCTTATATAAAACTAAGAGAGCACAGGCACGTGCTTATAACTAATTATTCCGATACCAATTCTTTGTATTTATTTGATTGGCTACCCCTACATACTGACCAATCAAATTATATTCTGAAACTCTGTCATGGCACAATATTTTCCAGATCAATCCGGTTCTCTCCGGATTAAGATGATGAATATTCGACCATTTAACAATAACATTGGTATTTTGGTTACTTCGTCAAACTCGAATTCCAAGCATGCTTAAGCATTCCAATCTCACCTGACAACTCTATGACTACAGTCTTTCCTATTCATTTATAATGGGCAAGCTTGGGGTTCACTGTGTTCTTATCCATCAAAGTGCACTATAGGTTGGTATCTGACGAGGCACGTACATGATGCCTCATTTCTGGAAAAACCACGAGTGGGTGTAAGTTGTGACTCAAAGTCTCATCTATTACGGAAGTCGAACAGAGCCATAAAAGTAACCATCTATATGAGCTTGGGATAAATCTGGGCTCCATTGTCTTGAAACAAGCTCTTAAGGAATATCTTACAAGGTATTCATATCCCACAATGAACTAGCGAATGTGCCAGTATTCCCTTAGATTTGTTATATTTCTGCCAGCGGTAACTGTGTTCTAGTCATTAGCCGGTCTGCCCAGTGTACCGGAACGAAAGGCACAACGTTTTCACACCTTTTCAGGTTGAGACGAGTTCCTTTGTCAACGCCCACACACCCAACCACCCTGCCCATTGATCAGACAAGTCGTGTTTTGGCCAGTAATCTCGCAAACATCTTATTGGGTATTTAAAACGTGGGAGCCACAACGCTGTATTGCTACCTGACCGTTCTTGTGTTGAGAACGAAACTGTCTTTGGAAGGAGAACGTCTAACCCTTTTCAACCTTGACATTGCAGCGTCTCATATCAGGATATAATGTTAAATATTTCAACCTTAATTCGACTAAGTTGTTGCTCTCAAAGGAATCGACAACTTTTAAGTCAAATTATTTTCAAAATATTCAACATAAATTAGTACATCGTAAATTATGTAAAGTACGAGATTTGTCGTGTTAAAAGGGATAGTTCCATTGAAGCATGCCAATCCGTTTTCTGACCGTGGAAGACATTTTTGCATTAGCTAGGTTATATTACGAGATCACTGGTCAATAGTCTTGACCACACGTACATAACAAATGATTTGTCGTACACTGAATCCTGTCTATAGCGACCACGTGCGTTTGGGGCCTAAAGATTGCAGCTCTTTATGATGCGTGGTCGTATGCCCAACCGTCTTAAGGAACCACGATATTTTTAGCCCCAAAAGCTATTTAGTAGGAGAAATTAGTTTTTATAAAGCCACCGCCTGTCCTATGTGAACATAATTTGAAAGTCCACGTGGTGGTCGCTATAGACAGATTTCACTTTACATGGTTTCTCTGGTTGAAATGGTTAGCTATTTGAATATGGCGAGTAGGTAGGCCTACATTTGATGAAATCGAGAGTTAACCTACCCAACCAAAAAACAAATACGACACTTTATTTAGGAAGAACTCTGATGAATAACGAACGCACACACGCACAAAGAGAGAGAGAGAGAGAGAGAGAGATAGAGAGAGAGAGAGGGAGTGGGGGAGAGAGAGAGAGCGAGAGAGAGAGAGCGAGAGAGAGAGAGCGGGCGAGAGAAAAAGCGAGAGAGCCGGCGAGAGAGAAAGCGGGAGAGCGGGCGAGAGGATGGTAGAGGGACAGAGTGAGAGAGAGAGAGAATGAAAGAGTGGGAGAAAGAAGGAATGAGTGAGAGAGAGAGAGAGTGGTTGGGGGAGAGAGTGGGAAGATAAAGAGAAACGAAAGACACATGTTGTATTTAAGATGCAATACTGTTGATTTAGTATACATGTAGATGACATAGGTAATTACATAGGCCCGTACCACCTTTAAATAACTTTCCTTAAGAATATTGCTTCGGTAGTAGGCTTGTGAAATGTCCAGAAAATTTCTTTTTCTCAGAAAATATCCATTTTCAGATCATGAGAAGCCTATTTTTGAAAATTTACCAGTGGAATGACTGGCTCGATAACGAATGGTGTTCGCAATAGCTAGGCCACGCCGCTTTGTTGACAAGTAAACAATGATAGTTGACATTAACGTTTTTAACACTGCAGTCCAAAATATAATTATACAGGTAAGCTGTTGAATATTTTTTAAACCAATTTGACTGCCTTAGGCAGCAACAGCCCCGAGTCAAATTAGTTTCAAAATATTCAACAGAAAATTTAATTAAATTCAACTAATTGCATAAATTTCAACTCATAAACACGTTTCTTAAAGAGAGGTAAGACAGATTGTCGGAGCTATTTTATCACTATGATGATTATGACGCCAAAACCGGTTTCGATAAACGAGCCAGTCCTTCCAGTGGTAAATTTTCAAAAATAGTCTTCTCTTGGTCTGCAAATGGACAGTTTCTATGGGAAAATTGAAATTTGACCAAATAGGCACAAAAGGGTTAAACAACATCTGCAGCTAAACAGAAAACACGGCTCAGCGAACATGGGTAACTTACCCTATTCATACCCTCTCCATCCCTTAACCCGATGATCTATCCATGCATTCATCCATCCTGTTTGTTTGTTCATTCCTAATATGAGCGATTATAAAATAATATTTACATGACTCAGTCAGTGACATTTAACATTCCCTGTGTAAAGCGGTCATAACACTTGGCTCTGGGAAATACCATTATATATCATCAGCCCTATTTAAAATTAGAACAACTTATAATTACTACATGAATACGATGACATTATTTATATCCAAAATGACATCATAAAGGTTAGAGTTAAATACAGGTTCACCAAGATCAATAGGTAAATGTAAATCATAATCGAGTTACAATGATCGTCGAGAGTAGCTAACCCTCGAGTCCCATCATGCCCCATCATTACAATTTGTCTCTTGTTACTAGCTGACGTCACAAGTAAGCTCCCGTAATGGAGGAATCTGATATGTCCTTGAAGTATCTGACGTCATGATCAAAATACATCACTTGTTAATTGTCACTTGTCACTAGCTGACGTCACAATCAAATGACGTAGGATCAAAGGGCAAATGGGTGACAGCAACCATATGAATTGTATGTTTTGTGAATTTACAAATTAATAAACATTCTGTTGAATATTCTGAAACTAATTTGACTTGGGGTTTGTTCTGCCATAATTAATTAATAATATATGTATTCTCATTTTACTCTTACTATATTTACATATAATAAACTTCACCTAGTGCCAAAACATTTCCTGGAAGAAACTCATTTCAATTACTGTGCACATTGTGCATACTTAATATGACAGACTTAATGCCTTTCTTTTTCAAAAATTTTACATATGCTATCTATTGTTATATTTTGCTTAATAGAGTATATCAAATAATAGGCCTTTTACTATATTACTATATTATGACGAGAGACCTGGTCTCGTTCCTCATTTTCACTTCGCTTCTGTTTCGTATTGAATTGAATAGAGAAGAATGGGTAGTGCGTGTGAGTGCGAGCGTGCGTGCATGTGTGCGTGCGTGTGTGTATGCATGTGCCTGCGCGTGATATGTGTGTCTCCTTACCATTTGACCACAAAATGAACTGCTACGAAATTTACTTTGCAACGCTGAATACATCGATATTAATTTGACTGGAAACTGTTGCTATTGAAAAGTATCAACACATTTTGTACGAATTATTGTTAATATATTCAGAAGCTTACCTGTGTGATGGCTATCTTGTGAACTAAATACTCTTGGAAACGGATACGCGAAATAGGAATTAATTCTTTAATTATTGTATGTAAAAGTGTGTGCATGCGTACGTGCCAGTGTGTTGTTTTGTGAGGTAGAGTGTAAGTTTGTCCGCGTGGTAGAGAGAAAATGTCTATGATTTAGAGTGTATGTGCGAGTTTCAAATAACAATAATAATAATAATAATAATAATAATAATAACAATAATAATATTAAAAATAATAATAATAATAATAATAATAATAATTATTACTGTCATATATCGGAAGTTAAACTAATAGTCTGTCAGAATGTCTTTGTGTGTACAGAGATGTATACATTTGTGTATATATATGTTAATGAGGGCCTCTGTCAGATCAGGCCGTGTACTTGAAGATTTACCATCAATAAATAACGATTATTATTATTATTATTATTATTATTATTATTATTATTATTATTATTATTATTATTATTATTATTATTATTATAAAGAAAGGTGATTCTTTTTACAGCTCATTCAGAATGATCGTCATCAAACTACCCAAAAATTTAAGAAGAAGTGTAAACAATTTAAATTTTAATCACAAATGATTTTTCAATAAATATATCCCATCTATAATGTTGATAACCAACTTCACATTGTTGAGGTAAGAACAATACCAATGTGTTTTTACATTACGAAACTTTGAGCACAAAGAGAGGTTATGCAAAAGTACTGACCAGTAAATATTAATATTGCAATTTAAGACAATGTCATAAAAGCTTCACATTGTGCTTGTTCGCCAGATGTATGCTGGAGAATTTACTATAAGTAGTAGGGTCGGAATTAAAATGATACAACCTCCCTCAACTGGCAGCCGTTCGGCGATCCGTGGCCCCCACCGCCCTCTCAATCCCTGGGGCATAGGGTTGTTGAGACATGTGGTTGGTGTATGCCTCTAGATGGAGATGGGAGCTATGCCCCAGGGATTGAGAAGGCGGTGGGGGCCACCACGGATCGCCGAACGGCTGCCAGTTGAGGGAGGTAGTATCATTTTAATTCTTTGGCAGCCGCTCGGCGATCCGTGGCCCCCACCGCCCTCTCAATCATTTTAATTCCGACCCTACTACTACTACTCATAATAGGTTCTGAACGCCCATTTAGAGACAAGAATCCACAGTGATATACACCACTGATCGCCTTGTGATCAACCACACCAGAAGGAAGACGCTATCCAGAGCAAGATGGAACAGAACCTTGATCAGTTTATCCAACTGTTCGTGGACGCCCCATGACAGCGCAGCCTGGGATGGCTGCAGAACAAGGCAACAACGGTAGGCGGCTCCAAACTAGCCGCCATCATTGGGTGGAACCCCTACTCGATCTTCGAGGAGGTTCTGGGCTAGAAGCGCGTGGTCAAGAGCTGGAGTGGCAGCAGCGTGGCGTGCGGGGCACAGACATCCACGTCGACGCCGGGTGGCTGGGCTACGGGGGACACGCCAACAGCCCTTACGGCTACTGTCTACTCAACCAGGTGCAGCAACACGACTCCGACGAGGGTTGGCAAATCCTGTACACCATCCTGGAGGTCGATGACAAGGAATACGAAGTCCAAACAGTGGTGGTACTTTTGGAGTTCTAGGCATCCTACAGCCGGCGCCCAAACGGAGACATACCCTGTTAATACCTGCCGCAGGTCTGGCCGGGCCTCGAGCTGTCGCCGGTAGCCAAGTTCGGACTCTAAGTCGACGTGGTCTACCCCATCTGTGCTGCGCTCGAAGACCTCAGCGGCCGCCCCGAGTACAACGAGGACTACCACAACCGTGACAAAAAGGGCTGGGGCCGACCTGTGGCCTGGGGTATGACCGCCGTCTATGCCCTGCGTCTTGGCTGGTGCTCGGCTAGCAGCGACGACTCGCAGTCCATCGACCGCGATGGTGAGCCGAACTACAAGGCCTAGCTGATGCAGTTCAGCTACTTCGGGGTGGTGCCTAACGCCAAGATAGTCGACCCGGTGGACTTCAGCAGCTGCCCTTCCTAGATGTTCGACAAGATGATGCGCTTCATGGACTGATGTGAGTACCTGATGCAGCACGTTGACCCATGCTTCGCGGACGGCTGTGGCAACCTCTTCGACCACAGCATTATAGACGCCCTGGCGGTGGTCGCGCCCAACTGCCACTACCTGCTGGGCGTCATCCCCTCGAAGGTCTTTGAGATCAACTACGTTCCCGGGGAATGCAACCCCGGGTTCCTGACTGAAAATGAGCCCCGCATCGACGAGCTCACCACACTTGCCACGCAGATCCGCGAGTCGCCCAACCCGCACTCCGCCTACGAGGCCATTCGCCAGATGCGTGCCCTGAAGCAATGGAAACAATGCAGCCAGATCCAGGACTTCTTCGACACGCTCTAGCTGGGGCATAGGGTTGTTGAGACATGTGATTTCGTGGTTGGTGTATGCCTCTAGATGGAGATGGGAGCTGCTGTTCTCCCGGACATGGAAGGCTGTGGCGAATATGAAACTCCCGTGCGGACCCCATGTCCGGGAGAACCTCCTCAGGATACCGGCCAGTGGCCGGCCTCACTGTCTCTCTATTCTGTGTAGGCTCAGACAAACACATAGTCTCTTCCAGAGTCGCATCGGCATGATGGGACCACCCATAGTGTCTTCCATCTACCTTGACAACGCTCAACTGGTAGGATGCTTAGCATTTGCACCACGGCAGACTTTGGCATGTTCACATGTTATGCAGAGAAGCTGGTGCTGAGCAGGTATCTCCGGAAGACAACCACGTCCTACCCTCTCCACACCATAGAAGTGGTAGACAGACTCGATCACTTCACGTGGGTGAACGCGGTCGTAAATATTTCTCCGCAAGGGGTCGATCCAAGGATTGTACTGGGGGTCATCCCGGAAGTGGTCCCACTTGGCATCTAATATCATGGCAGTCTCAGCGCACTGTGCCACTGCTGTAGACGTCAACACGAGCAGTATGATGAGAATCATGGCTATATATGAAGAACTAAACTGAACAGAGTGAACCTTTCGAGAAATACCTGTGCCAGATCGAGCCTTGTTCCATCCGGATCGATAGTGATCTTCATCGCCTCAGGGGCAGGGTCTAGCTGCTTCACTCTGCCGCCGGTTAAGAAACGTAGCTTTAGGACTATATGAGTCGTTTGCAGGCTAGTGAGTCCGACTCACTGAAGCAGTTTAACAGCACCCTTGATTTTGGAGACATGTGACACACCATCTAGAGACATGTGACACACCATCTACCCATAGGATGCCCTCCTGGAGGCTAACAGCTTCTTCTGGTTCATCGAATGGACGACGCAGCAGGAGCTTTCCACTTGTAACCCCAATCCGGTGACCCACCCTTATCAGGGAGACACCTTCACCTATGTAGGTGAGGAAGGATGATCCCCGATTGTAGAGGCTTCGAACAGTCCCACCCCTTTTCACAACAGTGGAGAGGGGAGTAACCTCTATGTTAACGACTGCGGGAGGCCTATATAGTGGCAACCATGTTGGCCAGTCACCACCAGGTCCAGCGCGGTACCACAGTGCAGTCTTCTCAAACATGAACTGCAGGGTTTTTTCATGGTCAATAGCAGATCATGTGTCATCGGCAGGGCATTGCTCGAATAGGGTTTGACCAGATGAAAGCCGAGGTCGTCATTTAGGGTGTTGATGTCTGCCACCTCTGTATCCGAGACCTCAATCAACGCCTCGAGGATGTACTTCCTCTTTGGGAAATCGTACCGAAACACGATCTTGTGACCATCTATGTTGCGACCCAGGCGCTCCTTCGACACACCCTTGACGTCTGCGAGCAGCTCCACCCCATCACCACCAATGGGGTGGAGGGAGAATGCCTTTGAGTTTGCTTCGTACTGTTGGGCGAATGACTTGCCATCGCTCTCTTCTACCTTGGCAGCATCAACTGCGTACACATCTGCCAGGTCAGCAAGACCAGTCGAGTGAGCAAATATGGGTTCCATAGCATGCTATAGGAGGGGTTTAAACAGGAGATATAACCATGCCGATTGTCCGACTGCTGCTCTCCAGTGGTGAGAACGGAATCTCACCCTCTCTAGAGGGGAGACGGGTGGTACAGTACCATGTAGAATGGGTCCTCTTCGAGGTGCCCAAACGTGGCACAAAATACATACACACCGATGTGCTACATCAACCTCTGGGCAGTGCACACAACAGCTCACTGGTAGAAGTCGGCCCGGACGTGATAGAGTATCTCCCAGGTGCCAACAGCAACCTATGGAAAGCTATCTGTCCTAGCCTGTTCACACCTGTAAATCACCTGTTTGACAGCCCCTCAGCTGGGTGGCGTGACACTAGCTACCACTGCCTTGGCCACTGGCTTGGTGCTGGGTCAGCGGCAGATCACATGGAGGCTGGAGAAGCATGCTAAGTACGTGACACTGGCACAGCGTATGCTACGGACTAGCGACGAGTCTGTCAGCAAAGCTCTCGAGGATGGGCAGGTCACCGATGAAGAGTACCATCATATATTGAAGGTCCAAGCCCTGTACTGCACGGAGAAACCTAAAGTGCGACATCAATACAAATGACTTCGACCCACAGCTCAACAGTCATAGCGTCTCAGTGGCCATCAGACTACAGAGAGAGAGAGAGAGAGAGAGAGAGAGAGAGAGAGAGAGAGAGAGTTCAGCGCTCACCCAGACTATCGGTGGCATGGTGGTGACAACAGCGGGCTAGGAGTTATGTACCCGAGACATGACTACTCAGGATTCCCCTATCGACCACCCCGACTTGTAGGCCGTCGGAAGACAGCGACATTCTCGTTCGATCAAGACTCTGACCCTGGAGCGCAGATGCAAAATATACACATCACTGGCTTGCGGAAGGACTATCCAGATGCGTGGAAGTACTTTGTCCCACACACAACCTAAGGCCTCACACCAGCAGGGATCGTTCGGATCAACCGGTCCCTGGAAGCACTGTGCTACTGCCTCCTTACAGCACAGACCAAGCTGCGTCATTCCATAGATGGTATCAGCGGAGCAGAGGTCCAGGCCATGTTCATCAGTGTCGTTGAGGATATGATCATCGTGGCAGACCCCAGTAGTCTTATTGCTAAGTTCCAGCAGAGATTGCAGAAGGCCCATCGCAAACTTGACTTTGCTATTTCACCACACGTATGGTTGATTCGAGCAACATGATCGTGAACGTCGAGGACCTCCAAGTCAGGGGCTATAACAACATGATAGTCGAGGGGAGTTCCCCCAGTGTCCACTTCGGCTTCGACACTGATATCAACGCACCTACGCATAGTATGGGCATGGCAGCACATGCAGTCGTTCCAACCCTGACACTGCAGCCAGTCGACACGACACTTCCCATGGCAGCTCTAACCCTGACACTGCAGCCAGTCGACACGACACTGATTCCTATGGCAGCTTTACGAGTGGTGTCAGGCCTAGATATCGTGGTGCTCGGGATCAGCCTGCTCTACCGCTAGCAAATCAGCTATAAGTCTATCCACAGTGCATCCTTTTTCCAGCGTGTAGTATCGCGTGAGGCCATGGCGGTCTGCAACTACTGGAACACATCTGACAGATACTCCTGATCCTTGTAGAAACCTTTAGCTCGCAGGAGCTGCTCGACGATACTCCGGCCCATGATAAGGTATTCGAGGAAGCAGATCTGTCCCTTACCAAGTCCTAGATAGAGCTTCACAGCTGTCAGCTCCTCTGTCAGCTCAGCACCGGAGAGCTGAGCGAGCTCATCTGGTGCCTTCTTCTTGTAGTCCTTCAACTCCCTCGGGAAAACATCATAGTACTTCTCACATAGCGTGAGTCCGGACATGTTTAAGATGTCTCAAGAGAGAGATGAATATTCCTGAGTACCAACCCAGACAGCTGGCAGACGCAGACTGGGACGATCTAATTAGTTCTCTCCAGAGGGAATGCAGACGTTTAACAGCGTTGTATACTCAGTGTTTAAACAATGACATCAATGGTACAGATCATGAAGCAACTGCCCGAGAGCCAGCCGAGTCTTCAGAAGGCGGAGAACCGGTTGCGAACCAAGACACAGAAGTTACTGACCAAAGCAAAACCTCTGGCAGTCCATGTCGCCAGTAACGTGGCAGCGAATGCGGCCATGGTGAAGATGACAGGTGGAAATGAAGTTATTCCTGTCGCCACTGCGGCTGTCCTCGCTACAGTGGTGAGTGGGGTGGCCAGGCACTGTCTCGGAATAACTCACCCCATCCCAAAAATCGCCCTCAGTGGTGCATCCTACACTGCTGCCGCCAAGATCATGGGTGAACGTGTTACACTAATGGAGGCCGCGGTTCTAGGGCTAGCAACGAGTGCAATGGCTGAGATCATCGTCGCCTACATGTAGAACCTCTGAATAGTGAGAGATGGATCACGAGATCCCTGCATCATATGAGGCATGGCGTGCCAGAGGGCTGTGTGTAGCCCATAGTCGAGTACGTGGACTGAGGATTGCCAATGCCTGGGAATGGTGGACCGCCCACCAGGCATGCCCCTGCAGAGAGGGCCAGTACCCTGAGCACTGCTACCTATTCCCCTGGCCGACTGCGTGGTCCTTCTTTGCCCAACTATTTCACCTGGGGGCTAGCAGAGGTGAAGAAGTCATGGTTCTTTGGTTTGCCGTTTAAGACCACACGCTAGTCATGGCTTCCCGTGCATGTATCATACAGATACTGGATGTACTAGACACTGTGGGTGCTGACCAGGCCCTCGACGCTATCTTCTCAGCTGCTGCTGGGATTTCATGCGTGATACCTCCATCGCATCCTTCGTATCCGCCGGAGGTGCAGGATTCCCCGCTATGCAGGCGAAAGAGCTGGTGCAGGAAGTACTGCCGTTTAGTCTCCCAGATATAGACGAGGCTACCGCCGACCAAGTGCTAACCATCCTCCTCACGCATGTCTGTACCATTCGACAGTAGGCCAGCCAATGCTGGCCAGGTGGTGCTGATCATTGCCCCATCAGGACATGGGAAAAACATCTTGCTGCGGGCTCTCCTCGCCGAACATCTACACTCTCAATACATCCTTCTGGTGTCTGACTCAGCCACTGAGGTGGTTGACAGTAATGATAAAATGGTACAATGGCCCAATCACCAAGACGCAGAACCTGCAAGTACTGATGGAGAAGCTGCTGGCAGCCTGTCTGACAGAACCACTTGTTCTAGTTATCGATGACCATACAATGGACCAGAAGACAGTCCCCTACCTCAGCAACATCACCAGGCGCCTCTGGCACACAACGATAACTGTCTTCATCCTCTTTCAGAAGTACACCCGCGAGATCTCACCAGAAATCTGCCACAATGCCCGGTTGCTATACTTCAGCTCCAACTGTGGCCGTGCCCTGCTCGAGACAATATACGACAGCCTAACCCTCAAGGAGACCAAAAGGGGACTTTATTGCAGGTGTACAGAGGGCAGCTGATCTGTACCGCTTCATCTTCAGCAACAAGGAGAGAGGTGAGCTGTCACACTTCAACCCATCGCTGGAAAAGGCACAGACCTTCACCTACAAGCTGAATCCAGCCAGGAAACTGGCCTGCTCTACGTGTCATCGCTGACAGACTGGCGCAGCTGCCGCAACTTTTTTTCATTCATCAGAAGACTGAGGAACTTCATCCGCGGTCTCAGTTACTTCATCAGATGCTTGAGGACCTTAGTGAGAAGCTTGAGGAACTTCGTCAGAGGCTTGAGGAACTTCGTCAGTTTCGTCAGAAGCCTGTTGCTGAAACTCTATCCACTGAGGGTTAGATTCTAGGACTCTCTTCTTCTGGAACTTCTCACGGAAGATCCACTTTGTCCATGCACGACGAGCATATGACTTGCGAGCGGATTTGATGAGGTAGTCCTGGTAGTTATCTGGGAATTTCAGAAATGCTGGCAGATTACTGGCCAATCTCCTGCGCCCTCTTTCATTGAAGCTGTGCTCAACAGTGAGCCCCTCGTTGTGGCCAACAGTGAGCCCCTCGTTGTGGCCAACAGTGAACCCCTCCTGAGTACCTTCTGCGTGACCGGTGTCGTGGCTCTCTGCTACATCGTCACTGACTTCCTCCCTAAAGTAGTTATTTGCTCCAGACTGGAGGCTATCCAGCATATCTCGTTCATCCTGGCTATGGAGGCTAAAAACGGCAGCCCACTTCCCGACCGTTAGTAGATCTTTGGGTTCGACCCTCGCCCTTTGGAGAGCTAGAATAACAGGACTATTGGTTTGGGCTACAGGTAGGTTGAGTGCCCTGCCCTGGGGGCTGTCAAACTTCCGGTAGAGTATCCGAGTCAGGAGTTCTTTTGTACTACGAGCTGGCGCTCCTTCCTCTATGGCGGCCAGTATCTCCGCATCAGACGGAGGTGTGACCATGGCTCGCTCGTGGATAATGTTGATGTCACGTAGTAGTCCTCGGATCCTGTCACAGTTGGACAGTGCATGGCATGGCTCTGGTGCTGACTGTCGTGCTGCTGCAGTATGTGCAACATCCAGATGGGTCCATTTAACCCACAACATCGCACCACACTGATCCTCGGAAGGACCGCCTGATGGTCATTCGACCCAGTATACATGATGAGAACTCGTTGTCCACTGCTGGGAAGTACATCGACTTTGCAATCTCGGCACAGATCCACGAGATCAAGAGCATGACACTTGATATCAAGCTTCAAAGCACACAGAATGGACGGTAGAGCTCCCGTAGGTTCTGAACAGGTGGGAGATTGTGCAGAGCACCGTGGACACCACCTATGTGAACAATGAGTACCGAGTCCTAGGTCCACTGGCTCATGGACCAACCTTCTATGCAAAAGGAAAGGGGCACTACACTGTGGGGTGCAATGATGGGTTCACAGAATTCGAACTACAGGTAGGTGTCGAGATTGAGTTCCACGGGCCTTAGGAGCTGGTCTTTGGCGACGAGTCGCGAGCTACAGTGTGTGTGTGCGTGTGTGCGTGCGTGCGTGCGTGCGTAGGTGCGTGCGTGCGTGCGTGCGTGCGTGTGTGGGTGTTAGTAGGCCGTCGAGCCATTGCGAGCATTGTTGCGGGCGTGCTTGAAGACGTGCTTGTGGGCATGCGGCTGTGCGGATAGTACAGGCGTGCAGGCTGGCATGTGTGCGGTCGTGCAGACGTGCATGTTTTGTGTGTGTGTGTGTGTGTGTGTGTGTGTGTGTGTGTGTGTGTGTGTGTGTGTGTGTGTGTGTGTGTGTGTGTGTGTGTGTGTGTGTGTGTGTGTGTGTGTGTGTGTGTGTGTGTGTGTGTGTGTGTGTGTGTGTGTGTGTGTGTGTGTGTGTGTGTGTGTGTGTGTGTGTGTGTGTGTGTGTGTGTGTGTCTGTGTGAGTGGGGGTGGGGGTGTGTTAGTAGACCGTGGAGGCATTGTGGGAATTGTTGCGGGCATGCTTGCGGGCATGGTGGTGTGTGTGCGGTCGTGCGGGCCTACAGGCGTGTGTGCGGGCGTGAGGGCGTGCGTGCGTGTGTGCGTGCGTGCGTGCGTGCGTGCGTGCGTGCGTGTGCGTTAGCAGACCTTGGATGCATTGTGGGCATTGTTGCGGGCATGCTTGTGGGCATGCGGGCATGCGGCCGGGCATGGGTGCGGGCGTGCAGACGTGCACGTGCGCGCAGGTGTGTGTGTGATGGGTGTGTGGGGTTTGTGGTTTGAGCCGTTGTGGGAAATGTTTCGGGCGTGCTTGCGGGCGTGCATGCGGTTCGGGCGTGCGGGTGTTTGTGCGTGCGTGCGTGCGTGCGTGCGTGCGTGCGTGGGTGCGTGCGTGTGCGTGTGCGTGTGTGTGTGTGTGTGTGTGTGTGTGTGTGTGTGTGTGTGTGTGTGTGTCTGTGTGCGTGGGGGTGGGGGTGTGTTAGTAGACCGTGGAGGCATTGTGGGAATTGTTGCGGGCATGCTTGCGGGCATGGTCGTGTGTGTGCGGTCGTGCGGGCCTACAGGCGTGTGTGCGGGGGTGAGGACGTGCGTGCGTGCGTGCGTGCGTGCGTGCGTGCGTGCGTGCGTGCGTGCGTGCGTGCGCGCGCGCGCGCGTGTGTGTGTGTGTTTGTGGGTGTGGGTGTGGGTGTGTGGGTGTGTGTGGGTGTGGGTGTGTCTGTGTGTGAGTGTGTGTGTGTGTGTGTGTGTGTGTGTGTGTGTGTGTGTGTGTGTGTGTGTGTGTGTGTGTGTGTGTGTGTGTGTTAGTAGGCCATGGAGCCATTGCGGGCATTGTTTCGGGGGTGTGATTGCGGGCGTGCGGGCGGTGCAGTCTGGCGGGCGTGCGAGCGTGCAGACCTGAGTGTTTGTGTGTATATGTGTGTGTAGGTGGGTGTGTATTAGTGGGCTGTGTAGCCGGTCTGGGTATTGTTGCGTGCGTTGTTTCGGGCATGTGTGCATGCATGCGTGCGTGCGTGTGTTAGTAGACCGTGGTGTCATCATGATCGCCGTCAATACTAATGTTATCGGATTCAGCAGACTAATCAGGATAAACGTATAGGTTCTGTTACTAGCAAATAGTCAATGTTCTGGAGATCCACAAGTCTACAGTGACTGATACCGTACGCATCAGTCATATCAATACTTTCAGTATCAGATCCATCATCATCATCAACTTCGGCATCTAGATTGTTGCTTACGTACTCCGT
This sequence comes from Chaetoderma sp. LZ-2023a, assembly GCA_034401795.1. Lineage (NCBI taxonomy): Eukaryota > Metazoa > Mollusca > Caudofoveata > Chaetodermatida > Chaetodermatidae > Chaetoderma > Chaetoderma sp. LZ-2023a. The sequence continues at coordinate 3,465,042 of CM067368.1, forward strand.
GATCAGAAACGCCATTGGCGAAACGCTACGAAGACTGCTTCATCGTATACCTACCCCTCGGTGATACAATCTTTAGATTCCCTGCGAATTATTTTAATGAGCGAAGAGTTCTGTAATCGTCTCCACTGGCGCATTATGTCAGTATACTTTGTAACTAACGCATCAGTATATACACCTTTCAGGGCTATGTTCGCTTCACCACCCTCATCTTCTAAACCTGATTGATCAGCGTTTAAGTTCTGCTTAATATTTTGGAATATGGCGAAGTGCTCCTCATTGCCTACGACTTCTTCTTTATCTTCATCTTCATCATCGCTCTCAGAATCCGTTGAGTCATTGTCTATATCTTCACCTTCATCAGAGCTCTCAGACTCCATAGAGTCCTTGTCCATGTCTTCTTTTTCAGAATCACCCGCATCATTATCACTCTCAGACTCCGCTAAGCCATCATCGCTCTCAGAATCCATTGAGTCATCGCGTGTTTCACTCTCTGAATCACTTGTCTTATCATGTTCGCACTTCATCACCATCCAATCTTCATCTTCATTCTCTAGATTCTCGCTGCCTTCATTGCTATGGAATAATGTCGTATGTCACTTCAGGTCATGCGACCTAGCAAAAGTTGAATCACGTTCGAGACATTGATGTCTTGGCATATTGATTATAGGATACACTTATTATTTTAATATGAATTTTATTGGTGAAGGCTGTAGTTGTAGAAATCATCTTACGGCCTAAGGCTTCTCTAACGACCAAATGTATAAATATGCGTCCGCCCATGAAAATGGGCGCCTGAGTATACGAATTTGCGGGCCCACATGCGGATTTGCGGGCACACACCATTTCTAACTAATTTGACTGGGTGCTGTTGCTGCCATAGCGCCAATGCGCTCACGCACATACACACCCGGCATGAACATGGAATTGTCTGTCAGTTGTACAAAGTGTATGTTTTACTATTTAATAATCATTCTGGTAACCCGGACTAACAACCAGCTCCACACACACATCCCAACACAGATGGGACGACCGTACTCACACAAGCCCAATATGCCCCTACGCACGGGTGCACCCCTCAAATGTGTAGCTCACGGGGTAGTGTTGGGCCGTTCCGTTGTCTGGTATCGACTCGCCACACCGCATGGGCATGACGAGTGGGGACGCTGGTTAGCCTCCGGTCTTGGGGTTATGGATCATGTGCGATACTGCCCTATGGGTAACAAAGACCGGCTCCTAGGGCCGGTGGAACTCAATCGTTTCGGCGGGGCCATGCGACCATTGTTGCGAACATTAAACACTACAGTCTCATCCCAAGAGTTTGTGTCACAAGTATGCCTGTCAATAGCAATTCCGTGATCTATGGCCTTACAAGATTTGATTGGTGACCTAATTAAAATAAGTCTATACAATGATTTTACCTAAAACAGACCGTCAAGTATGCTAGATAAATATAATGAGCATACGAAAATACAAGACATAGAGACAGCCTGATAAACCTTTAAACGTGGAGCTCCTGGAGGTACTACACAGTCTCGTAGGTCTGCAGTGGTATCCCCGTAAGGGAGGCTCCCGCACACGAGATAACTAATTAACTTAATATAAGCTATTATACCTCTAGGCTGAAAGGAAAGAAAATTATCTTTTATAGTGTCGATAAATCATGTGCCTCATGCGGGTACTACTCCTAGTGCTAGTTTGGGTGAGGAGTATTATCCTCGCATGAGTCGTCGCTTCAGTGCTTCGTGCAGGCCTCCATCACAGAAAAATGTTGCCATCGCTTAAAGCGGGAGAACAGTATTGGCCAAAAAGGGCTTACTCTAATATTCAACCAAAATGCTGTAAAGAAAAGACCATACCTAGTGAAATTATGACTGTATGGTTACATGCTGTTTTATGTGAAGACGGGACGAGCGATTCCCGAAGGATTCCCACGTCACCGTCTTATGTAGTTTTCAATATGCTGAATTAGTAGTTGCCGCTTTTATTTATGCGGGCCTTCTTCTATGCCTAACCGAATATTTAGTTTTTAGAGGCAAGGACTATCTTAGGCCACAAATGGCTTGCGTCTACCTAGCTTTTAGATATGGCTGTCATTGAGAACGGATGCCCTAAGACATCAATACCGAAGACAGCGTGCACACATGATGCTTCGCAAGATCTCAGAACTGGGTAAGAATCTGGACATCTTGCTCCGTAACCACATAAAACGTCACAGGACATTGGTTACTTTTCACAAAAGCAAGTTTAGGCAACTGATCTATCGTTATGGTGGGGGTAAGAGAGACGAATACCCACCTTGAATGTCCTTCCCGTCAGTGTGTGGCAGATCTTAATATCATGCCCAGACATTCTTACAGAATTCAGTGGGGATGCGCATCTCGTCCATCACCAGGTCCTAGGGAGCTATGTTTTTAACCTGACATTAGGTTTAAATGCAAGTTGGCCAAGTATGCACTGCAGTATGGGAGGATTGTCCAGCAGATAAAAGGATATAATAATTAAGATATGTTTTCACAGTGCTTCCTACCTTGGCAAGGGTAACTAACTACTAAGTATCCAAAGATACGCGGGAAATGTGTGTAACACCACACCCTGCCCATCACCGCTCGGAAACCCCAATAGTTTCCAAGGGTCGGAGCAGTCCATGGTGCGGATAGGGACATCCACACAATTAAGAAGCCATAAGGCTTAGTGGAACATGAAGAGAGGCAATAACTTGTAAATGTGAGGCCCATTAGGTATGTTGGCAAATCTTACACAACCTTGCCGGGCTAAATTATTGCAACTACCGGAAAAGAGGCGTACACTATGTGTCTCCTAACGAAGAATTTGTCTCTAATCATATTAAACCTATCTTATCGAGCTGAACAGAAAGGATTTTATTCGGGTGCATGCCAGGCTAAACAGAGTTATAGCACGGACAGCGACCTCAGTGAAAAATTGTTGGTGGCGGGAGAACGTGCTACATATATAAATGTTGCTATATATTGTTTCCTACATGCACTGCAGTCCTATATTTTCTTTATATAAATAAACAAAACATATAAACTGATGGCTGCTTGCCATATATAAAACTAACCAGAACAAGTAATACAATGTGAAATGATTAGAATAATATATAAAGTAAAGGTTGAGAAACCTACTACGGTGCGGTTAGTAAAAATACCTAATAGAAAATAAGAATAACCATAAACAGATACAGAAATTATAACTAGCGGTCTAAGACTGTTAAGGTTCCTTTTAGTCACCGGGACCGTTTATACAGACGAAGTATAATTATTAAAGCTGTAATTAACGGAATAATTAAAATGTTAAGTATAGTTACTTGAATAATCGGTAGCCATTCTTAAGCATGGGCTATCGTGTTACTGAAATTGATACGTCATCCTTGGTGTGATGTGAATTGACGCGTTCTCTGGAAGCTGGAAAGTTCCTGCATGTTGGTTCCCACAAACCGGATTTCCGCATGCAGTCCAGGATGGGAGCGGATCGAACTCAGGACTGTAATCACAATATAGAATGTCTAATGAGTAGTCAGTAAGAGATACAATAACATTACTGCTAAGACGAAAGTTCCCGTACACCGATGGTATGGATGGAAGTTAATAACAACCCGATCATAAGCGGGGGTACTTGAATATGGATGAAGATACATAACTAAGCTAAACGGTGCAGGGTACATCAGTTAGCTCTTAAGACGTACCGGGCAAAGTTCATTTGCTGCGGTCAAAAAGTTTAAATAAACTTGCATGACATCAGTGCGGGGACGGTTGAATAACCACTTTTTGGCATGGCCGGCAGATCCGGCGAGTCATCCAGCAAAGAACAGCACTGCCTTTACATCTTTAGGATCACATAATAAGGCCGGGAAAGGCCTCACCGCAAGTTTTGTGTTCCGAGTTAGTTCTTGAGATATTCGTGAACAATATTCGAAAGTTCCAAAAAAAATGCGGGAGATACAAAATTGATTTAGTGCTGTGGGTTGGATTGCTGCTGTGACTACGGAAGAGAAACCTCCCGAAACAGAAGTGATCTGCTTAATGCCTGTCTTGCTGATAGTAGATGCATACAGATCCAACGTATTTGGCCACCGGCCGAGGATGCTCCCGAGTTCAGGATTTCATCTCCTTTTAAACTACTCGTGACGTCATAGGCGCAGGCTTCAACCAATCATCGGTCGAGCAATAGCCAATCAGCGCGTAGCTAATAATAACGCAGTCGAATGTTCTAGAACGTTCTAGAAGTTCTGCGTACACGTGGTTACGACGTCACGGCAATATTTTGAAGATAATCAAAGGGGGTTTCTGTGGATGACTCCGCCATTTCTTAACCGATTTTGAAATGGTTTACAGATTCGGAAAACCCGTCGAATTCTGGTTTTGATAATTGCCAGATTCGGCGGGAACACGTAATGAGAAAGGATCACAATGTACACTAAAAGCGCCATCCTATCTTGGTCCTGAAATACGCGCTCTGTCAGAATAGTATTAAGCGTGTGCATGCGCGCTATGCGCTTTAACGAACTTAGTCGTTTTCACAACACGATCTCTCTCATAGGCCCCTATACACTTATAGCTCTACCCAGTGGGGGGGGGGCATGTTCAGGGAACGAATCCAGGACGGGTGGCGCGTAACAAGCTTAGCTGGTACGGCCGGCACCAGACTGGTCGATTCGAACTACAACACCCCCCCCCCCCCTTCCTGGTTTGACATCCATGGCAAATGATCACGCATTGCGGATCGATGCACGGACGTACGCTAGGCGGTAATTATAGACTTCCAGGGTAGGCGCGTGGCCGGAGAGGAATAGTGATGCAATAGATGCGTATTTAAGAGACAGAGCACATAGAGGTACCAAAGAGGGGAGGAGAGGCATACTTTTAGTTTTAATTTTTGACCTGGAATTATTTTTCCAGGTCTTTTCTTTTTTTTTGTTTTGTTTTAATAGTTTGGTGCGCGCTTTTAACTTTATTTAGCCAATGATTTCTAAACAATGGCTCGCATGGGTGTCCTCTTCGGGTGCAGATAATTATTATCTCCGCAGAGAACACCCACGCTCCAACATACCACAATTTAAGCTAAGATATATAATAATATATATAGAATATACGTATATAATTTTCATGTAACATACCCTTATGGGGTATTTTAAAAACATTACAACTGAATTACTTCCGCACCCCGGGTAAATAAAGGGGTACGCAACACGTATCTTGATGAAAAATATTTGGGGCCAATTATAGCTGGTCTGCAGCGGGCAGTTCTCGCTGACCTGATAGCCATCCTGATATATAAGACAGGAAGAAAAATAATAAGAAAAATAGAACATAATAAAAACTTAAAAGTTAGTTTATCAGGCAGCCTCAGCATAGCTGAGACTGCATGATAGGATTATGACATTATTGCTCTGCGGGGGTGTTGTATACTTTACGTCGCACACGACGTTCTTACAACACCAGAGTCCGCAGTGCTCAATTTGTGTGGGACAGAGCTGGGTAACTAAGTTGTGGAGCTGTGTCGGATAACCGTAGTCATCCTAGGGATGGAATTCAATTGATCTAACATATATAATAAAAAGAAAAGTATTTCAAAAATAAATAAATAAATAGTAATTTTCCATGAGTCGCATCACTGATGTTCTGCTGTAACACAAATGATCACACCTCTGCCGCAGAATTTCCCCACTGAGTCTGGGTCCTGCGACTGATGGTGGTTGGTCGCGGTTGATGAATTGTTAATGCTGAGATGCGTTCACTATTACTGGCACGTTCGGAAATGTGATATTTGCGGGAATATGAGCGTCTATAATGTCTCTCACAGTTACTGCCGATGCTAGAATGTTTGTTCGTACGACAGCGAGGGTGCTGGTTGGTGTTGAGGTGGTTGATGCTGCATCTTCGTGATGGTCGCGGTGGCTGTGGTGGTTGTTGTGGTGATGGCGGTGAGTCGGATTGTAGGCCCAGGCAATGATGCGGGTGCGGGTGTAGTGGTTATAGTTGTGTGGCTCATTACAGATGCGGGTGCTGCCGGACTGGATTCTGTGGAGGATTTGTGCTTCTTGCTCTGCTTCAGGACGGGTGCCGATGTGGTGACTGGAGATGGCATAGCGCTCCCTGATGCGACTGAGGGTAGAATTTAATGTCTGGCTGCTTGTATATTAGCTAAGGTACCCGTGGGAGGACGATGACAAACGGGATGTCTGCAGGTAGTATTCTTCGTGCGGGCCATCTTCTCGGTCGGGAGAACTTTAACCAAGATGCAAAACGTGTGGCTAAAGTGGCACGATCTTCGCTTTCTTCCCCAGGAATTAATGTCACTTCTAACACACGGTGATGATGACAGAGCGCATGGGTCACTCCGTAGCGAGTAGTGGTATAGAAATATTGACATGTTACAGAGGGGGCTGTCTGGAAGAGATGATCCTTGTTAACATGAAGAGTGCGGTCGGAATTTCTCATACACGTTCTGGTACAAGGTTCTCCGCTAGCTAATAATGAGCTGCACGGGAATCTTTTCGAAACTAGTACCGATTTTTCTTCAGATGAATCCGACAACGACAGCATGGTAGTTGGTTGTGGGAACCTAATTAACACCTAAAATCCTATCTCTTCATTTTTAACATTCCAGGCCAAGTATTATGATAATGAATTAATGATAAAGAAACAGCAGAATTTAGTTTTCGACACGAAAGAAGCCTAATGCCAGTTGTTCTTCCCTGGTATCGAGTTTTGATTGGAAGACGATGTTTCAGGGCGTGCTTCCTCCTTTTATACTATTTAGTGACGTCACAGACGGCGGATGACCCCACCTGAAAGTGTGGCAGGGGATTCAGTCAGCCTTATATGGAAAGTTTATCTTTTTCCCATTCTGATAGTTACAGGATTAATTCCTCCCGTATAAAGGGAGTACTTTTAATTATAAGGGGAATGGCTCACTAACTTAGTCTTACTGTAGCGCATTTAAAATTCTCCGATCAACTTTACAACAGGGTACTACTTATTCACCTGGAGCATCACCTTTTAATTAACGTGATGCGGTTTTACAGATTGGATGCTTATAAACTTGCCTGTTTTTAATTTTAGGCTGGAGCACCCGATGGGGTGTGTGGGAGACTGGTGACGTCAGTGGTATTTACCCCAACTCCCCCGCCACTCCTCCATCACGCTGTGGTAGTCGCGTATTTGGGCGGCTCTTTTGTTTAAAGCGTTTGATCTAATTTACTGGAAATAGCGGTAAAAGTCACGTGGCTCTTGGAAACAGGTGGTTGATCGGAAACATGTCCTGTTTATGGCGACGGCCGAAATACTTTTGCTGAGGTGTAATCTTTGCAGATGTGAGATATGGAAATATACATGTTATATAAAGATTCTGTTTAAAATAATGTCCCTATTTGCGCAGGTTCTAAAACTACGTCTTATACTTGTCTGTAAAAGGTAGTTAGCCCGTGTTGATTATGGGCTGGAACGCAGAGAAGAGAATTTTTGAAATTCTCTTTGTAATTATACTGTTAGATTTGTTATGCTGCTTTACCGGCCCGCGCGCTAATGATTTGTAGCACAGTAGAGCAGTTGTGGTCTTAATCAAAAATATAACAGTAAAGCTGTAGGTAATTTGATGTGTGGTTTAAACAGATCTATTCAGGCGGTAGATCAAAGTTACTGATCCCGACAGGATAGCTGCGTTTTCCGAGTGGGAGGGCTGCCAAGCATTCTCCTCAATGGGTGGAACTAGCTCCGTCCCTGCCTAGACCAGACACATTAATACCACTCAATAATGGTTAAATTACAGTACAACTTGTAAGTGAGTGCACACAGTGTTACCATTTACAATGTCGTCATTTGGAGATTGTGAATACAGTCAACCTGGGTGTCTATGTTCCTGACATGTTGGTGATTTGAGTTTGATATGCGTGGCTGGTTATCTGTGGATAATACTTGCACTGTTGTGAAGGTGACGTTTTTATTGCTTCCAAGTGCGGGAGTTGGGGAGGTGGCATGATGTCAACTTTATCGAACCTTGGTATTTCGCTCTGTAATGGCCGAGCCCATGGGCGGGACAGAGTTACTTTAGAGCGCAGATGACCTGTTGGATGCTGTCGTAACTTTGATCAATCCATTATCGAATTCAACTTTTCGGTAGCAAAATCCTACTTGTGACTGACGACAATGTGGGCATCTTGCTCTCTTAATAATATCGACTGCTATTACGCGTAAATAATGTATGTAGTCTTTGGCTGTTCCCATACGACGTCGCGGGAGAGGGCAGGGCGTTGGACAAACGTTTCTCCCGTGACACGTACTGTAGATGGCTGTCATGCAATCCTTCAATCCATATGATCGATTCTCCCGTAACTAGATAAGAAGGGGTGTGAGAGAGATTTTTTGGCTGTTGTTTGTTAACAATAATTTTGTTGTCTGGCGGTCCGGACTGCTGTATGATGCCGTTGTTAAAGCGAAGTGGGCGCATTCCAGTTTTCCACGCTGGTGAGCGCCGAGTCCGTTGTTATTGCGGTAGGTGGGGGGTTGCGGGAGATATTATTTCTCCCGCATCTGGTGCGGATGGAACTGTTGCGGGAGTTTTTACTTCTCTACCGGGAATTAATTAATACCGATAGGTGCTGCTAAACGATGTTGTTGCCGGTGTTGAATGTCTCTGTTATGCTGCATATAACCGACTATGTATGTGATGTACGCGTAATGATGAATTGACGTATCCAGCCTTGAGGGCAAGTGTATTCTGTATGTGATGACGTTCTGTCTGTGGCGTGATGTCCTGACTGCTCACGGGGGAGTATGGTAGGCCTAATGGAGGGGGTGGCCTTTGGACAGGTGGATGTGGTCATCTCCCGTTACACGACGGTTGGTGTCCTGTCATAGTTTTTAGACACCGGGAATATTCGAGCCGAGAGTCTGCTGAACAGGCTGCTTCCCTTCCCACCGTGGGGGATATTGATCGGTGTGGTGCGGGATGCCACCTCCTCTGTAGCAGCAGTCTCTCTCATATCTGAAGATTGACAGTCAACAGACGACGAGTGTGAAATGGACTGGGCCAGTGATGCCCGAACTCGGTGCATAGATGAGGGACGCCAGATGGATTTGTGGTGGTGGTGCGGTTATGGTTAAGGGTCCCGCTTGGTTGAGAATTGGTTCGGCGAGTTTTGGGAGTGGTCGGGTACACCTCATTGTACGGTTTTGTGGTTCTAGACCCGCCAAGGCTTTATCTAGCCTCTTCACTTCCATACTATTCATCACATGTTCCACCCTACAGGAAGCATGGCTTGGGTCAGCCTCAGCTTCCGCTTGTGGTAACTCTATGATGGGGGGTGGGCATAGCATGAAGTGGGTGGGAATGGGAAGAGATTGGTGGAACAGCTTTTCCATCCGGTCCCTTGAACAATACAAACAAAAAGGTCTTCAGATACAGCTTCCCAGATCGAGCAGACCCGTGCTGAGGAGGGAGAGAGCGTGTACGTATCTCGTCATCGTCGTCAGCATTAGCTGCTTGTTCACCCGCATTCTGGCTTGGTAGCAGTTGGGTTGAACTGGCACCGCAGTGCTCTGCGCTAATTGGGGGAATACTATTTTCCGTAGAAATATCTGCATGGGTACGGTGTCACGAGAAACGCCCAGCCCGAGCTCTGGTGCTGGGTTGTCACTGACACACGGTTTAAGTCGATCGAAGTGGATGACTGAGGTCAGGCCATCCAAACCACGGATATGGCAGGTCATGTCTGACGTCTTACCTACTACCACATAGGGGCCTTTCCACTGGTAACTCAGTTTACTTGGGACGTTTGCAGACCATCGTGAATCGTGTACCCAGACCCTGCTTCCTGCTTCATATGGATCTCCATGCACTCTCCGGTCGTGCCATGTCTTTTGCCGCTGGGGTGCAGTGGATACAGTTTCTCTCACTAACTCATGGGCTTGTTCTATCCGCTGCTGCAAGAGTTCAACATAGAGATATGGTGAATTTTTCTCTCCTGTTATCTGGGGCATTGCCAGATCCAGGGGTAAGGCTAATTCATGGCCTAACATTAATCGAGCAGGGGTATAACCCGTGCTGGAATGTACTGAAGTGTGGTAAGCCATGACCACATATGGGAGCCGTAGATCCCAATCTCTACAATCAAGACATGTTTCTTTGGTAAGCATCTCCATGAGAGTTCGATTGAATCTCTCCACCATCCAGTCACTGCGGGGGTGATACAGAGTCGTCCTTGTTTTGATGATATGAAACAATTTGCAGAGCTCTGATATGAGCTGGCTCTCAAAATTACTTCCTTGATCGGAGTGTAACTCGTAAGGCATACCAAACTGGCAGAACACATTGCTTGCCAAGACCTCCACTACGGTGGATGCCTCTTGGTCCGGCAAAGCAAATGCTTCTACCCACTTCGTGAAATAGTCTTGTAATACGAGGATGTATTTATTTCCATCATCCATCATATTCAAGGGTCCAAGCACGTCGATAGCCACTCGCTCCCCCGGTGCACCAACAATCTTAATTTGGCAGGGTGCAATGTGGTTCTGGCCCACAGCACGTCTTTGGCATGGGATACATTTGGCAACCCATGCCGTGACACTATCGCGAATTCCGATCCAATGGAATCTCAATTTGATACTGGCAACAGTCCTTTCCATGGCCAGATGGCCGGCGTTATCATGTAGTTCTTTTAATATGAGGCTACGATAACTTTCCGGGACTACCAGACGGTTATTAATGTAAAGAACGTTATTTATTAGGTGACATTCCTCGAACCATTGGTAATAATATTTTGCCATGGTGGATAGTGGGGTTACCAATTCCTTGGGAGGATGTACCCCCTGCTGGATCCACGTGTATATATTTCATGTATGCATGTCTGTTGTTTGGTCGTGCACGATTTTCTCCGGATTCCACTCTGCATCACTTCACACCTTTCGGCCTTCCAGGCGAGGTCTGTATTCGTCACGGGACATCGCCCAGTGCATCATGCAGGAACGCAGCCCAGGCTAGGTACCTTTCCCGTATATGCATATGAGACTAAGGACTATGCCTATAAGAAGTATAATCAAGGCGTAGGACAGCTAGTCCTACATGAGACTCAGGATCATAAAAACATGATCAGGTACATAGCCCATGGGACACTAGTCAAACATGAGATCGAGAACCATGCCAAAGAAACATGATTGAGAGACATAGTCCGCGATTCTTCATGTGATGCCCCTCTCATGCATATACCCTCCTGCTTCCCAAAGAATCACTTTTCATGTTCTCTGATCACGGGAGGCATGACTTGCAATACGAACGCTTGCCATGGCCTGACTGTACATTGAGCCATCTTGATCACACAGATGAACTGACATGATCAAGACGACTGGCCAGCGACCCAGTTGATAGCGATCACCATCTGAGCCCACGCTCAGGGGCACACGATGGTCTGATCCATACCTATCTGCCAACAGAATACGAACTTTGACCGTTTTCCTCGGTCTTGCCTGCAGGGCATCTCTGACAAAACATCGCCACATAATTTTTGCAGGGACTTGAGTGACCTGGGTGTGGATTGTCATCCACATACCATGCATGCCCACTTACTGAGACTGGATGAACCAAAAATCCTGGCAGGCCGAACAATACGCCGACTAGAAGGTACCACAGTAGGATGTTAATTCATCCTTCATTAGACACGGAAGCCTTCAGTATCTCCTCTGCACTATATGACACTTTGTTGTTTTACGTGTCTCCGGGCCCTCGCAGGTCCACTGCTGCCTGTTCCCTGCACCCTTCGAGGAGCCTATCCCTCTAGGTACAGCGCATGTGTCATATAATGATGATGCCGGTCCAAGACGTATCCGTCGGCCGTGTATGTCGAGTTCCTGTTGTTTGCAATGTATGATGGCTTCGCTGGCACTGAGAAAATCAGAGGGCATCATTATGAATAGAGGCGATGACAACTCGCTGTATGAATTGCATCTCCTCTATTTGGATGACTAGATTAACTACACTGGCCACGGGCACATCAGCTCCCGTAGCCGTCTGCAGGTAAATGTTTGTAGGTTTAAGGGGAGGCTTTTTATGAGGTGGGATGCTCTCATATAGGCGCATGTTGAATACTGTGATTGAAGTGCCAGTGCCAATGGTGGCACTGGTGGAAACACCTCTAAACAGACAGGCACACTTGTATATCACTTTGCGGTGTACCTGTGGAAGAGTTTCTAATGATGCCATCTGCGACAATGGTGTCAGAGCGGAATCATTCTGTATATAATCGGTCTGTTTCTGAATGGTTTCTTTTAAAGTGGTGGATGGCTGAGTGAGGAAGGGGTCAGTCCGCTGTCGTCGCTGATGTGAGGGCTGCGGCGAAGACGGAACTGGGGGGTAGCAATGATGATGGAGATGTTGATGTCTCTGGGTATGTGGTGTGGGTATAGATAGCGGTGCGTACGGGATGACGGATAAGCTCTACCTGTGCGAGCCATTTCTTGCAATGCTTCATTGGATGCTTTGGTGAAGCACAGAAGAAACAGTGACGCCACTAGGGATGTGTGTCTCTCCGTCTACGTCGGCGTTTACGAATCCACGAGGCAGAGTGAACCATTTCTCCTGAGTCGCTGCTGTCTGTGGATGTTGGAGATGATGTTGTGTGGGATGGTGTTTTGCATACCACCAAGGGACACCGATAATTCAGTGTTTTGGTATCGGGACGTGGTGCTTCTAAAAACGTTGTTTCAGCGGAGGTGCTACAACCTACCACTGCCATTTTACAAAGGAAAGAAGGCTTGTTATGTACGGAGATAGAGGAGGATGATGTTGCTGCGGATGTAGGAGTCATCGTAGATATAGACATATGTGAAGTCGTGCGTTTTGGTGTATGTGTAAAAGCTGAATTTGGTTGGTAATAGTTGGCCATCGGACGTTGATGTACGGGGGCCGCAGTTGAGCCAGGAAGCGAATACGGGCACCGATGTGACTCTTCATTCGGTGCCCTTAAGAGTTTAACGGCTTCTCCAGTTGCGGTGTGCTGCGGTCAGGGGCAGGCGTTGTGGATGGAGGTCGGTTATGACACCGTTCTCTCCAATGGCTGGGCTGACCGCATCCGTAACAGGTGTTTGGTGGCGGTGCGGTGTTGGTAGTGTTCGTTGTTCTAAAGTGAGTGGTGGCGAGGTTCGTGATGAGTGTTTTTAGTAAATGTGTCAATGCTGAGATCTGTTTGTTGATCTCGTCCATATGTTCCTGCATGTTGCTGTTACTGTTATTGTTGTGCTGGTTCCCGCACCCGCGGGCTCTGTTGTAGCCTCCTCTGCGGCCATGCCCCTTCCTCCAGGCGCTTGGTTCTGATTGGAATTATGGGAAGTGGTCTGTGGTGGTGATTGTGCTGTAGGTGTTGATGATGTGGTGGGAGCATTGGTTGATGTGGCGATAGCTGCACCTCCTACCTCCTTGATGGGGTGAAGTTGGCGTCGGTTATATTTCTTCCGCTCCAGAAAGTTTTCTATGCAGACCACGGTGGCCGTCAATTGGGCTAAACTTCCGTGGTCGACAAGAAAGAGTTTTTCTTTCAGAGCGGGTTCACCACTTAACGCATCGATGAAAGTGTCCAAATGGAGATGCGTTATGCCTTCTAGATTGGTGCTAGGATATGCGTTGGTGACTCTTCTCCTGATTCGACCAGCAAGCTTGGGTAGAGTTTCTCCCGTGCATCGTCGGAGATTTTAAAGTTGTAAGCAGCTTGTTTCTCTGAGAGCCGTATCGCCAAATCGTTCTGTTAGTGCTCGTTCCAATTGGGTGTAAGTTGGCATATAATCAGTCCCAAGAACCGCAAGAACTTAAAGGGCTTTTCCGGAAAGCTTTGCGGCGAGATATTCACCCATCTGCTGATCGTACCAGTGGTTAGTTCGACTTATAATCTCGAACTGTATTTTATAATTGGACCAGTCGCTCTCCCCGCTAAATTCGGGAGGGAGAATGACTCGGCCAAGACCATAGGAAGAATGAAGTTGTTGAAAGCTGGGTGGTGGTGGTATCCAGGAGACTGATGAATACTCTGATGCTGGTCGTTGTGCAGGTGGTGTTGGCGGTGGTGTTGCTGTTTCCCCTCGATGCTGATGCCGAGGAGCGAGAATTGGCATACTCCACTCTAGTGAAGCCCGCCCCGTTGTAGAGCCATAAACCGGCATAGGTCTATGGATGGGAGGTGGAATATTATGAAGATTACGCGGACGTTCTTCTCGTGGTGAGGACTGATATGCCTTATATGGCGGTGGTGCAGTCGGCTGGCGGCCATGGTGTGTAGCATGACTGATGTACCAGTGAAAAGGTGGTGCCAATTCCTCCCGATGATGCCGTGGTCTTCCCCTAGAATATAATGATGTATTTGATGGGGGCGGCGCGGGAGGTTGTCTATGATATGGATTGTCACTCTGCCATACAGTTCCTGTAGATGACACGGGTGAACGATAGTAGTCTGAAGGATTGTAGGTGAGCCCGTAATCGGGTCTTTGTCGTGATCGTCCATGATTTGGCCCTGATGGAGTTGGCCTGTCGCGGACGTCCGATATAGTTCTAAACTCTGTTCCTGCCTGTGAGGCATCCCGAAAGGTGCCTCACTGATAAGCGAAAACAGGTTGTATTGTGGAGTTGTTGATTCCGCTTGCCAATTTCTGGCATAGTCAGTGAGCATGTGAGCTGGGTATCCATCGTATGGCACTACTTCTTGGTCGAGGGAGTCGTCGCTGAATGGAGACGGTATAGAACTAAGCTCACTATACTGTGTGGGCATGAGTTCGCTGCACATTAGTAATGATGTTCTTCGAACCCCACATCAGGAACCACCTGTAGCTCGCGGGGTAGTGTTGGGCCGTTCAAGGCTTGGCAAGGGCAACTAACTACTAAGTATCCAAAGATACACGGGAAATGTGTGTGACAACACATGCTGGCCATCACCGCTCGGAAACACCAATAGTTTCCCAGGGTCAGATCAGTCCATGGAGCGGATAGGGACATCCAAACAATTAAGAAGCCGTAAGGCTTAGTGGAACATGAAGAGAGACAATAACTTATAAATGTGAGCCCCATTAGGTATGTTGGCCAATCTTACACAACCTTGCCGGAGTGCGGGGCTAAATTATTGCAACTACCAGAAAAGAGGCGTACACTATGTGTCTCCTAACGAAGAAATAGTCTCCAATCATATTAAACCTATCCTATCGAGCTGAATAGAAAGGCTTTTAGTCGGGTGCATGCCAGGATAAACAGAGTTATAGCATGGACAACGACCTCAGTGAAAAATTGTTGGTGGCAGGAGAACGTGCTGCATATATAAATGTTGCTATATAGTGTTTCCTACATGCAATGCAGTCCTATATATATTTTTAATATATAAACAAAACATATAAACTGATGGCTACTTGCCATATATAAAACTAACCAGAACAAGTAATACAATGTGAAATGATTAGAATAATATATAAAGTACAGGTTGAGAAACATACTATGGTGCGGTTAGTAAAAATACTTTACAGAAAATAAGAATAACTATAAACAGATACAGAAATTATAACTAGCGGTCTAAGACTGTTAAGGTTCCTTTTAGTCATCGGGACCATTTATACAGATGAAGTATAATTATTATAGCTGTAATTAATGGAATAGTTCAAATGTTAAGTATAGTTACTTGAATAATCGGTAGCCATTTTTAAGCATGGGCTATCGTGTTACTGAAATTGATACATTATCCATGGTGTGACATGAGTTGATGCGTTCTCTGGAAGCTGGTAAGTTCTCGCATATCGGTTCCCACAAACATGATTTCTACATGCAGTCCAGGATGGGAGCGGATCGAACTCAGGACTGTAATTACAATATAGAATGTCTAACGAGTAGTCAGTAAGAGATACAATAACATTACTACTAAGACGAAAGTTCCTGTACACCGATGGTATGGATTGAAGTTAATAACAACCCGATCATAAGCGGGGGTTGTTGAATACAGATGTACCCCGCACCATTAAGCTTAGTTATGTATCTTCGTCAGTTAGCCCTTAAGACGTACCAGGCAAAGTTTACTTGCTGCGGTCAAACAGTTTAAATAAACCTGCACGACATCAGTGTGGGGACGGTTGAATAACCACTTTTTGGCATGGTCGGCAGATCCGGTGAATCATCCACCAAAAAACATCGCTGCCTCTACATCTGTAGAATCAAATATTCAGGCCGGGAAAGGCCTCACCGCAAGTTTTGTGTTCCGAGTTAGTTCTTGGGATATTCGTGAACAATATTCGAAAGTTTCAAAAAAATGCCCCTGTACAATCGGGAGATACAAAATTGATTTAATGCGGTTGGTTGGATTGCTGCTGTGACTACGGAAGAGAAACCTCCCGAAACAGAAGTGATCTGCTTAATGCCGGTCTTGCTGATAGTAGATGCATAGATCTCCAACCTATTCGGCCCCTGGCCGAGGATGCTCCCGAGTTCTGGATTTCATCTCCTTTTATACTACTCGTGACATCATAGGCGCAGGCTTCAACCAATCATCGGTCGAGCAATAGCCAATCAGCGCGTAGCTAATAATAACGCAGTCGAATGTTCTAGAACATTCTAGAAGTTCTGCGTACATGTGGTTACGACGTCACGGCAATATTTTGAAGATAATCAAATGGGGTTTTCCGTGGCTAACTCAGCCATTTCTTAACCGATTTTGAAATGGTTTACACATTCGGAAAGCCCGTCGAATTCTGGTCTTGGTTAATGTCAGATTCGGCGGAAACAAGTTATGAGAAAGGAGTACAATATCCTACTCTGTACACTAAAAGCGCCGTCCTATCTTGGTAATGAAATACACACTCTGTCAGAATAGTATTAAGCGCGAGCATGCGCGCTATGCGCTTTAACAAACTTAATCATTTTTACAATGCGATCTCTCTCATAGGCCCCTATATGCTTATAGCTCTACCCAGGGGTGTGTGTTCAGGGAAAGAATCCAGGATGGGCGGCGCATACCCAGCTTAGCTGGTACAGTCGGCACCTGACCAGTCGATCCGAACTACAAATGCATACAAAACGTGTAACTCTGTATAGTTATTTGGCATAGAAAAATATCCAATTGTATTCGTGTATTTTTTCAATTGAACACCGATTTATCAGATTAGGTATTCATAGGGATATTTGAATGATTTATAACACACCTCTGTAGCACTCTTGGCGAATGAACATTTGCAGCCCAAGAGAAGGCTATTTCTTGAAAATTTACCACTGGAATATCTGGGTAGATAACTGAGTCCGACTTTCCAACAGTAAACTTTTAAAGATAGCATTCTCTTGGCCTGCAAATTGGCATTCAATAGGCAAATATTGGGTATATTACTATGTCGCTGAAAGATGTTACAGTACAGCTAAGAAATAACGTTATCTGGTTTTTTGCAAGACAAATAATGGCGTTACAGTCTAGTCCCTATTATCAATTCGTTGCGGCGAGTTCTGCTTATATTTTCTGTATCATAGGATTCATGGACTGCCGATGATTTCAATTATAACGTCATTACCAGATTTAACAAAAAATGATTGAATCATCCAAAGCTTATGTCATAAATTATTAGACAATAGGCTTCTAGTGCTTCAACGCGGAATGTTGCAATACAATATGCTGTTCACCTAAATTTTTGCTTTTGTCTGTTTTTTTGGGTTTTTCACCAGTTAGATGGAAGCAGATGTTTCTTTTAAAATGATATGGTTTAAGCCTGCTTTTACCATATTCTTGTTAAAAAGCCTTTCAAAAGCGACGTTCGCATTTTCCCATAGTTATAATTTTGAGGCAGACCCTAGAGTTACACCAATGGCTGCCACACCTGGCTAATGACACATTCCAAATTAAATGATTGTAAGAAAAATCGATAACGTTGTTATGCCACACACTCCCCCCCCCCCCCCCCCCCCCCCCCGGGTCTGATCAGACTATATGTTTATTATTCATATGGTTGGTGGGTGGTGCGGTGATGGGTGGATTGTGGCAGTGTTGGGGTGTGGGGTGGGGAGGTTGTGACAGTGTGTGTGTGTGTGGGCGGGGCAGTTGAGGGGTGGGGTGGTTGGTGTGGGTGAGTTGGGGGTCGTTATTGAATACATAAACGTGTAGTTATCCTCGCCTAGCTGTTGACATTATTGCCTTGGACGAATGCTAAGTTCGCCTACTCGAGTCATTACTCGTTAAACAGTTGGACTGTACGGATTTCAATTTTTTAGTGACCCTGGAGTTTTACTTCAATCTTGTTGAAACTGTGTTAGCTATAATACCAATTTTTTAAGATCGGTAATACGGGTGCCTAGCGATTTCCAGAAAACTCTCTGGGTAAACTGTTGAATATTTTGAAAGTAAATTGATTGGGCGATGTTACTGCTTATGGCTGCAACACTGCCCAGTCAATTTAGTTTCAAATTATTCTACATAATGTTTATTAAATAGTCAAGACATACAATTCGTGCAACTTGACAATCTATTAAGCGATTGTAACAGAATATCCAATTGCTCTCAGAGCGCTAATGGATCTTTACATTTTTACCCATGCTCCTCCCAGTTCTAGCTAAGCTTGATCGTGTTGTGTTTGCGGGCCGAGAGAAGACCAGCCACAGACTTTTAATCATGAAATGGCTTGCTGGATACCCTAACCAGTCATTCTATTCCAGCAGACGACCACCATAACAGAATCGAAATATGTACATACAAATCTGAGTGCAAAAATGTGTAAATATAAGATGAATATGTTACAGTTTAAAATAATCTTAACGAAACCTTATCCCAAATTTAGCAGCTGTTATTTGTTATGCATTATGCATTACGTATAGACGTTTCATCATAATGCAGGTGTTTTAGTAATGCCCCGCCCATCTCTAGCTAAGCTCCACCCACACCTCGATTGGGTTGGGATCGATCGATCTCTGAACCCAATGGCCAGCGATTTCCAGAAAACTATCCGAGTAAGCTGTTGAATATTTTTAAAGTAAATTGACCGGGCAATGTTACTGCTTATGGCTGCAACAACGTACAGTCAATTTACTTTCAACTATTTTGCATAATGTTTATTAAATTGTAAAGACATACAAATCGTACAACTTGACAGTCTATTAAGCAATTATAAGAGAATAACTGATTGCACGCAGCTATACATCGACCCTTGTACATGGTCACAGCTAAAAATGCCGAGGTTCAGAAGTTCAATAATGATCAATCCATTAGACTAATGGAGGCGTCTTCCACAATTGGCCTTGCTCTATAGCTTGACCATTTTAGAATCTCCCATGATTGTACGAGTTCCCAGAGTCAGAAGAAATACGTGTACGGCGACATGTAGCCTGTCAATCATCCTTATGCTATACATTAACTCTTGTCAATCGGCATTATGCTAATTAGCCTTAAGCTCGCCTCATCAGATACCTGGAGACCTGTGATTTAATGAGATTTGGGGCTTCATCATTAAACGAGTTCCCAGGAAAAGATGCGTCCAGACACGTAACCCGGCCAGCCCTCATTATGTAATACATTAGGCCTTGAGCATTTGGGATGGCTCAAAGAGATCAGCCTTAATTACACCTATTAACTATCACATCATTGAATGCCTGGAGGCACATGACTTCATGAGAGGGCGGGGGGGGGAGGGGCTTCACGCTCGAATGAGTCCAGACATGTAACCTGTCAATCATCCTTTATTACCTGGTCATTAACCCTTGTCAATCATTACGCTAATTACCATTAATCTCACCTCATTGGATGACAGGAGGCTGTCTCATTGAATGCCTGGAGGCACATAACCTAATGAGGGGCTGGGGATTCACGCTCGAACGAGTCCAGACATGTAACCTGTCAATCATCCTATATTACCCAGTCATTAACCCTTGTCAGTCACTACGCTAATTACCATTATGCTCAGCTCATTGGATGACAGGAGGCACGTGAGTTAATGAGGGGAAGGGGCTTATGGGCAAATTCTACATCTAACATCCAATCAGAATGGCGGAGAGCAGGTCGCCTGTCTTCACACCTTTAAACAAAGGTGGCAAAGATCAAAGGAAAAAAGGTGATAATGATGCAAATTAGTTGGTTGCTCTGACACAGCAACTGCTTTTCACAGGCGACCAGCGTGCCCCATCTCTACGCATGGTGATGTCTACGGAGTTGAGATGTTTTGACTGAATTTCTGTAATTTTCGAAACGCAGCGGAATTCTCCTAGTGTTGAGGCATGGAAGAATCACCACAAAATCTGTGTAAAAACGGTGCAAAATGTGGAAAATTGGGAAGTAATAATAGAATTCATTTAGTGTGGCGCTGATCCTTTATTGGACACTACTGTATTTGATAATTAGGGCGGACTTATTTCGGTGTGATATTTAATTTTAGGACTTTAAACCAAACCGTGTATTGAAATCAAATTTAATTTTGATTGAGACGTGACCAAACTTATGGAATGTATTTATTTGTTAATCTTTCTACCAATCAATTTTGAGATTTTTCTCATATTTTGTGACTACATCCCTCTGATTTAGGTAAAGGTTAGACATATTGTTATGATGTTGTGACCAGTCATATTCTGTTTTCAAATAGATTGTCATGGAATCCGGATTTTGATTCTTCTTGTTACCTCTGAAGTAGTAATTTTATGTTGTGCGCGTCGCACTTATAATTTATGTACTACCAACTGTATTCAGGTTGGACACAGCTAAGTGTTTAAGAGGGTACAGCGTGGGTAGTCAGTATAGATGTATATTGTGAATGGTATGGCTAAATTGTGAGTGATTCCTCCATTAAAATTTCTAATTTAATTTAATTCTTATAATATTACTTCATCCCTGTCACTCATCCTAACCATGCATGGATACTCCTGGGTGTTCAGAAGAAAAACTGGATTCAGTCTAAAAGAACTGCTGATCAATAGTAACTGAACATTGCTTTGGTATTCTAATCTTTTCTTTGACCATAGCTTAAAATCCCCTTTGTCTAAAAATAGTTTAGGAACTCATTTAAAATTTAACCTTTCCGACTATATAGTTACAGTTTTTCATTGGTAAAGTTAGCCAGGGATACCAATGAAAAACTTTAACTATATGGTCGTAAAGGTTACATTTTAATCGAGTTCCTAAACTATTTTGCTCGATCGCGTAAACCACCTGGACAAGTAATCAATCCACACAACATTCCCCTATAAATCCACTGATCAGATTAGCTTCTAGTTCAAGTTCTCTGACTCCGCCCTATGCCGATTCTTATATGCCAGGCGGGAATGGCATAGAGCAGAGTCAGAGAACACGGACTACTTAGTATTCTATGTTAAGTTGGAGTTATGCGCGTGCAGACCACATGGTGGATTGAACCAATCTTGACTCAAATACAAGACCATGAGCATGAACTCTCATCCAGCCACCATCCTTAATTTAAAGCCATAGACTCAACCAATACTTCCAGTCGCCCAATCAATCAGTGAATGAATCCAAAACAGAGTTCATCCACATATACCTATCTACAAAGCATGAAACTAAAGAAAATGACGATCCACTCCATGGCGGAGAACCATGGAGGAAATGTACAATCCTGGGCTCACTGCTTTACAGTATTGCTGACATTGCTGCACGCTGCATCATGGGGAACATAGCTTTCCAGTCCTTCTGGAAGCTATGGATTTGTAGATCAAAGATGCCCTTGGTAAAAAAGACTACGTTTATACAATGCAACCCCGCCTGGATGATGTAAAACTGTAACAGCTGGGCATCGCCAAATGCAGCTCTAGACAAACTTGACGCCTACCACCGCAAACACATATGCACCATTACTGGACACCGATGGCCAGAGAGCATACTTTCTAATGATGCACTATACAAGATGTGTAATACGCCGCTGCTGTCTGTAAAAGTCGTCCAGGCAAAGATGGTCCATGTTTGACCATGTGCTAAGGATGCCAGAAGACACACCAGCACAGAGAGCTTTGGAATTCGCCCTAGTCGGAGCCAGCAAATACAGAGCCAGGAGAGGACGTCATTGCAAAAATCTGCTAAGCGTGCTATAAGGTGACCTCAAGAAAGCAGGATTAGGTACACTCAAGTCAAGAATGAAGCTGAGGATTTTGGCTGAGGACAAGGCACAGTGGGCAAAAGCGAAGAAGGCCTGATTGCAGCTTTAGGATGATTCTGCTACTACAGCCGCAGAATACAGTAATCATACATACATACATACAGCCATGTTTCCGATGAATTAATATTAAATAATCTCTCAAGAAATACAATCACTTAGTGTTGAAGCAAAATATCTGTAAAAACGTGTTACTTATTAAATTGCCTTTCTAAAGATATCACACTCGATGTGTTTCCGATAATATATAGTAAATTGTCTGAATGGCTAAATGTTCAGTAACGGTTCATACTCTCTCAACAACGTTCACTTTTTTGGATTCCAGTTGAAGCTTTTATACCATGGAAACATAAAGTGATGTTTGAAATAGAAAGTTGATTAGCCAAACATACAGATTTCTAGAATAAAAATTATGCATGCATTTAAAGTTACAGATCAGTTTATCCCTTTTACAGTGTGGGTGACACGACTGGTAGAATTTTGCATAAATAGATCACACATGTGTCACTATTTCAGAAATTGCACACAGATTCGCTTGAAGCGTTCTCAGTTAATAACAAGAACATCTTTTGTTCCATGTCTGACAGACTGCCACCAATGCACTGATCGATTCCCAACTAAAAATCTATCACCTGTATGGGACGTAAATCACGCTAATTTATTTGCTCAGACGGTTCTTATAAGACGACATTTATCTCCCTTTTACCATAATTTCAATGAAAATGAGCTAAATTTGCGTGATTTTCAAATATCTCTTTGATAACCAATTTAGGAGAAATCAGTCACATATGAGCGCATTCAGCTGGAAAAACTTTACTAGAATCAATCATATCGTGTATTAAAGATAATTTCGATCTCTTCGTTGTTTACTATTGATTCCTATGCATGGCTTTGTTAGCCGTCATTGGAGTGACATATAGTGAGTTGGCTTATCGATTGCCGAAACTGAAAAAGTTCAAATCAGAATTCCCGTTTTGCGCGTTTTCAAACTTGCATTTCTTGCTTATTTCTTACAGTACGCTCGTACAATTTATATGTGCGAGACGGAGGAGTTTGATTGTATTTCAAATATATATTATAAATGGCTATTAAAATTGTGTTTGCATACAAACTTTAAGCCAAGATGCTTACCATCTTGCACGTTCCTATCTAAATCTTAGCATGGTCTTAAATGAGAGATATATGACGATTAAGATGCTCGTGACTTCTTAATAAACCGCATATATTCACATTATGTAAGCACATCAGGGATCAAGCAATAATAGGCTGATTGGCTAGATAAACATAATTAACAAGATAATTTGTATTTTTATCAGATTCAAATTTATCATACTGGTCTGCTCTAGATATTAACTTTAGGGCTACTTGGGTTTGTCATACCATGCGTGATAGTGTGGTGTCTGGAAGTATATTATATCTGTACATATTTGTTGCTTTCATACTAAAGATAGAGGGATCCGATCTGTCACTTAAGTATCTGACGTCATAAGTAATTACATCACCATCGAGCTGACGTCATAATCATTATTACGTTTAACTCCATCATGAAAATTGGAATGGTCGTCATAAAGTGGACGAATTGTATGTCTTCGATGTATTAACAATTTAAGAAATATTCTATTGAATAACTTGAAACCAATTTGACTGAGCTGTCATTGTCATATGTAGCAACTACCACCAGTCAAATTGGATTAACACACATTTAACAGTTTTCCTGTTACCTGGATTCAGGTAATTCATGGTTGAAGTTATATAAATCGATTCCGACACACGCAAAACTGTGGGCAACCCTTAACTAGAAATGGGCGGAGCTTAGGTAGAAAGGGGCGGGGCATATCTGTAAATAGATCCATCAATTTTGACTGTGCATACTAAGATCAATGGAACTTTCCAGTTTATTGATCACTCATATGACGTCAAAATCAATGATGCCATGAATGGCGTAGATAAGTACGTCACGAACGCTTAATTGGTGACGGACTAGGCATTGTTGTACGAATTGTATGTCTTTACTATTTAATAAAGATGCTGTTGTATATTTAGAAACTAATTTGACTGGGCGCTGTTACTGCCATAGCACCAAGTCAAATTAGTTTCAAAATATTCAACAGCCTGCCTGTATAATTTTACAGTCAGGCAGATCCTAATACGGCGAAGTGAGGGTGGAGTGTAGCTAAGATGGGCGGGGCATAGGCAAACCCGGTAATGTTCATGTTGAATCTGTTGTCAATACATGCTATTTGTAAATATTATAGGTCTCCGTATATGTGATGAAAATGGATGTAAATATGCAATAATAATAGTGGCGATTGCCTGAACAACACACGGTATTGGCGTTCTAGTCACATATATGTCATCGCTGTCCTTTGTTGTGTTATAGAATTCCGCATAGAAGGAAGTCATCACTGTCCTCTGTTGTGTTAGAGAATTCTGCATAGAAGGAAGCACACACCGTCCACAGACATTTCTGACTTACACCTATAGCCCAGTGCAACTGCTTTAGGCACGTATTGTCTACCCACCCACGCACGCACACGCGGACGCACCGCACGCACAAACTTACGCACGTGCGCATACACGCACACATGTCCGTGCACACCTGCAGTCAGTTAACACGGAGAATGGACCACGCTTAGTAAGTAAAGCATCGTGAAACGTAGTGAAATTATCAGATAAATAGAATGCCGTGTCAGGTAATAGCTTTAAAACATATGTTGGCGTACTATAAGAGATTGAGAGAGAGAGAGAGAGTGAGAGAGAGAAAGAAAGAGAGATAGAGAGATAGAGAGAGATAGAGAGAGAGAGAGAGAGAGAGAGAGAGAGAGAGAGAGAGAGAGAGAGCGAGATAGAGAGAGAGAGAGGCAGAGAGGCAGAGAGGGAGAGAAAGCGAAAGAGAGAAAGAGAGAGAGAGAGAGAGAGAAAAAAAGAGCGAGAGAGAGAGAGCGAGCGAGTGAGAGAGAAAGTGAGAAAGTGAGAGAGAGACGAGAGAGAGAGAGAGAGAGAGAGAGAGAGAGAGAGAGAGAGAGAGAGAGAAGAGAGAGAGAGAGGCCTAATTACGCATAGCATTCAAAATCTGAGAAAAATTAATGTCCGATCGTCACAGATTATTCTTTAAGCTTAACTGGGCCCATGGTTGTTGCTGTGTTATGCTGGGAGCGTTTTAATCAGATGATGCATTTTGGAAGAGTTTCTCCTAGATGAATTTATTTCTAGCAATGTCATGCCGATTTCTAGCTATGCCATTCCGATTTCTAGCTATCCCATTCGGATTTCTAGCTATGCCCCGCCCATTTCTAGCTATGCTCCGCCTATTTCTAGCTATGCCCCGTCCATTTCTAATTAAGCTGGGCCCATTTTTTTAGTTGTTTTGGAATCAATTTAACCACTTGAAACCTGAATTCTCTCAATCTAAATTTCAAGGTAACTATAGAGTTAAGATTTTGACAGTTATGAAACTAATTTAACACGGGGAAGTTGCTGCCTGCAGCAACAGCTCCCAGCCAAATTAGTTTCAAAATATTCAGAAGAATGTTTAATAAATTCTAAATCCTTCAAAGCCATACAATTCGTACACTCGACATAATTTTCGATTTTCATGACGGAGTTATAATACGTCACTATGACTATGACATCAGCTACCTAGTTACGGAAATGATTATGACGACAGATACCCGAGGATCGGATTCGATTATTGCTTGATCTTGCTTGTGCTGCGGATAGCGAAAGTAGGTGCTTGCTGTAGTGTGGCTGAAGAGCAACACCTTACAACTACAGCTTAACTCACAGAAATACATACACAATACTACAGAATAATAGGCCGAAGGTGTAAGAAAGTGAGAAAAGCAATTTTATATTAAAATGGTAAAATTTAATAAATAGATAACAACAGATATAACTTAGATATACAGAACTATATAATTGTAAGCTGGAGCAGAGAGATAATATCTGGTCGTGATCAAAACTTAGTAACATGTTCTTTGTAAAATGTTCTGCTTCATCTTCATTTCATGCATGATCACATCCGGGCTTCATAATCGCTCACACTGTTAAATATATAAACAAATACATACATAAATAGTTAAATAACCAAATGAATGGATGAATGAGCGAACGGATGAATGAACGAATGACCAAATAAACGAACGTACGAACAAATGAATGAACAAACGAACGAACAAAGGACCGATGGATGGCCTAATCAACCACTGGCCCAATCGACTAACAGCCCGACGTCAGCCGGTGTGTGGACCGGTGTGTGCATGGGCAGGCCGGGACGGGTGTGCGGGCGAGCTGATGGGCCGGTCGGTTGGCGGGCAGTCAGTCGAATGGGTGGGTAGATGGGGAGAAGGGCATAGCGGATGGACAGACGGATTGATGGACAGATGCACTAACGAACGGGCGGACGGATATATGACCGAACGTCACATAGTATATAAGTAGAGAATACAATAAGGAACGAGGGTGTATCAGAAACTTTTACATCACGCCTAGATTCCGATATAATATTAAATATATCTTTATGCTATATGGTTGATATGTGCCATATTGTATACACTGGGTAAATGGTTTAAGATGATTTGAGTTTTCCTTTAAATTGGAAAATCATATATATCTCATTCTGATCAGAAGAAACCCACAATAGCAGCACTGTCTGTCTGCTCATATTGTCTTCTCATCAACCGAGACATAACTCACGATAGCAGCACTGTCTGTCTGCTCATATTGTCTTCTCATTAACCGACACATAACTCACTATAGCAGCACTGTCTGTCTGCTCATATTGTCTTCTCATCAACCGACACATAACCCAGTATAGCAACTCTGTTTGTCTGCTCATATTGTCTTCTCATCAACCGACACATAACTCAGTAGAGCAGCTCTGTCTGTCTGCTCATATTGTCTTCTCATCAACCGACACATAACTCAGTAGAGCAGCTCTGTTTGTCTGCTCATATTGTCTTCTCATCAACCGACACATAACTCAGTAGAGCAGCTCTGTCTGTCTGCTCATATTGTCTTCTCATCAACCGACACATAACGTACTGTACTGCGGTAAGAGACTGGCTATTGACCATTCTTACATAGATTTGAGAAGACTAAGCTCACAATCTCAAAGCCAGATGTGCCACTGGAAGATGATTTAATAAGATAATTTTTATTTAAAAAAGAAAAATATTATCTTAAGCAGATTTGAGTGTTGGAGGGCTAAAGATAAATGGAATAATAAATTATAGGAAGATAACCTAATTTTACACCAGCTGTTCAGATTATACCCAACACATAAACTATGAATGTCATTTTAAACACATTCTGCTACCTTGTTACCTGGATGGATAGAGATTAAAGGAATCCAATCTGTTACTCAAACATCAGTACTGATTGGTGTTATGATCAAAATACGTCGCTTGTTAGTTGACATTAAACTCATATGACGTATGTCCGACACAGCAAATGTCCGACGATACGTGGCTGAATTGTATGTCTTTGATAAATTTGCAATTTAATAAATATATTGTTGAGTTGTTTTAAAACTAATTTGAAATGTAGATGTCGCTGCTATAAACAAAGCATAAAAAGGTCAACAGCTGGCCTGTTTAGTTCCAATAAGATCTAGATTCCGGGAGTGTAGTGGTCCAGCAATTGATTCAACCACACGCATAGAGTGGGTGGAGCTTAGATAGAGATGTGCGTGGCATGCCTAAAGCTAGAAATGGATACCAATAGTAGAGGTTTCAGAAACAAGGTTGCAAATCATCAACATTGTTCAACATTCTGAAACTTTCATTTATTTTCGAAATATTGAATATAATATAACGGTATTTTATTACTTAATGACGCTTACCCTTCTCACCATATTTTCTCAACATAATTTTCAGCTCTTTGATTGATTTCAAGCAAAAACATACAGGTACGC
This sequence comes from Chaetoderma sp. LZ-2023a, assembly GCA_034401795.1. NCBI lineage: Eukaryota > Metazoa > Mollusca > Caudofoveata > Chaetodermatida > Chaetodermatidae > Chaetoderma > Chaetoderma sp. LZ-2023a. The sequence goes on from CM067368.1 coordinate 3,493,047, forward strand.
TGCTGAGTAGCGTGGCTTCTAAAGAAACATGTTGCTGCCTAGCCCCGAGTATTTCTTCGTTCAAAGCGTTAAATGCTAGTCTTACTTATTGGTGCATACCTTACTCATTTACAGATAGGCCGACTTCTGTCATCTTCCTCGGGCTCACACGAACGCTCCCTTTGTTCCCGCCGCTCGTCCTCGGATTCGTTATGTCTTCCGCATTCTCGTTCATCTTCATTTTCATCACGTTTTACGCGCTGGTTTGCAGCTCTTTTCAGGAATGCATTGGCTTCCAGTTTAACCACATTCACACCCTTAGCCTCAGCGAGGTCAATGACGGACACTGCCGCCACGAGCAAGCACACGAACAGGACAATGGCCAGCTTCTGCATGCTGAACCTGAATTTAAAACATTGACATCATTTAGATGAGTAATCATTTATAATAACGCCGTGTATAATGGACACAGTATGACTCATCAAAACGTGGTCCCTGAAGACAGGTGGTCGCTTAATCCTTCTTGTGTCAACCTAACCCTGTAATGGTCAAGCCCACCAAAAATGTCAGTGTTAAATTATCTGTAATAAAGCCGTGTATATTGACTAATCAAAACCTGGGTATATATGCGCGCGCACGCGTGCGTGCGTGTGCTAGCGCTTGTCCGTACGTGTGCGTTTGCGTGTGTGAGCGTGTGTTTCGTGTGTGCGTGCGTGTGTGCATGCGTCCTGCGTCCTTGCGTACGGACATGCAGGTGTTTGTCGATAATACACCTTTCCCAGGTTGACGTATTTTGGGATCGCACGCCGCCCTTGTGGTTAGTAAACTAGCCAGGCGACGCTTGAACAATGTTACGTTTATATTAGGTTCAGATACAATGCACTTTAACCCGTATATATTAAGATCTAGGATCATCATGTTGTTGAAGTCATACCTCATTGGGAAGCTCATCCAATTTACTAATCATCTCTCTATTAGATTTTATATATTTAAAAATAAATAATTTTCAAGCTAATTATAATTTTAAACTGTGGAGAGGAGCCGTGTTCGTCTTGATAAGATAAAAACAGATTACTGATTGTACGTTTTATTTATTTTGACAAGCTTTGTCATGTCTACAAAAGGAACCATGACTAATCTTCTTTTATCCACTAATGTTAAAATAAAATACATCGCATTGGCCGCTGGATTTAACAAATCTAGGGACAATGAATGGTGTATTGACTAGGCATATATGCAAATAACATAGTGAAAGTTTCACAAAATCAAAAATAACTAATACATAACTGTTCAGACAATAGGATGAATTTTCCAATGGTGCATGACTTCAATACTATTGTTATTGCAGTTTATTATAAAAACTCATTAAATGCCGTCTCTTTTCATCCAATAGTAACTCAATGCCTGCCAGCTGCTGGCTGATCAAATTAGGCTGATGCTATGGCGCCATTGGTGAGGGTTAGGGTCAGGATGCTGTGGTGACAATTGCGAGGCTCACGATACGAGGGCACCTCCATTGGCGAGGGTCCGGGTCAGGATGCTGTGATGACAATTGCGAGGCTCACGACACGAGGGCGCCATTGTAGATGATCACGTTCAGGATGCTGAGGTGACAATTGCGATGCTCACGACACGAGGGCGCCATTGGTGAGGGTCAGAGTCATGATGCTGTGGTGACGATTGCGAGGCCCACGACACGAGGGCGCCATTGGTGAAGGTCATGGTCGGGATGCTGTGGTGACAATTGCGATGCTCACGACACGAGGGCGCCATTGTTGATGGGCAGGGTCATGGTGCTGTGGTGACAATTGCGAGGCTCACGATATGAGGGCGCCATTGGGAAGGGTCATGGTCAGGATGCTGTGTGACAATTGCGAGGCTCACGATACGAGGGCGCCATTGGTGAGGGTCAGGGTCAGGATACTGTGATGACAATTGCGAGGCTCACAACAGGCGGGCGCCATTGGTGATGGTCAGGGTCAGGATGCTGTGGTGACAATTGTGAGCGTTATGATAATAGGTCACCATTGGTAAGGGTCAGTGTCATGATGATGTAATGTCGATAGCGAGTTCCCCGTCAGTCTGTAGAAATATCTGTCACAGGGTTTGGTTGAGTTAGAGCGGACTCAGACTAATTGTGAGTCTACTATTTAAACCATAGTATTCCAACATTTTCTCTCTACGATTCCATTTTCCACTTTATTTACACTAACAATAATAACCGCATCATAAATATCCTTGTAAGTAACAGATCAGATATGTGTAGATCTACAAACACTGCGGTGAAGTTATTAAACACAAATGCCAAATTTTATCTGTCAACACGACATAGGTGTCCTAGCCGAAAATAAAATTGAAGAAAACGGCAGATTTCAAATCGTAAACTATATTATCGCAAACACAGTCAATTTCCAGAAAAAAAGATCGTTATCGGGGTAGTAATCTGAATAATAAATTTAAAGGCTTTTAACAGAACTTAACTCGGAAAGCAAACTCGTATTACGGATTACGATCTCGGGAGAACCTTCAAATACAAATGTTGACAAAAATAAAGGGGCAGTGTACCGATGAAATGGAGCCTCACGATAGGCCTCCCCCATCCATTGAAGCGGTGAATGAAATAGAAAAAGCAATACTTTTGTTATAACGCTCCCCGCCCCATCAGTCTGCCCAAATATATGTTGCAGGTGTGGTTTGAGTCAGAGTAGACTCGGACTAGCTTACAATGTGTGCCTCCACGTGGTGTGCGAGGTGGATCTTATCATGTGTGCCCCCATGTGGTGGGCGAGGTGGATTTTACCATGTGCTGATTTTGCTCTGTATAGATAATTTAGTTTGTTTGTTTTTGGGCTTGAATTGGGGATGTGTGTCTCTGATTCGATTTCGCAACTTGACTTTTCTGAAGTTTTGTGTCATTGCATTGAGGCCCGTGTGTTGAGGTTTTATGTGTATGCAGTTTTAGCAGTTCTGTTTTTGTTTTTGTTTCCAGGCCTTAGGGTGTGGATGTAGACCTTTAAGAAAACATTCACATCGCCGTCATGTGACTTTACCAAACTTCTGTATTAAGTATTGAATGATTTACTAGGAAATGTACATATATTTCTATGATTACACTTATTTCACCAATTCTATTGCCAAGCACACTGGCACAAACGTCGACCCTTATCAGCGTTCTTGCATAATACCGACAGATTATTGCATTGTTAAGCAACACTAATAATTACAAATTTATACTTTTAAAACAATGATAATTTTACGCTTCAACAAACTATCAGACCACATACACCCCTCCCACCCCACCCCAGCCATCATCCACCCTATCTCAATCAACTGCGGAAAATGGTCAATTCATTTTCTCCTTATGCTTTCACAACCTTAAAAACCATGTACCAAAGCATAAAATCATTTGTTAGCCTAAACCGCATTGACTCTGGCTTTATAATTGGCAACATAGGATTCAGACAAGGTGAATATCTATCCCCATTTTTGTTCTCTATGATTCTAAATAACCTAGAAGAATATCTATATGGATACAAATTTACCGGTATTACGTCAATCATGGTAGATGAAAATTTAAATCTGTTTTACGTTTTATTGTATTTTATATGGTGATGACGTGGCCATAACGACTGAATCAGCCGCAGCTTTGCAACACACACTGAATGTCTTCTCTAGCCATTGCCTGGAATGGAAGCTGCAAATAAACACCTCCAAAACCAAAGTGATAGTTTTTCTAAAGAGTAAATTAATTAAATGAAACTGTAAATTGCATATATTTAATAAAGCGTCCTATTGAAAGCAAATGGCTCTTTCCAAATGTAAGACAGGCAAATACATCTAAGGTACACAAGCTATATATGCGCTTATGAGAACAATTCTGGTACAGGATGCACCGATTGAACAATAATTTAAAAGAAAACTATCTAATACATTTTTAAAGTATGCTAAATCTAAAGAAAGGTACACCTACGTGATGATCTATGGAGAACGTGGGTGAATTTCCTGTAGATAAACAAATAAAATGTGATATGGTGCGTTTTTGGCCAAATACATCTAATGGGATTGGAGTGGGTGGAGGATGGGACAAACTATCGTCAATGCTTTATTATCTAATCATAGATTATACACCACAACGCCAATTACAAATTAAATGGATTGAAGAAATCAAAGATATACTACAAAAAACAGGGCAACAAGAACTTTGGAACTCAGAAAATATAAATCACAAACAGTTAATAAAGCATACCAAGTCAACACTAGAAGAGTAGTACATAGAAACATGGAATAGAGCACTGACTGAATCTACACGCAAAGTCAACACAAGAAATGCAGTACATAGAAACATGGAATAGAACACTGACATAATATACACACAAAGCCAACACTAGAAGAGCAGTACATAGAAACATGGAATAGAGCACTGACTGAATCTACATGCAAAGTCAACACAAGAAGAGCAGTACATAGAAACATGGAATAGAACACTGACAGAATCTACACGCAAAGTCAACACTAGAAGAGCAGTACATAGAAACATGGAATAGAGCACTGACAGAATCTACACGCAAAGTCAACACTAGAAGAGCAGTACATAGACACATGGAATAGAGCACTGACAGAATCTACACGCAAAGTCAACACTAGAAGAGCAGTACATAGCAACATGGAATAGAGCACTGACAGAATCTACATGCAAAGTCAACACTAGAAGAGCAGTACATAGAAACATGGAATAGAACACTGACAGAATCTACACGCAAAGTCAACACAAGAAGAGCAGTACATAGAAACATGGAATAGAACACTGACAGAATCTACACGCAAAGTCAACACTAGAAGAGCAGTACATAGAAACATTGAATAGAGCACTGACAGAATCTACACGCAAAGTCACCTCTAAAAGAGCAGTACATAGACACATGGAATAGAGCACTGACAGAATCTACACGCAAAGTCAACACTAGAAGAGCAGTACATAGCAACATGGAATAGAGCACTGACAGAATCTACACGCAAAGTCACCACTAGAAGAGCAGTACATAGACACATGGAATAGAGCACTGACAGAATCTACACGCAAAGTCAACACTAGAAGAGCAGTACATAGCAACATGGAATAGAGCACTGACAGAATCTACATGCAAAGTCAACACTAGAAGAGCAGTACATAGAAACATGGAATAGAGCACTGACAGAATCTACACGCAAAGTCAACACTAGAAGAGCAGTACATAGCAACATGGAATAGAGCACTGACAGAATCTACATGCAAAGTCAACACTAGAAGAGCAGTACATAGAAACATGGAATAGAACACTGGCAGAATCTACACGCAAAGTCAATACTAGAAGAGCAGTACATAGAAACATGGAATAGAACACTGACAGAATCTACACGCAAAGTCAACACTAGAAGAGCAGTACATAGCAACATGGAATAGAGCACTGACCGAATCTACACGCAAAATCAACACTAGAAGAGCAGTACATAGAAACATGGAATAGAACACTTACAGAATCTACACGCAAAGTCAACACTAGAAGAGCAGTACATAGAAACATGGAATAGAGCACTGACAGAATCTACACGCAAAGTCAACACTAGAAGAGCAGTACATAGAAACATGGAATAGAGCACTGACAGAATCTACACGCAAAGTCAACACTAGAAGAGCAGTACATAGCAACATGGAATAGAGCACTGAACGAATCTACACGCAAAATCAACACTAGAAGAGCAGTACATAGAAACATGGAATAGAACACTGACAGAATCTACACGCAAAGTCAACACTAGAAGAGCAGTACATAGAAACATGGAATAGAGCACTGACAGAATCTACACGCAAAGTCAACACTAGAAGAGCAGTACATAGAAACATGGAATAGAGCACTGACAGAATCTACATGCAAAGTCAACACTAGAAGAGCAGTACAGAGAAACATGGAATAGAACACTGACAGAATCTACACGCAAAGTCAACACTAGAAGAGCAGTACATAGAAACATGGAATAGAGCACTGACAGAATCTACACGCAAAGTCAACACAAGAAGAGCAGTACATAGAAACATGGAATAGAGCACTGACAGAATCTACACGCAAAGTCAACACTAGAAGAGCAGTACATAGAAACATGGAAAAGAACACTGACTGAATCTACACGCAATGTCAACACTAAAAGAGCAGTACATGGAAACATGGAATATAGCACTGACCGAATCTACACGCAAAGTCAACACTAGAAGAGCAGTACATGGAAACATGGAATAGAACACTGACTGAATCTACACACAAAGTCAACACTAGAAGAGCAGTACATAGAAACATGGAATAGAGCACTGACTGAATCTACACGCAAAGTCAACACTAGAAGAGCAGTACATAGAAACATGGAAAAGAACACTGACTGAATCTACACGCAAAGTCAACACTAGAAGAGCAGTACATGGAAACATGGAATATAGCACTGACTGAATCTACACGCAAAGTCAACACTAGAAGAGCAGTACATAGAAACATGGAATAGAACACTGAGTGAATCTACACACAAAGTCAACACTAGAACAGCAGTACATAGAAACATGGAATAGAGCACTGACAGAATCTACACCCAAAGTCAACACTAGAAGAGCAGTACATGGAAACATGGAATGGAGCACTGACATAATCTACACGCAAAGACAACACTAGAAGAGCAGTACATAGAAACATGGAATAGAGCACTGACAGAATCGACACGCAAAGTCAATACTAGAACAGCAGTACATAGAAACATGAAATAGAACACTGACAGAATCTACACGCAAAGTCAACACTAGAAGAGCAGTACATAGAAACATGGAATAGAGCACTGACAGAATCTACACGCAAAGTCAACACTAGAAGAGCAGTACATAGACACATGGAATAGAGCACTGACAGAATCTACACGCAAAGTCAACACTAGAAGAGCAGTACATAGCAACATGGAATAGAGCACTGACAGAATCTACATGCAAAGTCAACACTAGAAGAGCAGTACATAGAAACATGGAATAGAACACTGACAGAATCTACACGCAAAGTCAACACAAGAAGAGCAGTACATAGAAACATGGAATAGAACACTGACAGAATCTACACGCAAAGTCAACACTAGAAGAGCAGTACATAGAAACATGGAATAGAGCACTGACAGAATCTACACGCAAAGTCAACACTAGAAGAGCAGTACATAGAAACATGGAATAGAGCACTGACAGAATCTACATGCAAAGTCAACACTAGAAGAGCAGTACAGAGAAACATGGAATAGAACACTGACAGAATCTACACGCAAAGTCAACACTAGAAGAGCAGTACATAGAAACATGGAATAGAGCACTGACAGAATCTACACGCAAAGTCAACACAAGAAGAGCAGTACATAGAAACATGGAATAGAGCACTGACAAAATCTACACGCAAAGTCAACACTAGAAGAGCAGTACATAGAAACATGGAAAAGAACACTGACTGAATCTACACGCAAAGTCAACACTAAAAGAGCAGTACATGGAAACATGGAATATAGCACTGACCGAATCTACACGCAAAGTCAACACTAGAAGAGCAGTACATGGAAACATGGAATAGAACACTGACTGAATCTACACACAAAGTCAACACTAGAAGAGCAGTACATAGAAACATGGAATAGAGCACTGACTGAATCTACACGCAAAGTCAACACTAGAAGAGCAGTACATAGAAACATGGAAAAGAACACTGACTGAATCTACACGCAAAGTCAACACTAGAAGAGCAGTACATGGAAACATGGAATATAGCACTGACTGAATCTACACGCAAAGTCAACACTAGAAGAGCAGTACATAGAAACATGGAATAGAACACTGAGTGAATCTACACACAAAGTCAACACTAGAACAGCAGTACATAGAAACATGGAATAGAGCACTGACAGAATCTACACGCAAAGTCAACACTAGAAGAGCAGTACATGGAAACATGGAATGGAGCACTGACAGAATCTACACGCAAAGACAACACTAGAAGAGCAGTACATAGAAACATGGAATAGAGCACTGACAGAATCGACACGCAAAGTCAATACTAGAACAGCAGTACATAGAAACATGAAATAGAACACTGACAGAATCTACACGCAAAGTCAACACTAGAAGAGCAGTACATAGAAACATGGAATAGAGCACTGACAGAATCTACACGCAAAGTCAACACTAGAAGAGCAGTACATAGACACATGGAATAGAGCACTGACAGAATCTACACGCAAAGTCAACACTAGAAGAGCAGTACATAGCAACATGGAATAGAGCACTGACAGAATCTACATGCAAAGTCAACACTAGAAGAGCAGTACATAGAAACATGGAATAGAACACTGACAGAATCTACACGCAAAGTCAACACAAGAAGAGCAGTACATAGAAACATGGAATAGAACACTGACAGAATCTACACGCAAAGTCAACACTAGAAGAGAAGTACATAGAAACATGGAATAGAGCACTGACAGAATCTACACGCAAAGTCACCACTTAAAGAGCAGTACATAGACACATGGAATAGAGCACTGACAGAATCTACACGCAAAGTCAACACTAGAAGAGCAGTACCTAGCAACATGGAATAGAGCACTGACAGAATCTACACGCAAAGTCACCACTAGAAGAGCAGTACATAGACACATGGAATAGAGCACTGACAGAATCTACACGCAAAGTCAACACTAGAAGAGCAGTACATAGCAACATGGAATAGAGCACTGACAGAATCTACATGCAAAGTCAACACTAGAAGAGCAGTACATAGAAACATGGAATAGAGCACTGACAGAATCTACACGCAAAGTCAACACTAGAAGAGCAGTACATAGCAACATGGAATAGAGCACTGACAGAATCTACATGCAAAGTCAACACTAGAAGAGCAGTACATAGAAACATGGAATAGAACACTGACAGAATCTACACGCAAAGTCAATACTAGAAGAGCAGTACATAGAAACATGGAATAGAACACTGACAGAATCTACACGCAAAGTCAACACTAGAAGAGCAGTACATAGCAACATGGAATAGAGCACTGACCGAATCTACACGCAAAATCAACACTAGAAGAGCAGTACATAGAAACATGGAATAGAACACTGACAGAATCTACACGCAAAGTCAACACTAGAAGAGCAGTACATAGAAACATGGAATAGAGCACTGACAGAATCTACACGCAAAGTCAACACTAGAAGAGCAGTACATAGCAACATGGAATAGAGCACTGAACGAATCTACACGCAAAGTCAACACTAGAAGAGCAGTACATAGAAACATGGAATAGAACACTGACAGAATCTACACGCAAAGTCAACACTAGAAGAGCAGTACATAGAAACATGGAATAGAACACTGACAGAATCTACACGCAAAGTCAACACTAGAAGAGCAGTACATGGAAACATGGAATAGAACACTGACAAAATCTATACGCAAAGTCAACACTAGAAGAGCAGTACATAGAAACATGGAATAGAGCACTGACAGAATCTACACGCAAAGTCAACACTAGAAGAGCAGTACATAGAAACATGGAATAGAGCACTGACCGAATCTACACGCAAAGTCAACACTAGAAGAGCAGTACATAGAAACATGGAATAGAACACTGACAAAATCTATACGCAAAGTCAACACTAGACGAGCAGTACATAGAAACATGGAATAGAACACTGACAGAATCTACACGTAACCCTTTACAAAGAAATAGTCTAAATTTGGCTTCGAAAAATACTTTAAAATCTTGCCACATAACGAGGCTATACTGTTGCTACATTTTAAAACACTAAATCATCAATGCGCAATTCAAAAGATGGGAAGGCACAGACCGGATTGAAAGACTATGTTCCGTGTGCAATATGGGTGAAGACTAAACTCACTTTCTTTTCCATTGTATTAAATACAAGACCCAGAGAGACCGATACATACCACAGTATTATGTAGAACAAATTACACCGCAGAAAAACACAATACCTCCTTAGAATATGCAGCCAATACGTAGTATGCTGGTTAAACACCCGAGGTTATCGAAAAAAACACACAATTCGACATTAATATTGATAACTGATAAAACAATGACAGACATATAGTGTAGGCAAAGGCGACGATGATCTAATACAATAAACAAGAAAAGACGAAGACTATGACAAGTTTAATGATTACTATGACAAGTTTAATGATTACTATGATATTGGCGATTTCTATTATAATACCAATGATTACAATGACGATTACCATGACAAAACAGCCACACCTACTACGACCACTACCACCACCACTACTACTACTACTACTACTACTACTACTACTACTACTACTACTACTACTACTACTACTACTACTACTACTACTACTACTACTACTTACAAAGAATTTCATTTTTATGATGCAGTAAATCTGATGAAAACGAGCAATAATTGTACAGCATATAAATTTCTACCACGTCAAATATAGTAATTTTATTGCACACCTCACATGCCAATATAATTTGGCTTGCAATAATAAAGAAATGTGAAACTAAGCCATCATCAAGTGTAGAGTTGTAGGACCGTGTCATTGATAAATTTTCACTTTAATAAATGTTGAATATTCTGAACCTAATTTGACTGGAGAAAACGCTCAATTTGATTTCTCCTTACGTAAAATGAGGTGTTGGTATGCATGGATTTTCATTTTGGAATAACGCATCAGTTTGTAAGCACTTGGTCTTTTGAAGTACTATGATTTCATCTTCAATATCATTTCGACACAGGCGTGGTTGTAGGCTTATGCCATCTGCCAGTTTCAACATGTAGTGTGTGGCAGCCCGTACTCACGTTAATTAATGCCTGACTATACTTAACTTCTCGTCATAAAGCAAGTTCCTTCTTTGCTTTAAAATGTGTGCCAATTCGGATGAGTAAAATATTAGATAGGCTACATCCCGGAATAAGCTTTTGTTACGGACCGACCACCAGCCCGACCAATGGATGGATTGACTGACGGACGGACTGAGGGACATGGCAGTTTATTGAGCTGCTACACGAGGTTAAAATCAGAAACATATTTGTTAGTATAATTTTGAACCACGATGCAAGAATTATTCTGTTGTATGTTCTGTACATAATTGGATTTGAAGACTTTCAGCAGCAATGTTTTCTAATCCAATTATGTTCAAAATATTCAACAGTATGTCTAAGATTTATTTTGTTTTGGAAACAACTTCAGCTATTGCTTAGCGGTTCTATATGCTAAAATCAGGTTAATGAAACCAACCTAAAGGCGGTCATATATACGATGAATGTTGACAAACGCTGGGTGTGTTGAAGGGGTCTATGAAACTTTGCCCCCTCCCCTCCCCCCCCCCCAAGAGTGTTTGTCAATGTTCTCTAAATCTTGTTCCTGCTATCTGTCAGCATCCATAAAGTACAGTGTGGAAACCGTGTTTGTGAGATTATTTAGCATCACGTGATAAAATAGTCTAAAATAGAATGTGCGGGCTTCCACAACATTGAGCACGCGATGCGGATGTAGTTGGCGAGAGATTCAGAAAAAATCATGAATGAGGGATCCGTACTGTCGCTCAAGTATCAGGCGTTATAATCAAAATAATTCACTTGTTAGCTGACGCTACAATCAAGGGACGTAGGTCTAGTCGCGTAGGTGGCAAATATACGACAGTAACGGTCGGAATCGTATGTGCTTATCGAATTTACAGTTTAATAAACATTATGCTGAATATTTTGAAATAAAGATTGACTTGGAGTTGTTGCTGACATATTAGGTAACAGCTTCCTGTTAGATTAGTTTCAATATATTAAACAGCTTACCCGTATACTTACCTTGAAATTAAGATTCAGGTGCAGTGTTACAATTGATTAAAACACGCCTACAAAGTGGACGAAGCATTGTCTAGAAATAGCCGGCCTTATCTAGAAGTGGCCCGCCTTATCTAGAAATGGCCAGGCTTAAGTTGGAATGGCCAGGCGCATGTTGAAATGGCTGGATTTATGTTGAAATGGCTGGACTTATGTTGAAATTGACGGGCTTATGGAGAAATGGCCAGGCTGTTGGAGAAATGGCCGGGCTTATCTAGAATAGTCGGGTTTATGGATAAATGGCCTAGCTTAGGAGGAAATGGTCGGGCTTATAGAGAAATGGCCTGGTTTATGGAGAAATGGCCAGGCTTATCTAGAAATAGATACGCTTATCTAGAAATGATTGCACTTATCTAGAAATGGGCATGCTTCTGTGTTGAAATGGCCGGGCTTATGTTGAAATGGCCGTACTTATGTTGATATGGCCTGGCTTATGTTGAAATGGCCGTACTTATGTTGAAATGGCCGGGCTTATGTTGAAATGGCCGTACTTATGTTGAAATGGCCGGGCTTATGTTGAAATGGCCGTACTTATGGTGAAATGGCCGAGCTTATTTTGAAATGGCCGTACTTATGTTGAAATGGCCGGGCTTATTTTGAAATGTACAGGCTTAGGTAGAAATGGCCGGGCTTATGTTGAAATGTACGGGCTTATGTAGAAATGGGCAGGCCTATCTAGAAATGGACGGGCTTTTTGAGAAAGTGTTGGGCGTAACTAGAAATGTTTGGGCTTTTTCTATAAATGGGCTGGCTTATCTAGAAATTGCTGGGCTTATCTAGAATTGGTTAGGATTTTCTAGACATGGCTGGGCTTATGCAGAAATGGACGGGCGTATGTAGAAATCGGCGGGCTTAGCTAGAAACAACCTGGCTTATCTAGAAATGGCTGGGCTTATCTAAAATGATCGGGCTTACCTCGAATTTGCCAGGCTTATGTAGAAATTGTCACGCTTATGTAGAAATGGCCGGGTGTATCTAAATATGGCTGGGCATATCTAAAAATGGCCGGGCTTATCTAGAAATGGCCGGAATTATCTAGAAATATATTCCTCGTTTCGGAACGTTCAGAGTTTCTGAAACAGAGCCACGACTCAATCAAAAACGTAATTTCTACAATGTTTTGCAGAAAACCTTTTAAATGCAAAATAAAAAAAAAAATAAAAATATAAATAAATGATGCAGAAACCGTACTCGGTTTATGATAAATGTGTTCATAAGATGGCTGTGAAGACCGTTTGGTATAGCCTATGTCAACCTATAGTATGTAAAAAAGATAATCGTTTATTTTTGTTTTAAAAACAACGAAAAATGTACTTACTTCGTTTCTATGTTGCTCAAGCTTGTCTCTAAGTTTCACGACGGGTCTTTAATTGATGCCGGTTATGGAGTATAATGCCTGATGGGTTAGAGTTTTATAGCATGAGGATTGAAACCTCCCCGTCCAATGAGATTTACGTATTTCATCTGAGGACCATGGTTGGCCATCAGTTAATCAAATCCTCAGCCAATGACACGATGAAAAGATTTGGTAATCACATTAAATTATACATAACCTAAATGAATCAATGCCGACGAGGCCAAGCGTGCAGCCTGGGATGGCTGAGCTGCTGGGATGAAGATTGTTATATTTCACACTGTGTTTTATTATTTAGGATTTATTTAGGACATATACACATTCTTTCTTCCTTTCCTTCTTCTTCTTCTTTTCATTCGCTGATCATACCGCCAGTCCTGTAAGTGACTATCGACATGCTCATAAGCGCAGTGGCGTAGCATCATATTTCTTCAGGTGGGGCTGCTTCAGGCGAGCTGGTTGTAAATTTCCGACTTTTGAGGATGGTCACGGTGAGGTGTTCCCAAGCCTCAATGATGGGTTGGATGGGTCAGACCGTCAGGGGATCCTGTGAACAAGTCTAGATGGATTATGATGTCCAAATCCGCTCATAGATATACTAATTACACTGCTAAATACATTCGATTTATTTCGAATCTGTTAGCAACCGATGAATTGCTATGGATTATATGATAAGCAAATGGAACTTTGGATCATGATACATGAGATTGAGATAAATATTATAGTTATCTGTACTGGTTCGCAAAAGTGATTGTCCACAACTTTACTCAGGGTAATTTTAATTTTAGCATCATCAAATTAAACTTAAATTAAACAAAATAGATCATGATAGGCTACACATTTTCCCGATGTTACCTCATAAGAGTGGCGGGACAAGCAGTTGTGTTACAGACAGGTAGGTAAGTTGGTAACCTAATTATCGCGCACATAACTGTTTGTCCAACAGCATAGTTATTTGTATACTTTGTTGCTATGGTAATATGGGCCATACTGTTATATACAATTTTGTAACTTCAGACAATAATCATGCGCCGCTTTTTCATCTTAGCAAATGTGTCAATAACTTTATCATAGTTCAGGAATTGCTGCGCATACTCTCGTTCAATACTTAAAATAGCCAGGCTTGACAGACGTTGTTCAGATATAGATGATCGAAGGTAAGATTTGATTTCATCCGGCTAAATGATCGTTCAGCACCAGCACTTGACACAGGGATAGTAAGAAAAATTCGGATAAGTATGCCCACATTGGGAAATGCTTGTATCAAATGTTTTGCAATTAGAAATTGCAGCAATTCTTCTCCTGTTTTGGGTGTTTCGTTGTCAGTCATTGCTCCAATTTAAATATACTGTTCTCATACTATTATATTCGTGAATGCATGAATTCTAATTACAAATGTCATCTTTATATATTTCACATAATCGTTGCAAATGTGTCAGTGCATTCTCTGATTTATAATATGATGGTAAAAGGCAACTAAAATTTACCACCACGTCATGGAAGCTGTCGAAGCGTTCTGAGAGTTGTGTACACAGAGTGTCAAGTACAGTGAAAAAGAAATTTATATTGAAATTATCCTTTGCATCTACTATAGGCTCGTCTACTGATAATTCACCAGACATTCTCTTTCTCCTTCTAACCCGTTTCTGTTGAAAATCATGATTTATAATTTCCCATTCTTTCGCCTTCTCTTTAGCACATTCCACTTGTGTGTCAGAGACGACAGCATCCCTTAAATTCGCTACAGTTTTAAGTGTTGACTTTACAAACTGAGATGCACTTACTAAATCTATCTGACTACTTTGCATGTATTTTGACAAAATTGTGATTTCCTTCAAAACTTGTTTCCATATTAGAAGCTGTAAAATAAATTCTAAGCGATTCATAGCAGTCCAGATTCCATTTGCTTCTGTAATAATCTCACCCGCCTGTCTATTTCTTAAATCCTTTCTAATCCTTGCAACAATGCGGGATATAGCTGTAGCACCATAGTGACAGCCTGATTACGAGAGGTCCAGCGTGTCATTTGCAATCTCTTAAACGCTATTTATGTTACACCGAGATCTTTACATGCATCTGAATATGCCTGAAGTCGAACTATGCTTGGAGTGAAGATAGAATATATCCGCTCTAATGTGCCGAAGAATGTAACTGTTTCAGTGCATTGGACACACGAGTCTATTAAGCAAAGATATAGATTGTGAGCACAGCAATGTACAAAAAACGCAAGTGGACTCAGTTCCTTGATGCGTTCTTGTAAACCGCTCTTTTCCCCTGCCATATTGGAAGCTCCGTAATAGCATTGGCCACGGCACAGAGCTATAGGCAAATCCCATGTGTTTAACTTTTGCAGAATGACATTAAGCGTATTTAACAGTTTAAACATCAAAACGTTGCTTTCTAAATATAAACTAGTGCATTATCTATTTTGCATTTAACATCTTTACCCGTATCGATGATCTTGATTATGTAGCTTTTAACCATGCTATTACGTCATGACAAATAGACTGTCCAAACCCTCTATCGTGCCTTTGGTACAGCAGCTCCGTCTTGAAAAATCAAGAGGAGGGTCTGGTTAGGTGTCACATAAGGTCTGCTTGATAAATATATTAAAACGCTTTAATTTTAAATCGGTTTGGACACTGCATTTTCCATGAAAGTATTAAGAAAAAATACAATAAAAATGAAAAATAAAACTACCAACGTCATAAGAAATGCATATGATATCAATGAAAGTACCTGAAATAAAATGTGCATAGTAACAGTGTATCGGAATGACTAGATATATAAAAGATATTATTGTAAAGCAATTTTTATAAATTAAATTGTATTCAGTATTAGCAAGGATTCAAACCGTGTTACTTATGTCTATAGCCTCTACCTTTGGAGCAATGATGATATTGTCTAGCAAGGTTCTCAAAATGTCCTGTCTCCCATATGCGAAAACTGGTACCAAATGAAATATATACTAATTTTGAAGGATGCAATATAACTAAGCATGATATTATATTGCACATAGCCGAAATAAAAAACCTGTTATCAATTTCAGACTTATTTATATGAACAGCATACACCTGTAAATAATTGTATATAATGTCAAGCAGACGACATTTTCTTTAGTAACCACTCTTTCCATTGCAACACACTTTAAATTGTCTCTCTTGTCTTAATAATGGTGTAGAGCTGACTCTATGAATTTTTTTTTACAAAATACACTGCTTGTCTTGTCTTGTATATATCTTAGCAACTATCCATTCGATTGTTGCAAAGTTTTCAGCATATGAACAGATCATATGATCGGTTATATAAATATCTTAGTCAAGGCATTTGTGTTAGGATGTCATGTTGTTTATGCTCGAAAAAGTTTAATTTGAAATAAGATTACTTATCATCTAACCACGCTTATGCAACATATCTGGCTTATAAAATAATAAACACACGTTTCTTAACCTGGCTTGTCATGTGCTCAGTTTAGGTTTAGCTATATTTAGGCAAAGCTTGCTTAGACTAGCATAGTATTTACAGATCAAATTGGCTGATCAACCAGGTAAGTGAAAAACAGTACGGAACTGTCAATAAATCTGAAAGAATCTTGATGGTAAAAAAGGCTCCACTAATATATGCGTAATTACTCTAAAGAATTTTGAAAAATAAAGGCTAAAGTGCTGGTAATTTTGAATTCATTAGGCATCTCATCAGGGTTCCAATGCCAAGTTCCTAAGCACCATTTCTGATTTGAATAACATGCTGGGACCCATCATAAAATTCAAATTGGAACCAATGGTGCCACTGTAATCCACTTACTAATTTAACAATCTTACAATTTCCTAAACAAACAATCTTAATCTAACTAATCTTAAGTTTAGTTAAGGTTTAGCTTTTTAGCAGTATACGCTGACATTAGGTTTAGTTCAAATGTAGTTTGTTTTAGTAATATCTTGTGATAATAGGCCTAGATTGGTTTTAGTTTGTTTGAGCTTTAGATAGTTTGAGAAATATGAATCCTTAGGCTTAGCTATGGTTATAGCTTGCATTAGCAATTGGGTGTGTGTCTTGATTTGTTGCCCATAAAATAAAAACAATGACATTTTTAGAGATACTGAAGTATTACCAATATGTCAGCATTTTGACGGCAAAAAATGCACATAGCTGTGTTTCAAACATCAAATTTCTGAAAATTCTAAATTCGTAGAAAATCTAAAATAAAATGTATAAAAATTAAGAAAAAAAATTACAAAAAAATGTATTCCAAATTCTTTTTTATATTTATAGAAAATGCAGAAATCCCCAATAATATTTTTAGAAGTAATCTAAATAAATGGTACAAAACCAAGTTTTATGTAACATCAGATTTTTCCAAGACCGCTGATCGCTGGCAGATGTTGCACTGGCCACATCTCATGTATACATCACACCATAGGACTTGAATGTGATGCGCGTCATAATTTATTTATTAATAAGGAGAATTTAATACGGAGCCCCTTAGACGACAAAGTGAAAATTATTTTTGGCTACCTAAGGCGTTCCCTCGCCTTAGCTAAGGCGTTCCCTCGCCTTACTAAGGCGTTCCCTCGCCTTACTAAGGCGTTCGCTCGCCTTACTAAGGCGTTCCCTCGCCTTACTAAGGCGTTTCCTCGCCTTAGCTAAGGCGTTCCCTCGCCTTACGAAGGTGTCTCTTTAGGGAGCTTGGCGTGTGTCCGAGGATCGGGTGTCTGTGAGTAAGTGGCTCTATAGGAGTCGTTTGGCTAATATACATGGGGTTGGGACTTTTGGCTATAGGTGAGGATGGGAGTGTGGCTTTGTGAGTGACTGGTTACGTGAATCGATGCGTCCTTGGATGGGTGGGATAGGGCATGGTGCATGTTTTGGTAGGTGTGTTTGTTTGTGGGTGTGTGGGTCTTTGGTTGGGCACGCATTTGTGGGTGTGGGTGGGGCTTGTGCATGCTTGGGACAGTGAGTGCTGGGTCTGTGTGTGGGAGTGTGAGCGCATGTTTGCGCGTGCGTGCGCGCGCGCTCGTGTGTGTGTGTGCGCGCGTTTGTGGGTTTGTGAATGGGTGTTTGGGTTAGTGGGTCTGTGTCTGTGTCTTTGGCTTCTCAATGGGCCTTTGTGTGCGTGGGTTTGTGAATCTGTAGATGGCTCATTGCACGGATCTATGTGTGATTTGACGGTGGGTAGGCAGGCGGGCAGGCAAGCATATAGGGAGGTAGACAGATAGGGAGACAGAGACGCATAGGCTGGCAGGCAAGCAGGCATGCATGCAGGCAGGCAGGCAAACATCCATCCATAGAGGCATGCAGTCAACCATGTAGGCAGGTAGTCATCCAGCCAGGACATGCAGGCAAGCAGGCAGGCAGGCAGCACATGCAGGCAAGCAGGCAAGCAGGCAGGCAGGCAGCACAGGCAGGCAAACAGGTAGGTAGTAATATGGTTAAGGCGCTGGCTCAGAATTTTCAAAAAATTGAAAATATTTTTTATTTATTTTATTGCCTGAGATTTGTTATTATTGTTTTATAGAGGCGATATGGCCTTACAAATATTGGACAACTTTAAGATGATGATGTTTGTCCCGTTAATTTGGATTTTACCAATATGTCACGTAGATTCGGATTTTTCCTAAATGCTATTACTGGGCGCAAATTGAGAGGCTGTCTTAAATTATTCTGTAATTTATGATATTCATCTTTCAAAATTTCGGAAATTTCTACATTTTTTCGATTATATGTCAGAGTGAATGGAATTATTTCACGCTGATCAGCAAGACCGGGGTCCACATGCATGCCCCTCGGCCATTCTGTTTCTAATTGCTTAATCCAAAATGATTCTCTAAGTTTCCTTTGTTTATCAGTTTCGTCAGTGGTATTAGAGAGAGGTGGTTGTTCAATGGGTATAATTTCGAAGTCCCGAGCGACTGAATGGCCAGGAAGGTTAAGGTGTTCAGCGACATGCGTGTCTTTTTCATGTCTAATATCGCAAAGGTGTCTAGTAGCTCGCCATCTTAAAGGGTATTTGGTTTCACCGACATATTGCTTTTGGCACAATTTACAAGATATTACAAAAATCACGTTTTCGGAATCGCAATCCAAATTAGACTGAATTTGAAATTTGTTTTTGTTCTGAAAGCTCATAAAAGTATTTTGATTTGGAAGAAGCAGGTCTAATATACACCTATTCTTTCCACATTTCCGAGATTCTCCTGCGCCTGTGATTGGACGATTGTGACGAATCTTGGTAGGCCAGTGATCCGCAGCATTTTCAGGGATAGTTTCCAAATCCTGTAAAGTTTCAGACTTAATTTTGCGCAAAAATCTAGACGAGTAGCTCCTTGGCTTGAGGGCCTTGAATAAGAGAGAGCATGCAGATTCAAAGTTTTTTCTATCAGTCGAATTTCTATGAAAACGGATGATTTGTGATTTTACAACTCCTTTAACGGTATGAGGTGGATCGAAGGATTTCTTGTGAAGTAGTTGATGAGAATCTGTTGGCTTAAAATATACTTTATAATCAAGGTGTCCCGTTGTGTCATACTTTACACCTTTGTATAGCGTTACATCTAAAAAGTCTACGGACATTTGGTCAATGTTGGCTTTTAGCTTGATATTCGGGTCATGATTGTTCAAAATGGTGAAAAATTAATTAAATTCTTCCTTTGTATGATGCCAAAGGTCTTTCGTTGGGCAGGCAGGCAGGCAGGCAGGCAGGCACGCAGGCAGGCAGGCAGGCAGGCAGGCAGGCAGGCAGGCAGGCAGGCAGGCAGGCATGCAAGCAGGCAGGCAGGCATGCAGGCAGGCATACACGTGTGCATGCATGCATGAGTGTAGACAGGCAGATTGCTAGGTAGATGGCATATCTAAGCTAAGGCGTTCCCTCGCCTTACTAAGGCGTTCCATCGCCTTACTAAGGCGTTCCCTCGCCTTACTAAGGGATTCCCTCGCCTTACGAAGGTGTCTCTTTAGGGAGCTGGGCGTGGGTCTCAGGATCGGGTGTCTGTGAGTGAGTGGCTATGTAGGTGCCGTTTGGCTACTAGACATGGGGTTGGGACTTTTAGGTATATGTGAGGATGGGAGTGTGGCTTTGTGCGTGACTGGGTACGTGAATCGATGCGTCCATTGATGGGTGGGCTAGGGCATCGTGCATGTTTTGGTAGGTGTGTTTGTTTGTGGGTGTGTGGGTCTTTGGTTGGGCACGCATTTGTGGCTGTGGGTGGGGCTTGTGCATGTATCTATGAGTCACGTGTCTGTGGGCGGGTGGGAGTGTGAGTGCTGGGTCTGTGTACGTGAGCGTGAGTGCGTGCGTGTGTGCGTGCGTACATGTGTGTGTGTGTGCCTGCCTGCCTGCCTGCCTGCCTGACTGACTGCATGCCTGCCTGCTTACCTGCTTGCCTGCTTCCCTGCCCGCCTGCCTGCCCGCATACATGCATGCATGCCTACATGTCTGCCTTCCTGTATGTCAGTATGTCTACCTGCCTGCCTGCCTGCCTGCCTGCCTGCCTGCCTGCCTGCCTGCCTGCCTGTCTGTGCTGCCGGCATATCTGCCTGCCTGCTTGCCTGCATTTGCTGCCTGCCTGCATGCCTGCCTGCCCGCAAACCTGCCTGCCTGCCTGCCCGCCTGCCTGCCTGCCTACATGGCTGTCTGCATGCCTCTATGGTTGGATGTTTGCCTGCCTGACTTCCTGCCTGCTACCAACCTATGCGTCTCTGTCTCCCTATCTGTCTACCTCCCTATATGCTTGCCTGCCCGCCTGCCTGTATTGCTGTCTGGCTTCTTGAGTTTCTGATAGTCTCACCCATACATCTACAGATGCACCGATATGCATGCCCTCCCACCCAGAGTCCCACCGTCGAACCACACATAGATTCGTGCAATGACCCATCTACAGATTCAGAAACCCACGCACACAAATTCCCATTGAGAGGCCAAAGACACAGACACAGACCCACTGACCCAGCTACCCGTTCACAAACCCACAAATACCCACCCACACGCACACACGCACACACACACACACATGCAAGCACTCACGCACGCACGCACGCACGGACGCACGTACGCACACACATACGCACGCACGCACGGACGCACTCATGCACGCACACACGCATACGCACGCACGCGCAGGCATGCGCTCACGCGCACACACACACACACGCACACACACAGACACACAGGCACAGACCCAGCACTCACAGTCCCACCCGCACACAGACACGCGACTCAGAGATACACGCACAAGCCCCACCCACCCACCTCTACAAATGCGTGCCCAACCAAAGACCCACACACCCACCAACAAACACACCTGCCAAAACATGCACCATGCCCTATCCCACCCATCCAAGGACGCATCGATTCACGTACCCAGTTACTCACAAAGCCAAACTCCCACCCTCACATATACCCAAAAGTCCCAACCCCATGTCTAGTAGCCAAACGACACCTACATAGCCACTTACTCACAGACACACCGCTCTTCAGACACGCGCACGGCTCCCTAAAGAGACACCTTTGTAAGGCGAGGGAACGCCTTATCTAAGGCGAGGGAACGCCTTAGCTAAGGCGAGGGAGCGCCTTAGCTAAGGCGAGGGAATGCCTTAGTAAGGCGAGGGAACGATGCATACACTCATGTATGCCTGCCTGGCTGCCGGCATACCTGACTGCACGTGTGCTTGCCTGCTCCCCCGCCTACCTGCCTGCCTGCCTTCCTGCATGCATGCATGCATGCATGCATGCATGCATGCATGCATGCATGCATGCATGTCTGCCTTCCTGTATGTCAGTATGTTTACTTGCCTGCCTGCCTTCTTGTGCTGCATGCCTGCCTGTCTGCCTGCTTGCCTGCATGTACAGCCTGCCTGCCTGCCTACATGGCTGACTGCATGCCTCTATGGCTGGATGGTTGCCTGCCTGCCCGTCTGCCTGCCAGCATATGCATCTCTGTCTCTCTATCTGTCTACCTGCGTGTCTGCTTGCCTGCCCGCCTGCCTGTATTGCTGTCTAACTGCTTGCGTTCTGATAGTCCCACCCATACATCCACAGATGCACCGATATGCATACCCTCCCACCCACAGACCCACCGTCAAATGACACATAGATCCGTGCAATGAGCCATCTACAGATTCTCAAACCCACGCACACAAAGGCCCACTAAGAGGCCAAAGACACAGACACAGACCCACTGACCCAGACACACATCACAAACCCACAAACACGCACGCTCGGACACGCACACAAGCACGCACGCGCAGGCCTGCGCTCACGCTCGCACACACAGACCCAGCACTTACAGTCCCACCCGCCCACAGACACGCGACTAATAGATGCATGCACAAGCCCCACCCACACCCACAAATGCGTGCCCAACCAAAGACCCACAAACACACCAAGCAAAACATGCACCATGCCCTATCCCACCCATCCAAGGACGCATCGATTCACGTATCCAGTCACTCACAAAGCCACACTCCCATCCTCACATATACCCAAAAGTCCCAACCCCATGTCTAGTAGTCAAACGGCACCTACATTGCCACTCACTCACAGACACTCGAACCTCAGACACACGCCCAGCTCCCTAAAGAGACACGTTCGTAAGGCGAGGCAACGCCTTAGTAAGGCGCGGGAACGCCTTAGTAAGGCGAGGGAACGCCTTAGTAAGGCGAGGGAACGCCTTAGCTAAGGCGAGGGAAGGCCTTAGTAAGGCGAGGGAACGCCTTAGCTAAGGCGAGGGAACGCCTTAGGTAGCCAAAAAGAAGTTTCACTATGTCGTCTAAGGGGCTCCGTGATTTAACCAACATCACTGATAAAATTTAAAAACTAAAATAGCATCTACTTATTGGCAAACTAATTTAAACTTATTAAACAATGTCTTACAGGCTAAAACTGTCTGCAGAATCATTAACAGTTTAAACATCAAAACATTGTTTTCTAAATAGCCTATTTGTCATGACGTAATAGCATGGTTACAAGCTACATACTCAAGATCATCGATACGGGTAAAGATGTTAAATGAAAATAGATAATGCACTAGTTTATATTTAGAAAACAATGTTTTTCTGTTTAAACTGTTAATGATTCATCAAACAGTTTTAGCCTGTAAGACATTGCTTAATAAGTTTAAATTAGTTTGCCAATAAGTACATGATATTTTAGTTTTTAAATTTTATCAGTGATGTCGGTTAAATTCTCCTTATGAAAAATAAAAAAATAAAAATTTATCGTGCGTTGTTCAGCTTGTATCAAAAGGGGCATTTCTCCAGTTTCTCCAATCAGCATATATATATATAGGTGTACTGGGTTTTACTCTAAGGATACGTCTAATAAAAATCATTTTAACGTTTTCATGTGATTCAGATTTCTATATCTCGATTGCTTCGCAACAATAGAGCAGAATTACATCTATTAAACGGTGGTTCAGCTTTAATTGGTAGTCGATTGGTCGGTCTAGCCTGCACGTGTTTTCAAGAAAGGGAAACGGTGCCTTGCGTGCTTGTTCACATGTATGGGTGAATTTTTCCATAGTGAATTTGCCGTTGTAAGACATCATGATACCAAGTTCATTTCCGCTAATATTAAATTGCAGATTGTTACAGTACCACCTAGTGCTGTCAAAAACAATAACTTGTATGAGCCACAATGGATGACTGTTAAAGCTGAAGGGAATAATAGGAGTCTATTAGATGTAAAAGAGAGTTCGCGAGCCGAGTATTTTATACTTATAAAGTAATTTTCACCCGTCTCCACCCCTCGTCTTCGTTGGTTCGGCGCGCTCGCCTATCTATTTTTTAAGGGTTGGGATGGAGGAGGGAGGGGGAGGTCTCACACGAACGCTGTAGGGAGAGGTAAGCATTTAATTAATTAATGGATTGATTACGCTATTATCGACAGGAATATCTAGCTAGGGCTAGCTAGGCCTAGCTAAGCTATCTTAACATATTCCATATAAATTATTATATTTTTAAGCTGTGAAATTGAATTAGAGGTACGAGACCCTAGGGCGGACACATAAGTACAGGGATGTAATTATACTCTGATATATTTATTTAAAAAAGTATTATCTGCAAGAAGCTTCCATTAGAAAAAGACATCAGTTATCTGACATTCAGACGTTAACCCTATGTCCCTTCAGGGCGAGCAAGATGAATTCTACACGAAGTAGGGATGATTTTGTTAACTGTCTTGAAACTAACTAGACTGGAAGTTGTTGCTGCCTATGACAGCAACGCCCCCAAGATAAATTAGTCCCAATAACGTATGAAAGTCTATCTGTATAATCGCATATATAATCTGGGCGCTGAATCGTCTTGATTCAATAATGGGTTTAAGACGTGTCTGTGTCGCAAAACACGTGCCTAGTTTTGAGAAGATGATTTCGTTAATGCCAGTGCTTGCTTTGAATCCAGTTTAACTGAAACTGGTTGCTGAAGTGGCTCAGCGTCGAATTTTCGTCAATGTTGTTTCAAAATATTCCGTAGACGTTCCATAAAGCGTCTTAAACAATGAAACTATTTATAAATTAGGGCACTAAACGTATCAATCGGTATGGCAGATTGTTAGTCCTGTCTCATATATAACGACCAGTTGGAAACTAGTCACCGATCAGTTGGCGACCAGAAAATTGGTATATGATGCCCAAATTCACATTTACATTTCTTGTATGATTCCAGTATCCTATCACAGGAAGAACACGTGACCCACATGTCTTTCTTTGATTGGCTAATCGAAGAAAAACTACATACAACTTACAATTGAGCATCACACATAACGACTGAGTCGGGGACTAGCAAAGAATATTAAGCATGTAAAACCCTGAAATCTGGTCGGCGACTAGTCGCCAACTGGTCGTATACCCCCCGCTCCCAAATAACGACCCGACTTCTTACAACTGTCGTTCAACCCGATAAAACTGGCCGGCGACTAGTCGAATCGTTTTATGTGAGCCAGAGATTACGATATTAGTCCAGTAAAACTACAAATTAACCTAGAACAAATTGCAACAGAATTTATTTCTTTTCTGCGGCATTCATGGGACTGCCAGGTGTCACATATCAAAAGTCCTCCAAAATCCCTCGATGGGAAAGTGGGTAAATTCGCATATTTAGCTACCGCCATTATCCGAATAATGAAACTTCCCTTACCTGCTTCATTCCGCAAATACACGAAGTAGAAATGTTGTCTAAGCTCTGAATTTCATGGTCACGGAAGACAGTAAGCAATTGGCAATATTGCCTTGAACCACTTGTACAAATTCTCCAAACCACAGATTAAATATGGTTGTATGCACAGGGCCGGGGTAATTTAAAAAAATTATATTTAAAGTAAGTTTAATTTTGTTTTTCGCTTTTAAAATTTTATCTAAATTAAATTGCATTTTAATTTTCACTTTTATCTCACAATTTGAATAAATTTCTATACAATTCAATCAGAATATGGACATGGATTTAGATACATGCGTTATTTGTAACCAGAGCTTAGAAAATGGCTCACAAACTGTTAAGCTTCGAGTTAAAGGCTGTGACGGTATTAACAATGCTAGCAGACCCCCTGAAAGCGATGTCATAGCTGAAGTAGGACAGAGGGTTCATGTAAAATGTCGACTGGAGTTCATTGATCCCAAGCGGATTACCCGTGACGCAGAGAAAATTGAACAATCTCGCCACCCATGCGAACACTCCGTTCAGAAAGTCCAACATTCAATTTTAGTGAACATTGTTTCTATGCGGATACCCTGCAAAAATTCAAGATGGAAAGAAACGTGGCTATGATATTTATCCAGTAAGTACTCATGACTTTCAATGTAGTATCGCCGAGGCCTGTGAGCAGAGAAAAGACGAATGGGGCAAACTTGTAGCTGGGCGGCTTGCCTTCACGCCGGATTTATTCGTTGTCAATGCAGTATACCATCAAAGCTGCAGCGTAAGTTTTCAAACCATGAAAAATATCCCTCAGCTGCACTCATCTTGCTCATCCCAAAAACATGGAAGGCCAGAAGACTTGGACAGAGTAAGAGCATTTAGTGCGACAATGGCATTTCTTGAAAATAATGATGATGAGCAGCTGACCCTGCACGACCTCGTTAATAAAATGCAAGAGTATCTCGATGATAAAGAGAATAAAGCATACAGTACAAAATACATGCAGGATAAAATAAAAGATAATTATGGCGATGAAATATTTATTAGCACTGTGAATGGTAAGCCAACGTCGTTACTTTATTGCGGATTTTGTTTACTGGAAAAGACACAGAAATGAAACAGGCATCAGTTGGACAGGCTATTATGCAAGGAACTCGTCCTAGAGTTATTTTGGCACCTTTGCAGTTCGGGCTGTCATGTGAGATGCACCATAAATTTGGATCTAGATTTATTGTTGACACCTTGTACAAGCACGGATTTGGATGTTCATACGCGGAGATACAGAGGTTTGAGCGCAGTGCATCACTTCATGGTGGAGATCTACCACAGCCATTATCAGGCGAGTTCATTCAGTTTGTTGCCGACAATGTGGATCACAATATTTGCACAATAGATGGGCATAATACATCTCATGGAAGGGGAATCATTGCATCTGTTACACCAGGAAACCTTTCGTACAAACTTATTCCAAGGATAAATGTAACATCTGAAGATATAAAGCATGTTGGCAAGATCTGTATCAGGAACCTTGAGTCTCAGCATACCAGGAACTTCCCATTGACCTTTAAGGAGTTAACTGCGATGGAACAAACAGACCCAACAGCTGACATTGACATCCTCTGGGATTTATCTTTGTTTCTGCGTTCAAGGAGACAGTCATGGTCTGGCATGATGCAAACTGTTCACCAAGGAGTTTATCCAGGTAAATCGTCTGTTATTTTCCTTCCGATGATAGATCTAGAGCCAAGTAACATGACCTGCATCTTTTCCACTTTGACGTATGTTTGTGAACAGGCAAACCGATACCATGTTGCACCCGTGATTACATTTGATCAGCCCTTATTTTGGAAAGCTATGACTATCATAGAGATTGAGCCACGCTCGAGTCCATTAAAGCAAATTATTCTAAGACTCGGAGGTCTTCATATGGAGATGAGCTTCCTTGGCTGCATTGGTCACTTAATGGCAGGAAGCGGTCTTGCGCCTATTCTAGAGGTAGTCTAGGCTGAGAATGCTGTCAAACACATTCTTAGTGGAAAGGCAATTTCTCGAGCAGTTCGAGGACACCTCATGGTTTTTGCTTCTCTCAGTATAATCTTGATTGCAAATGCATACAACCTACCACTACCTACAATTGCAGATGCTGAAGTTGACACAGTAGAATATTCCGCTGCAATGAATTCAAAAGAATTGTTTGACAATGATGATAATGTTGCAGGACATGAAACGATTGAAAGTTCCCTAAATAAAAGTCTGGTTAAAGTTGGAGAACTCTATGATGACATTATCAAAAATCCGTATGTAGCTACAAGATTGTCCTCGGAAAATGCATTACATGATGTCAAGGACAAACTAGACTCAGAGAAGGTGGTCATGAAAGATAAGAGGACTGCACGACTCTGGCTTTTGTATATGGAGTTGGTTGACATTCTGCGCAAATTCATTAAGGCAGAACGAACTGGTGATTGGAACATGCACCTTCAGACCGTTCGTGAGATGCTTCCATATTTTGCAGCCGCTGGGCATAATCTGTACGCCAAGTCTGCAAAGTGTCACAGTCTTCGCGTGTACTACCAAATTCAAGTTTGGAGAGGAGATGCTGGAGATATGGATCCAACAGAATGGGGCTGGAAAGTTCTCAACCACCAAATGCTGCCTGTTAAGACTGACATGCTGGCAGCACCTGCCGATTTACTGTATTCATTTAGATGCAGCTGCAAAACTGGCTGTGAATCAAAGAGATGCACCTGTAGAAAACATGGGCTCAGCTGCACATCCGCCTGCTAAGACTGTAAGGGTCTCAGTTGCTCGAATTCAATAACGCTCATTGAGGAAGATGACTTGGATAATTGATGCAAGATGAAATTAGTAGAAACCAGGTACCTATGCCATACTATTTCATCTTAGCTTAGCTTAGAAACACACAATACCGTGACATAATAAAATATAATATGTATTGTATCAATATCAATGATGGTATTAGGTAAATTCATGCAAGTGGCATAACACAATACATTTAATTTGTGGAGAATATGTCAATCGTATTCATTTATTACTAAAAAAAGTCCAAAAATACGCAGTCACACATATATTACATACCGGTTTTAAAGAAATAAAGAAAAATGGATTTTTCAAGTGAAATGGCCCAAATATGGTAATAATTATGCAAATTTTACCCTTTCCCCTATTGGAATTTTGGAGGACTTTTGATATGTTGTACATGATGGCCCCCTATACACTGGGCGAGGTAAAAAAATTCTGTTGCAATTAGTTCCGGGTTAAAATATTTTTGGCCTAGATTGACTGGACTATATCGACCACAGTAGGTCTACGGCACAGAAATAAGATAATGTTAGTAAGAAACGTTCTGTTGAATATTTTGAACATAATTGGATTAAGGACAATCCTAATCTCTTTTATTATTTGAGATTCCAGTGTCGCAAAACGACTATTCCAGCAAGCTGACGGAATTTTGTAATTATTTTAACTGGAACCTGTTGCTGCCGTGTGTAACAACTAACAACAGCTTGCAGAATACGCCTTACAGCATAGAAGATTTACGATGGTTTCAAGATCTGTAGTCAAACAATAGAAGTTCTCTTTTTCCGTCCATGCATCAGGAATGGAAGGGCCTGGTCTGACAGCTTTTCGACGAATTTGCCATTTAATACATATTAAGTTGAATAATTTGAAACAAATCTGAGCAGGTAATGGTAACGTATTCATCAACAGCTCCCATTTAAATTAGTTTTCAAAATAACATTCAACAGACTACTCGCCGCAAAATATAGAATGTATGATTTCTGACCTGTAACAAAGCATCATACCACAGGAGGCAGTCAAATTAGTTACAAAATAGTTGACAGCATATCTATTAAATCTAAGAGAGACTATTTTATATGGTGTTCTTTACGTTCAGTGGGTTAAAGAGCCACTATATCTCGTGACCAAAAGGCTGGTCATGTCTAGCGCTAGTTTGTAGCAAATCTCAAGAGTACTGACTCAAGGACGTCTGTAAATTCTGGCCATGACATCATTCAGACGTAAACACGAACACCAAAGCATTCCCTTGTCTAGCTCAGTATGTATCTATGGAAAACAAGATGCATTTGACGGCCCCATTGATAACATCCAACAACGGTGGATGTGTTGTTGTTCGGTTGCCTGTTCATAGATTTGGTCAACAGTGATCGTAGTATGCCACACACATTACGAGAGAACTATATGCTAGTACGCCACAAACATTACGAGAGAACTATATGCTAGTACGCCACACACATTGTGAGAGAACTGTATGCTAGTACGCCACAAACATTGCGAGTGTACTGTATGCTAGTTCCCGACAAACATTGCGAGAGAACTGTATGCTAGTACGTCACAAACAATGCTAGAGAACCGTATGCTAGTACGCCACAAACATTGCGAGAGAACTGTATGCTAGTAGGCTACAAACAAGTATAGAGAACTGTATGCTAGTACGCCACACATATCGCTAGAGAACTGTATGCTAGTAGGCCACACACATTGATAGAGAACTGTATGTTAGTCCGCCACAAACATTGATAGAGAATTGTGTGACCGGCACAGTTATGTACTATATTGGACCCAGCAACCATAACACTGAATATGTAATGTGATAACGTAATATGATATGTAATGTAAATACGTAATTTCATAACCCCAATAAAGTGGTCCATGCTATTCTTTAATGTATAGCATGTGTTTATCCGCATATTGTAAATACCTTGAATGCAGTCCCTCCCATTCCATTGTATAGTAAGCATCATTGGCGTACTGTAGTCAGTCACTCAAACTGAATAACACTGTTCTTTACTAGTATTCAAATCTGTTGTTCGTTATTGTATTAGCTTGCCCCATAGACATGCCTTACTGCATTTCCCAGGCATACAGAGTCTACTAGATTTGTCCATGCAACCAACCAGACATCCAGGCCGCTTATATCTCTAGTGAACCTTCCGGGTTTATAGTATTATAGAAAGTTGTAAAGGAAGTTATATAGAAAGTGATAGCCAACATATTCAATTGCCGTTTTCCAACTGGATTTACTAGGATCGAAGTCAACTCCTGCTGGTCAGTTAAACTATTGATTTCTGTATGCATTTCTGTTATAGCTAGTGTTCATTTTGTGCGCAATGATGCTGTATGTTGTCGTTGTCATCAGCAGAAACACATTTCAGCAACATTGCTCCAAAATGTCCACCAGCATTCGGTATTGTATCTCTATTTCGTGTGACCACGTGTGTTCATGTTGGGTGCAATGCTATTGTATGTTGCTACCGCTACAAGCAGCAACACATTTCAGCAACATTTCCCCAACATGCATTCCGCGTCGACCAATAGCAACTTACATGTTCCTTATTTTAGCATAATAAAGGTTAAACTTCACAGACGTTTTCTGTGAAGGCCTGTGTTCATTTTGGCACAATGAAGCTGTATGTTGTTGCTGCCATAAGCAGCAACAACGTTCAGCAACATTGCTAAAAAAATATCCAGCAGATTTCACAGCGTTTATAGGATTAATGCCCGCCGTCGTTCCCTGTAAAAGTGTGTGTTCATTTTGGGTGCAATGATGCTGGATGCTGTTGTCACTATAGGAAGCAACACATTTCAGCAGCATTGCTCCGAAATGTCCACAAACGTTCCTTTCTATGACTGCAACCTTTCATGTTATTAAATGTCATTACTTATTACGTTCATTTATTTTCTAGGATTGTAAGATTTACTGTAACATGATCACAGGCGTGACACTCAGATGTTGTTCGACACACCCCAGTGCCGCCGACTAGGTAACTGCAATTGTGAAACTTGAAGGTTGTAAACACGATATTTAGCACATACACACGAACATACATATGCAAGTGCAGACTTACACCGGTACACACGAACTTACACATCCTTGCATGCACTCATGCACACGCGCAAGTGGTAAAGTGTCAAGAATAACGTTCTCTTGCCATGCAAATGGGCTTTTTTCAAGACCACTGCAACGGTCGGTGTGGGCCCTTTTCGTTAAGAAAGGGTTAAACCGCCTCGCATCCTGACAGCGAATGGCAGAGAGTTAAATAATAACAGCAGTTTCCTTGTCGATGTATGTTAGCTTAAAGTCTACACGAAGGACGACGCCCGTCAACAGCAATGAGTTCCGATTAGCTAAGGCAATAGTTAATTCTAGCCATTGGGAGGTCTCCGTTATGTAGATGTTCTAAGAATAGTTTTAATTACCTAATTAATCAACCTGCATAATGAAAGTGGCAGTGTATGGTGTTACGCTTGAATGATTCTTACGTAATTTCCTGTCAACAACTAGCTGGCGCATCATTTGCATTGCTTATGTTTACGAAACATTTAGACTCACTTGTATAATGGTGAAATCCAGTTTTAACTATGCCCCGCCCATCCACACTTCACCATGCTCGGATCAATCGATCGATGATTTCCTGACTATCAATTTTCAGAAAACTATACAGGTAAGCTGTTAAATATTTTGAAACTAATTTGACTGGATGCTGCTGCTGCTGCCTAGCCTACCTGTGTAAAGACATACAATCTGTACAACAACGCTTACTCCGTCATCAATTAAGCGCTCGGGATAACTTATCTACGCCATTCATAACGCCATTGATCATTACGTCATCCTACACGTCACGTAGCTGATTATGATGTCATTATGATTGATGGATAAACTGGAACTGTCCATTTCGTCTCAGTCAACCAGTAGGTTAACTCATTCCTGTACACGTTCATACATTCTCCGTCACCTAACCTTCCATTCTCATCATATACCAGGTCCGTCTGGGTTTCACATAACTTTCCATTCTCATCACATACCAAAGCTGTCTCAGAGTCTCACCTAAACTTCCATTCTCATCACATACCAAGTCCGTCTCAGTCTCACCTAACCTTCCATTCTTATCACATACCAAGTCTGTGTTAGAGTTCGCCCCATTGCAATATTATGCGACTGTTACGTTTACTGTTAGGGAGTCGACACATTTGAAATTTGGAGGGGTGCTAGTGAAAGAAGGGGATCCATAGCCGCCCCACTTTAATCATTTTGAAAGTTAGATGCTCTCATATGGCATCCGGTATATCGTTGAATGAATAAAACATCTTATTAGGAAATGACAAACAACCATCATATTCAACAGTCGAGAATGTAGTCACTGATAACGCAGCTTACTGGGCCGATACTGGGCAGATACTGGGCCGATACACGCCGTCCAGCATCGGCCAAGTAAGCTGCCCTATCTGGGTTGGTCCTATGGTAGGCCTACTGCGAAAGCCAATATTATGGACGAGCGGATATATATATATATATATATATATATATATATATATATATATATATATATATATATATATATATATATATATATATATATATATATATATATATATATATATATATATATATATATATATACGGATAGCGACAAACCCACACATGGACGCACAGACGAACATACGTGTGCAACTTGCAAACCATCGTACTTATCACTCATGAACTGTAATGCACGTTCAGGATTCTCTACTTTATCATTTGTTTTGTTAACCCCGTCTCGTATCGCACACATTTCTACACGTAATGCATGCATGTTTTCCCGCATTGCTCTACACTTTCTATTATGTCAAGTTTTTTTCTTTGTGTCTCCATATATAATAGTTTGTTTAGTATTGCTGGAAGTGCTGGAGTGTCCCTAGTAGGATTGAGCCAGAACAGTAGACGATGGTTGTCCTGCTGAGTGTTGGAATTGTAACATGTGCGAGTTTATATTACCTGTACGGCAGGTGGTGGTGTTAGATATTGTACCCGTTGAGATTCGACTATGTAAGTGGTCTGTGATTGGAGTATAGGGTAGGTGATTTGCAGAGCAATCTGCTCACTTACCGAATCGTCTGTGGACAGGTCGAAGGCTGGTAATAATTGTGTCGTGCCTTGGATTTGCTCCGCCATGGTCATACAGGCTAGCGCCGCAGAGGTCATTGTTTCTCGATCGCAGTTCTCTGGACACGTATGGCCACGTTTAGGGCTATTGCTATGCTTAAATTGAATTCTGCTGTCAGTTTTTGAAGATTGTATTCGTTTTCGTTTGTGCTCTCCCGACCTCGTCATATAACAATCCGCAGACAATATCAAATTGGTAATCACTTTAGCCAACCGATGATATGAAAATATCTACAATCCGCTACCTATAAACTGTATAAGCTGTATAAATTCAACGTTCGGAGCACTTTTCTACGGCTTTCACAAGACACCGCCTTCATTCGGCAAATAAATATCATATTCAACATTCGGGAACATCTTGGTACTATGGTCCTGCATGAGAGCCAATATGATGGATGAGCGGATATATATACGAATAGTGGCAAACTCACAAACGGGCGCACAGACGAACATACGCGGGCAACTAAATGCACCCTTAAGGTTGAGTCATATAATACGATCATATGACGTCCAAAAGAAGTCCGAACAAATGACGGATGTCATTTAAGCGATTGTGGTCGGTTAACGGAAAAGACTGGCCGATCATGAATCAGTGAATGCCGTCTGTTGGGCTGTACTACGGTTACCCTGATGGATGGCAGTACGAGACATTATCAATTTAGCGGTGTTCCTAACGAGCAAATAAGCAATTCTTGTCTACGTGTTTTACTCCTAACATTTGTACTAATTCAGTTTCAATCTATGTGTCCAAACAATTCCAAAAAGTGTATGTAAAACTGTTGATGAATAATCAAACAGAAAAGTTCATCACTGCAGGTTCAGTTGTGTATCGCCCACACAGAGCTATCCCATGATCACTGCAGGTTCAGTCGAGTATCGCTCACACAGAGCTATCCCATGATCACTGCAGGTTCAGTCGAGTATCGCTCACACAGAGCTATCCCATGATCACTAAATATCCATTGCCAAGACGGAATCCGACTCAACACTCAAGATAAACTCTGAAGTCAAAATCACATCATATCCAGTATCTCCTCTTATCCAATATCGATCAAATGCTCTCTCAATCCAATCCAAAGGTCATCCCAAATCAATCTTATGCCAACTCAATCCCCTGATGCAATATCACGCAACAGCAAAATGGAAGGGAAGGAAGAAAAAATACAAACATCCATTAATACCACGTAATATACTATCAAGGGAGAAAGTGAATAGTACCACTCTAGTACACAGTTGACCAACTACACATAGAACATCCATCCAAAAAACACCTGTACAGCAAATACCGTTACACATGGTGCTTCCAGATATTCCCCATGCTCACCCATCAACCTGCATATCCGTGATAAAACATCCCAAAACAGCAACAGCTGTACTGCAAATAGTATACAGTTAAATAAATATGTAATAAGTGTAGATATACAAATCTGAATGCGCATACTCCGGGTTAAGCTTGAGGGTAGTTACGGCTGCTTACTGATTAAGGATATACTTCTAGGTAAGCGCAAATCATACAACGGATCGGAAATACGTCTACCTTTGGCATATGTCACCTAAAATGGCATAGGTCAAATAATGATTAGTAACGACGTTTTTCAAGATAACTGAATAATTTAGACAGGTAATACTCCCAGCACCTATGACATATGCCATGAAAAATGGCATAGGCCAGGTACAGACTGGATCAGAACATGCGAACAGGGTGCATTCTACTTGTAAAGGGGATAAACTGGACAGGAAATGTTCCCAGCATCTGTGGCATATGTCATCAAAAAATGACATAGACCAGGTACCGAAGGGATCAGAGCAAGAGGAAAGGGAATTCTACTTCCCTATACCAGGTGACGACTGGACTAAAGCCATGGCAAGGTCTCACAAATGCGAAGACCATGTCATATTGACATAACATCCCAGCATTGCAAATGTATTAGAAGCATGCGCCAACCACATATTGTTAGAAACCAGAAATCCAGTGTCGAAAATCTCAAAACCACAATACATAAAAACGGGCGAATATTTTGACACTAATCCAACCCGAATTCCTTACCACCATAGGCAGCAACAAATTCCAGTCTGATTATTTTCAAAATAACCAACCGTCCCTGAACCTTAAATTATTGATATAGTGGCGTTTGGATATCTGGTTTTCAGAAAAATTACTAACAAAAACCCATACCTTGATCATGGTTCTAACACAAATGGCTTACCCGTCAGTCTTGGTTCACCCTATTCCATATACGTCAAGAAATTCACCTAAACAAATAAACTTTCATTACGTCCAATTCCTCAATTATCTATCTTTCCTAAAACACTGCGCTTTAACCTAAATTTCCTATAACCCAAACCAACCAATACTCCTCAGTGCTGGTCAGCCTGTTGTACTCAGAAATCGAGGAAAAAGACAACACGGGGGACCAATTCTCCTATGCAGTGTTGACATGCTTGTTATGGTCCGAAATCCAGGAAAATCATACATATAAACAAAAACTGAACCGATAATACCCTGTATATATATATATATATATATATATATATATATATATATATATATATATATATATATATATATATATATATATATATATAT
This sequence comes from Chaetoderma sp. LZ-2023a, assembly GCA_034401795.1. Classification (NCBI taxonomy): domain Eukaryota; kingdom Metazoa; phylum Mollusca; class Caudofoveata; order Chaetodermatida; family Chaetodermatidae; genus Chaetoderma; species Chaetoderma sp. LZ-2023a. The sequence goes on from CM067368.1 coordinate 3,528,978, forward strand.
ATATATATATATATATATATATATACCTGTACATACTCACTAGTATTGATAACACGCACACGCCCGCCTTTGGCGTGCACATGTTGACACAGACTCTCGAGGAATTTCCAACCCCCACCCACCCTAAAGACAATCAACCGCCTCCCTTGATTAGGATACTACCCACACCATGATCAATTAAACACACAGACTGGTTACGTTATTCTCCCCTCTCATCCCTGCTAAAATATGCATTCAACCGACCCCTTCACCACCATAACCTCGTAATACAACCACCCCGCGCACACACAGGCACGCACGCACACACGCACCCATGCGCCCCAATTAGTATTACACTAACTTTCTACAACCGCGCCATTGAAATTCAATTTGGCAGTGATGTTGGGAGAAAATGTTGTCGCCATCGGCAGCAACACCCTACAACAACAACAGCGCCAAAACGAACACAGGGTGTATCAATATAATCGTTATGTTTTTATTACCGAATGCCTATTCCGAGATTACTATGTCGACCTATCAGACGAAGGTTACCATAGCAACGCTTTATTAACCTTTATGTAACGCTCAAAACAATACACTTGGATCCGAAAATTGATACCAATGCGGAGCATATGAGCTTATACGAGCAAATGGAGAAAAGTAATGACATTCTCCCCTTAATTGCCTTGAACCCGCTATCGGAATACCTATACACTCGATTCTCAGAAACCATTTAATTAACGCCATTCCTTACATCAATCCCCACATTATATGCCGCTTCAAATCTAACTCACGTCATTTTCGGCACATTTCCTCTACGCCATGGCAACGTCATATGCAGATGGAATCAAGGATTGGAATGGCCGAATTTACAGAATTCTTCGAGCCACTTCACCTAACTTCAAAATAGACCCGTTCCCAACTTGCTCCACGAGTCAAAATAGTGCAACTCGCATCATATTATAACTACCTACCTACGTCGATCTATATAATACCTATATAACAACCTAAAGTGCACCAAAAGCAAGCCTTTTTTATATCTAATAATGATATTTTCCAAAAGTAAATTCCTACGCCAAAGCATCCCTGTATCTTGTTTGTATGTCCATTTCAATTTAGGCGTTACAAATGTCATCTATCTTAAGGTTTTCCTACACAAACAAAACTTAGCAAAATTTGAAGGCAAAATGGGATAAATTGTGTAACTATTTAAAGCGAATTCTATGACACAGAAATCACTCTGTCACACAAAGAAAAGTCAAAGGGACGATTTGCTTTTTCTGCGCATGCGCCGGGCCACCGGGAGTATCCACCCCACCCCACCATTGTAAACAGGGTTTTTCATATGGCAGGACATGGCCTCGTTTGTGTGATGCTGTAGTGACCCAATAACAAATGTGTCCCATTTGTAAACGGCGCAGTGCTGTTTGTAAATGGTGCAGACACATATACCAATTTGGTATCACCGCACCCGTTTGTAAACGGCGCATGACCCATGTACTATAAACTGCGCCGGCCCATATACCAATTGGTTATCGGCACACTCATTTATAAATGGCGCAGGCCCATATACCAATTTGTTATCGGCGCACCCATTTGTAAACGACGCAGGCCCATATACCAATTGGTTATCGGCGCGCCCGTTTGTAAACGGTGCACTTCCCATATGTCAATGGCAAACTTGCGGCAATAGGCAATACATCCATCCATTCATTAACTGCGTGTGCCCGTATACGTGTGTTGCTAATAAATGTATGCGTTCGTCTGTCAATCCGTCTGTCCTTTCATTCATTCATTCCTTCAATCGGTTAGTCAATAATTCTGAAGACATAATAAAAAGAATGGGGGCGTATATGCTTGTTTATACATCAGCAAATGCGGGACAATAGAATTGATTCAAACCTCTGATTAATCCATTGTTGTATGATTACACATAATGCCTGTCTGTACTTAAGGATCAAGGTGATTAATGAGAAGTCTAATAACGCAAGGATAACACGAAGTGACTAACATTGAGAAGAATTCGCGTGTTATTGGACTACATTCATAAACACTTTAAATAATGCTCATCAATTTTAAATCTTTTCATAGAAAATATGCATTTGCAGAGCAAGAATTAATTTTTGAAAATGTATTTAAGTAAGACATATCAAACAAACCAACCCAGTGACTGAAAATTAATCGGTGATCTACGAAGGTAGGTCTAGAAATCACTATTGGTTTATAACTATTTACATTTCCTATTGGCGCAAGTTTGATATTGATATATGGGTCTGCGCCGTGTACAAACGGGCACGCCGATAACAAATTTACATATGGGCCATGCACCAATTACAAACGGGTGCGCCGATAACAAATTGTCATATGGGTCTGAACCGCTTGCAAACAAAAACGGGCGCTGATAACAAATTGGTATATGGGCCGGCGCCGTTTACAAATGGGACAAATTGGTTATTGGCGCATTACAATGACATTGACTGGGTGGCCACTTTTTAGGATGTACATCTTTGCACGACTTCTTCCCCATATAACGGCCCATGATCACAATGCCACCGGGAGTGTTTGTTACCGTGGGAAAGCCCTGGATTTCTGCTTTCGAAAGATCTAATTTATAAGAATATTTTGGAAAAAGGCAGCCGAGAAACTGATCCTGAATGCACCCGACCTTGTCTAAGAAGCAGGAACTCGGCCACTCCGTTGATCGACTAGCTCTCTGGCTCAGATGCTGCTGGAGCTCGCTCTCTCCAGTAGCGGATTATAATAGGGGCAGCGGGGACATTTGCCCCCGCCCACAGATCTTGACCAGCCCCCAATCTTTTTCAGCAAAAAATCTTTTTTGAGTGAATAATGTGTTTTATGCAGTTTCTCTTTTTACAAACGAGAATAGCTGCCTGTACATTTTGTTCAGAGAGATATTTTTGTTTCTAAACAGAGAAACTGCATAACAGGATATGGTACACACTTGGCGGTTTGTCATTTTCAAGAGAATATTTAATTATAAAGGAATCTTCCTGCAATTTAGTCTTTCATGTTCAAAGGCGTAAAGATTGTATCAGGAATCCAAGTATGTGTCCATCTCTAGGTTATGGAATCACCCACCTACCTATCTATTGACCTCTTCATATGTATGAGTAATGCATTACTTTAAAGGGAGAAAAATGACACCTCCACGGCAGTCTCCTCCGTAAGTACCAACTTTGTTGGGAAACTAAGTCATCAAGGATTGCGGGCTGACATCCGCATACAGAGGCAACTCTGATTATGTCTACCCGTCTTCAAACAAGAAACTGTGCTCGACATCCTCGGACGACTCGATCTTCTCTGGAGCTTACCATAGCTACGTGGAATGTATATGGTCTGAGTGCAACATCAAAGAGGCAAACCTTAGGTGCAGACTGTGAACACTATAACATCGATATTGCATGCATTCAAGAGACTAAAGTAGCTAAACACTCAGTGCAGCAGCTGCAGGCAGGCCATAAGCTAGTGCTCATTGAGAAAAAACAGGCCACATACCGGGGTTTAGACTTCGCAATCGGGCCAAGGGTCTTGGACTATGTCATTAGTTTTGGATACGTCAGTGAACGCACTGCATACATCGACCTGGCTATACCTAGGCGAAAACACACCACCACTAAATATCGCATTGTCAACGCATATGGCTCAACTACGGAAAAAGCCAAAGATAATCCAGCAATATTAGATTCCTTCTATGCCAAAATGAGCTCCGCCATTACAATCCCAGCTAGATGGCAACTGTTCGTGTGTGGAGATTTCAACTCCAAGCTGGGTAAACTCGGAATTGCGGACAAAGGTTCAGGACTTGGCTTATGCATGGGATCGTATGGAGAGGACATACGCAACAGCAATGGAGATGCAAATACGGCTTTCAAAGACCCATGCCATCACCGGACAACATGGACTGGACACATTGCTGATCGCAAAGTCCCAAAAGGTTCTAAGGCTACAACAGCTGTCTTCAACTGAATAGGCTTCATACTATGCAAGACAAAAGCAAAACCCTTACTCCGGAACGCTCGTTCGTGTGGAGGCACAGACCTCAATTCTGGCCATAAGCCAGTCATTACACGCCTTCAGATGAACGATCCCTACCTAATATATAAACGCCATGCTAGGAAAGAGGGTATAGTCAGATACAACCCACCCAAGCTCATCAACGACACTGACACTCAAATGTCAAAAAGGCCCTCGGGGAGCAGATAGCTAACATCGACGTCAGCTCTGATCCAAACGAAGCCCAACCGAAATACTGAAATCTATGGAATCATCAGCTACCAGCACCACAGGTGTTCTTAAAAACAACCAAACTAGGTATACGGACTAAATATAACTATGACTAAGTATACTCCAGTAGTAAGACTGTCAGCAGAGTAGATAGCATTACGACTGTGCAGCTATCAAAGTGGCCAAAGTGAAGACCTCACGAAACTACGCCGGGAGCGCAATAACATTCTGCGCCACATTAGCGAATGCTTAAAAGATCTTGCTATTCAACAAGCAGACTCCCCAGCAGATGAAATCACTGCCATGGATGACAAAATGTGTCGGGCATCCCGAACACTGAGAGTTACTGACTATACACCACCACTCACTGTACACAACTCTGAAGGACACCTTGTCGGGACTGACCAGGGAAAAGCAGAGGCGATTCGAGAATGGTGCAAGGAACAGTTCATTGACAACGATGACGAGTCCTTGCACCCGTTCTCAGCAGACCTCAGGCCATTACTAACACCAATTAAACAACAGAAGTTGAGAAGGCACTTAAAGTCCTGAAAAATGGACGTGCATCTGGACCTGATGCCATGAGCAATGAACTATTCAAATATTCAAGTGACATTATCTCAAAACCGATCACGCACCTAATCAGTTCAGTTTTTATGCACCACCTTCCCATCGACGCTGTAGACCAAGGCACCCTTATCGCACTACTCAAACCCAAGAAGCACCCCCCGCCCACCAGCCAATCTGCGGCCAATTGTGTTTCTCAACAACATACATAATATCCTATCCAATGTTACTCTATGCCGCATCCGAGACAAGATTGACGACTTCACCGGATCATGTCAAAGTGGTTTCAAATGGGGACGCAGCTGCGCAGATATTGTATGGGCTCAACGCATGCTTGTGTCGGTAGGCATGTCAAAACACTGGGATTTTCACAAAATGGGCATTGATATGTCACGAGCCTTCGACACAATTAAACACTCAAAGATCCTAGATGTACTAGGCCAGGCCAGTTGCAATGAACATGAGCTACGACTAGTGAGACTATTGCTTGCAGACACCAAGCTGAGGGTACGAGTCAAGTCAGTGAAGTCTGTAGAGTTTGAGACTTCAATCAGCTCCCCACAGGGAGATGGTTTATGTCCAGTACTTTTCACCTGTTACCTTGCTGCCACATTGAAATATGGGTGGGAAAGTTCTACAAGACCAAACCCGCCAGTGGCAATACTTAGTATGCCGCTAGAGATGGAATATCCCGACGATGTGGACTTCGTAGATGAGGAAAAGAAACCCCTTGACGAACTTCTCCCAATAGCTGCAAGCAAACTAAAAATTAAGAATCTTTTTATGAATGAATCCAAAACAGAGTTCACCCCCATATACCTATCTACAAAGCAGAAAACTAAAGAAATGACGACCACTTCGTGGTGGCGAACCATGGAGGAAAAGTAAAATCCTGGGCCCACTGCTTTGCCACACTGCTGACATTGCTGCACGCTGCGTCATGGGGAACATAGCTTTACAGTCCTTCTGTAAGCCATGGATTCGTAGATCAAACATGCCCTTGATAAAAAGGCTACCTTTATGCAATGCAACCTGCGTATCCTTGATGCTGTATAACTGTAACAGATGGGCAGCTCCAAAGTGAGCTGTAGACAAACTCGATGCCTGCCACCGCAAACACCTATATACCATCACTGGACACCGATGGCCAGGCAGCATAATTTCCAACAATGCACTAGACAAGATGTGTAATACGTCGTCCCTGTCTGTAAAAGTCGCCCAGCAAAGATGGTCCATGTCTGGCCATGTGCTAAGGATGTCAGAAGAGACACCAGCACAGAGAGCCTTGGAATTCGCCCTACTCGGAGCCAGCAAATACACAGCCAGGAGAGGACGGCATTGCATAAACCTGCTAAGCATGCTACGAGGTGACCTCAAGAAAGTAGGACTCGGTACACTCAATCAAGAATGGACCTGAGGAAGCTAAGGATTTCGGCTGAGGACAAGACACTGTTGGCAAAAGCGAAGAAAGACTGATTGCCGCTGTATGATGTTTCTACTACTACAGCCGCAGAATACAGTAATCATACATATTACTTCAAGTAATGCGAAATCCCAATAAAGGTATGAAGTGTGCATTGTGGAATCACACTTATTCTCTAAGATAGTGAAGACAACACCATAACGATGCAATTTTAAGTCTAAAATTGCTTCTGATTATGATTCCTCAACGGACACATTACATCTGTAGTGGCATGTAGCATTACTGAGTTTTGAATATGGTTAGGAGAATAGAACGATTGGTTAATGCACGTTGCCAATCGTATTATCTGTCTTACCACATATATGCTTTTTTCATTTGACTGCTTGATTAGCTCAAAGAATGTTCTAAATTACAGGTAAAATAAACTCAATATTTCCACTCAGAAGGCTGGAAATCTCATCTCAGCAGTTTTAAATTCACAAAATTCATCTGGTGTGGGGTGTGTGGTAGGGGGGGGGTGGTGTGTGCTGGCTGCCCAAAACTCACACACCCCTCTTTTTGGAGGGGGACACTCACTCCCAAGGTCCCTCCCAGACCTACCCCATGGGCCACCCTTCAATTATTTCTGGATCCGCCTCAGAAGCTGAGCACTATAATGGAATGAAAATTCCATTACAGACTTACAATGTTCGTCTTATTGTCTGTTATATATTATTTCAGTATTATTCTTTAGCATTGGCTTCCTTTTTTGTTTTGAGTTTTCTGATGATGAGTGACAAACTGTAGAGGTGAGTGGTCATTCAGCATCTCTCAAGCCCATGTGAAAAACTAGTCATTTTATGTTATTCTTTGTACGGAATATGTACCATATAACCTTATGACAGTATGACCATATAACCATGTGTGCCTCCCTGTAGTAAGGCGAATGGTATGGGAGGCTGGGTTGTGGTGGGGGGTGGGGGAGGGAGGGTGGTGAGGGGGGTGGAGGGGAGGGGGTGGGGCGGGACGGGTGTGTGTGTGTGTGTGTGTGTGTGTGTGTGTGTGTGTGTGTGTGTGTGTGTGTGTGTGTGTGTGTGTGTGTGTGTGTGTGAACGGCTATCTTATTGTCTTATTTGTCCATTATATATTGTTTCAATATTATTATTATTAAACAGTGTTTGTTATTTTTAGACTTTTCTGATGTTTTAGGAGCCAGATGGTTCATGATTGTATTACAGTTTAATACTATTTTTTATCCAGTCCTCTTTTCACAACTGAACGGCTAAAAAAATTGAGTGAACAAAAGAATGAAATTAAATGGCTAAAAAAGAATAATTTAACAGCCAACTGATGGTCCATATTTATCTCTGGAAATGCAGGAGATGCCATCTGCAAGCATCTAGGTTTCAAAATTTTGAGGGGGTGGGGGGAGGACGGCCGGACACCCGCTCATTTGGGTTTGCCTTTCGTTTTTACCAGAGTCCACAAAGAGTCTTTGCCCCCGGCCCTGGAAACACCCATATTGAATGGAGATTAATCCTTTAATCCTTGAAACAGCAACGTGATAACTATATGTCTAGTCTCGGACATGGTTCAATGTTTTGGAGCTGGTCCGACTGTAATATAAAATATAAATGTATATAAATGTATATAATATTATAAATGTTATATGTCAAGGGTCCACTGCATCATAGGCCTTGCCTTTATTGGATGCCTGTATTGAATTGTCAACTTATTTACCTATATGAAAACAAAGAATTTTGAATCTTGAGGCTGTTGTTGTCATAGATAGCATGTTAACTGTCGAAATGTATATAATTCTCTGTAAACCTTTGTTTTTAGCACACTATTCACAAATGTCAGTACAAACTGTGTGCATTTCAACATCAACTGCTGCATTTAAGTACACATTTCCACGATTCCCGCCAGAATGTGTGTTTGCAACCTAATTTTAAATGCTTCTTATTCAAATACTGATATCACAGGCCTATTATTCTATGGACTGGTATATTGAAATTGTAGACTGGCATGCAATCTTGACATCTCACTGAGGCCAACCTTAAACCATTGTCGTCTGTTTGTAGTAATCATATAATATAATATACTTTCGATACATAAGCATTCGATAAAATGTAAGAATTGGAAACCAATTGTAGAAAACTTTTGTGAGCTTAATTAAGTCTTTCAAAATGTGTGCACAATTTCTGATTGAATACCTATTTTGCTGAACCTTTCGAAGTGAAATTGATAGGAAGTCATGGTTTCATTCAGCAATTTGTTCAAGGGGGAAAGGGGTGCGGGGAGGCGGGTGGCAACTTAATTGAATACAGATACAGAGCCTATACAATTTCCATTAACTCAGAAAAGGTGTGTAAATCCAGAGAAATCATGGGGGTACCGTGCAGTGGGGGGAGTGGGGGCATGCTAGCTCAATGGGTGTTGGTGGGGTCGAACCCCCCTCCACAACCTTGGACAAAATCCTGGTATAAGAATGTTGAAAATAATGCCTTAAAATTCCAGCTTCGTTTTTTCCCTAGATGTATATGGAAAAAATAGGTTGGGAGGGTTTGTAAAACAAAAGAAATAAATTGGTGTTTTTTTGCTTTGAAATGGAAAATGTCAAATAGCTACATGGATTCCTGAATCGTACACTAATATTGCGGCAAATACTGATGATATCCATTATTTCGTCCATTATGTCAAGCACGTGGCGATGCATGTGTAGGTCTAGCGACAATACCATGATGTAATATTTGAGAGCAATTCGTCGAGATTCTAGTAAACAATAATTATTTAAGTTCAAAAGTCATGTATTTTATGATTAAGAAATATTGTTAATTGTTCTATAACATATAAATTATGCATAAAATTATTAAATGCTATCTGATAAAAAAAATGTATGTAATTGTGTTTGTAACTCAACATTTCTTAATTCAGCAATATTTCATCTTGGGAAATTAATTATGATGTTGTGTCTTCATGACCATTAACACTGTAGTAAAACACTATTCCTGTAGGTAATGTACCTTTCATCTGGACCAGGGATTTAGATTACCTCTAAATCTGTGACTTTAAAAGGCACGCCCAAATATGGCTTGAATTAAATTTGACCAGATTAGTGAGGCCAAATTAAAATCCTCCAGGCAGCTATGAACAGTAATTAACTGTTTTATCACACCACCAACATCTATGCCATTCAATCACTACATGCTAAATACAACCCCACCAACACTTAGCTTTGGACAGAAATTGAGAAGTATAATAAAGCAGAATAGCCATCATTTAATACCCAGATAGGTCAGAGGTATGAGAAGTTTGTAAACTATTAACACTGCAATAACTGTAACAAGGACACGTTTAATTTACTTTACTAATTATAGTGTGTACATGTAGTTCTAATGATTGGATCAATGACTAGCTTCCCTCCGCAGTGACTAGTGACTAACATGACTTAAAGCTATCATCAGGTCTGCAAACCACACCTACAATAATAACATTATTTGGATCGAGTTATGAAGTAATTAGTCACCATATAAACGCTTAAACTCTTGGTCAGTTATTCAATAGACGTTGGCCTCAATTGCCTCTACTGTCGTACCAGATAATGAGGAATAAGTCTGATCCATTTCCATCAATCAAACACCACAATCGCCCACCCCCTGTTGATATCTAATGCTGTCACAATCAAAATGATGTCTAGTAACTTACATGTAATGTTTGACATTAGTCAGGCTTTCTAGGAGAAACATGTTGATGTATGCCATTAAATAGCCTGTTTCCAGGAGACTACAGACATCACACAGGGCATATTCAGGGCCACTAATGAATTCCCAGTCCTCGCCTTCCTATTTCATACATTAGAAATACAAAACCAGGAGAGGACGTCATTGCATAAATATGCTAAGCATGCTACAGGGTGAGCGCAAGAAAGCAGGACTCTGTACATTCAAGTCAAGAATGGATTTAAGGAAGCTAAGGATTTCGGCTGATGACAAGACACTGTGGACAAAAGCGAAGGACTGATTGCAGCTGTATGATGTTTCTACTACTACAGCCGCAGAATACAGTAATCAATACATACATACATTAGAAATGGTCATACACAGCAGGATTTTGAATCAAAGCCCTTTGGCTGCTAATTGTAATTTACTTTGCCTGTCTACAATGGTTTACCAAACCAATGGAGACACCAAGTCACTAACAGCCAGGGCCCACTGAGGGACCTTATTTGGAATCGCCACCTATCTGACTCGGTATCCATCAATGTCACTCGAACCAGACAGTTTTGAAATCTGAGAGATGGATTTTGAGCTATTTTAGTTTTAATAGCACCATAAGATCTCTGAATGACCATAAAATGTCACAGAGTCCACATTTAAGTATTTAATCGACTGTAAATCTGCCATTGTTACAGTCATGATAGTGTTAACAAACTTCTAGTACCACTGGTCCATCTGGATATTAAATGATGGCCATTTTCTGCTTTAAGTACATTTATACTTCTACATGTCTTTATCATAAAAATTACATATTGATGCTACATGTACTTGTTCAGGACTATGAAGCTAGATATGATGTTGCTTTGTAAAGAAAAGTTTGACGATGTTCCTTTGTTCAGACTTTAATTCAATTTTTGTATTCCAAAAGATATGGCAGTGTTGCACCGAGGGCGAACCTGGGGGACATTTGCCCACTTGAGAATGCATATGTATATATAGAAATGTTGATTATCGCGTTGCTTTGACACAAAACTTGTCTGCACTTCCAAATTCAATTCAGAACAATTTCAATCTCATGGAAAAGGGTGATGAATTCAGTTGACCTGCACAAAATTAAGCTTAACATAGGTCTGCTTGTTTAATCAAACTTCACTATGTACAACCACATCATTAGAACTTTGGCATGAGCTATATTTCTGGTAATCCATAAGTTTAGACCAGCGGAAACTATACAAAATAATCTAAGAGTAGAAAAGAGGACTATCAAATCCTGATGTTTGCTAACCTCACCCAATAAACAATCTATCACCATGAAAAAGAATGAAATGGATCAGAACAATATTTTAAGGGAATGTTTAAACCTGCCCATGATTCATGTATATGACTCTAATGGTTAAAGCCATTTTGCCTGAACTAAAAATTCTTAATTATGACATCAACCAAGCCTTTGAAATACACCGAACTGTATGCAGAGATCTATAGAAATGATATTTTCTATTACACTGATATGTTTTACCAATGGTAATTACATGTGTAGCTACTTGCTCCAGGTAAAGTACGGATTACTTTGAAAACAATTTCGCCGGGATGTTTTTGACAGCAGCAGTCTACTTTCTAGCAAACTAATTTCAAAATATTTACCAGGTACCACAACACGTTACCATTCAGCAGCAGAATTTGATAGTTTCATTGTCTCTTTCTTTAAAAAATGATACAGTATCTTCAGCATAAAAAGCAATGGCAGCTTCACTTTGCACACAAATGCATCTGAAGAGTATCTGTGGCAAGATTGAAACTTTTCCTGTAGAGCGTAGTTCATTTTTCCAGCTTTCCGTTCCTAACACACATGATTATTCCGTCCCTACCAAAGTACGTTATTTGTGTTTCCTCAGCAATGCATGAATTGAATTAGCTTTTATTGCATGAGATGAAACCTGCGGTGTTAACATTAAAGTTTATCAGAATGAATTTGAGATTTGAGAATGTTGACCTATTTGTGGACAAAACCTTCCGTCCGTAACAGTGTAAATTCCGTCCCTAACACAGACATTTTGGTAGATGTAGTGGGCTACATCAGTGAGATACAAGGAGATGAATGGTATTGCATGAAAGCCAAGTTAACAGTCCTGTGATACATAGCGAACATTATTTTAAATTCCTCTAAATTTCACAGACTTTTGCATAAATGTATGGAAGAGTGGAGAAAGCCAGATTTTCCAATTCGTCCTTAACACACACACAAAATTTGCATACCTGAATTAATTACGTGGCTCTTTATTAATTTGTGTTAGGAATATTGTAGACCTAACCATGCTTCTATGATGTAGAAACAAGTAGTGATTTCCTACATACATAGTGATTTTGATTTGACATTATTCTTTCAAATTCCGTCCCTAACACTAATGGGACTTTTTGATCTGACCCAGGTGTGTCCCTTCATATGATCGACAGTCTGAATTAGTGTCTTTTCATTGATTGCACACATCACAATCAATTTGCTTGAAGAGAGCTGTTGTGGTCTTGGAGCCTGTCCCGACATCTGTAATGTGTCCTATTCATCCTGTTTGGTGATGTCATGAGTGTTTAAAACCCCTGTTTGTGACTTTTAGGCAGGTGGAACCATGTGCATTAACATGTAGGACCATTTTGCAGTGGCCTGGCCCGTTCGATGAATGCAACATGATCGCTGACCTAACCAGAACTTAGGACAAGTCACGGTCCGATTACAAAGCCCAGACCAAGGTATGTGGCTTGATTCTGCTGCATGAAAATCAGCTTGTGATCAGTCTAAAGTTGCTAAGTTGCTGCCCTGAATAGGTGGATACTTGTGTCTCTTGGATACATGCACTGTCGATGTTGTAATGGTCACAGTCTGATCCTAATGCTTATCACTTAATGCGGTGATCAGGTCACGTGCTTTTCATGTTCAGATTGCAAACTCCTGGGTAGATTGCAAGGACTGATAATGTCGAATACAGATTCTTTGAAGAAGGTTAGCTATGATCAGAGTTGCCTCTGAATGCGGTTGTCAGCTCGGATATCTTGATGGCGCTATAAATGCTCTCACGTTTGCCATGTTAATATCTCTATTGTCAGGAGTTTGAGTGAGTTTCATGAATGTGGGTCCTGTACTTATTTCCGTCTCTAGTTAGGCAATCAAAGCAATACTTTTCCTGGTGCAACTAAGTCATCTGCCAACATTTCTGTAATCATGGCTGTATTCTTCATCTACACCTAGTAGAATGTGGTATCAGATTATGTTGTCCAGAGAAATACACGCTGATGGCGTTGAGATTGCCTTTGATCACCTTTGCGTGCCATTTCTACTGGTATGATCCAGTGTCTTTCTTTTTTGGGAGTCTGTCACTTGCTTTGTTGTGTTTTCAAAGCTGAATGGCACGTGGCATGCTTTGTGCTACTTTGCATTATTTCCAAGAAGCAGATATGGGGAAGAATCAACATCAAATGCGAATGGTAGACATAATGCGTCCAATTCTTATATTTACAAGCAATTTTTTACAGCGAGACCTTTTAGGGTTCAAAAGCTGCATTTATTTATGGGAACACCGGCATGGTCCAAACTGGTTTTGCTGTTCTTCCTCATACGAGTACAAACTGGAAATAGCATTGACACTAAATTTTCCTTGTTCTCGACAATGAACAGTGGAATTTTCTGAAATCATCGTCGGCAGACATACATCAGTGGGATGGATGGGTGTTTTCCGTGATTTAAAATGACCGCATTTATAGGGAATGCTATTCAACCCAGGGGTTATTGTTTGGCTCGTCCAAACTACAGAGGTGTCAGACACAGCTTTATCTTTCTGACCAAGTTTCTGTACAGCGTACCCTTTCGGGGTTCTACAGTTACATTTTTTCCTGGTAAGGGCCGACATTGGTCAAACTGATTTTGTTGGCATGCTTATGTACTTTCACTATCAAAATACAAAATTATCAGCGATATTGTTTGTGCCCAGACAGTGGTATTTCTCGGAGTATTGCACAGCGGGGTCCATCTGTCACCCCCTGTCTTACTCCACTCCGATCTCAACACCCAAGCACACACAGACACACCCACCCACTCTGCAAAACAGACTATTAATACATAATCGTGTAATGTGGTTGTCATCATTGGTGGTGGTGGTTGTGTTGGTGGTGGTTGTGGTGGTGGTGGTGGTGGTGGTGGTGGAGGTGGTTGTGGTGGTGGTAACCACGCACGCCTATAAGTTTTATGTGGCGCACAACTGGACTGCATCATCATCTACAACCAGTGCCCATTTAAGCTGGCGTGAGGCCCTGGGCTGGATCTCGGATCCTGCAAGGCCAAGAAAAGAATATTGTTTTAAAATTTACAACTGGAATGACTGCGAGCCAGTCATTACAGTGTTACAATTTCAAAAGTACTCATCTCTTAGATTGCAAATGGGCATTAATCAAGACGGCTGTACTACTGTAGTGTAGATGGTACCGAGTTTGTGTCTTCGTTGCGTTACATAGACTATAGAGAAGCACCCCCACCCCCCACCTACCCCACCCCACCCCTAAACCCGATCCCCTCAAAGGGCGAGGCCCTTGTCTAAGTAGCCTAGTGAATACGCCGACCCTGTCTTCAACGGCATCAGCTACCTCGTCATCCAATCGTGCTGCTTAGGAAACAACTGTAGGACGGAAAGAAAGCAAACAGATGTTACTTTCAAACTAAAAACCATATTATATTATGACGGGGTGTAAAGAAAAATACCTGAAAGTAAATATGGTAGAAACATGACGCGACTAAGGTAATAATAAGAAGGGAGATAAATCTGAATAGTTTATTTCCATTGCTACCAAACCTACCGTGAGTAAGTTCCCTTATTAGTGATACGTTGAAACGGCGACAGTATTGGTTGGCAATTAAAATGTGTTCATCTTTGGAAATACATAGTATGTACATCATATATATATAATTACGACACGAGATGCGGTGTGTGTGTTTATTATTGCAGTGAATTTGCGTAATAATAGGTGATATGTGATGCGGGTTACAAATGTTATCGTAATGAATTGGCATGCCGAATTCGAAACCATATATGCCTACTGATCCGGCGAATCGGAAGTACCAGACATATATTACAGTTATGTTTATACAGTTAAGAGAGAGAGAGAAAGAGAGAGAATGAGGGGGGGGCAAGAGGGCGGAGGTGGGAGATGAGAGAGAGAGGGGTGGGTGGGTGGGGGAGGTAATGAGGGCGGGAGAGAGAGAGGTGAGAGAGAGAGAGGGAGGGGGAGAGAGAGAGAGAGAGAGAGATATTCCGTACAATAGACCTACAATCGAGTACATTCCAAATCTTATATCTTTTCTGACAAAGTCGATTCAATTCAAAAAATTAGAATTCAAATTTCCCGTAGAATTTCTGTCTTTAAATTAAATTCGATTCAAACATTGTCTTGAATTTAAACTTTAAATTCAAAATTACGATTGAAGGTTTACAGAAATTACATTTTATGCAGATGAGATTACCGAATGTTTATTTTTATAAAACGAGTGTTAACAAATTCGTGACTTAGCATCGCAAACCGAGTACGTTCTTTAGCCAGAGCCATCGTCTCTCAGTCACCTGTAAAAGAAGGGGCGAATTATTTAGAAACCACTATCGATCTAAAAGAGTATTAACATTTCAACCCTCAAATTTGTTATAAAAGTTCAAAAATCGTTTTCCCCGTCTTTTAATGAACATTTTCCAAGACAATTGCAGACGAGTCTTAAAGGGTTGACAATATAGGGAGACACACATAGCCGGTTGTAATAGTGATATAGGCGACCGAATAATAGGCCATATAACCTCGCGATTGTTATTGATCTACCGGCGACTGTTTTTTACGGTGGCTGTTATCGTCCCTACGAACACCCCTACGAAAACTGGCTAGCCTATGGGTCTAACCTTAGGTTAGCCCGCTTGACCGCTGCCTACTGGCCTACAGGGCTGGCCTGGCCTACTGGTAAAGCTCACTAATCTAACCAAATAGCCGAACATACTAGAATTTTCCACCAGCCTAACATACTAGTAGAAGAGAAACAGGATGGGCGGCTGTTCTGATTGGTCGAGAGCTTGATGACGTCTTCAATATTTGAAATAGGCCACGCCCACTTTCCCTGCCAAAAAATACTCGAATCTGATTGATCGAAAGAGAAGTCTATTGTTCGGCTCTCGACCGTCCATATTCGAGTAATTTTTGGCAGGAAAAAATGTAGGCGTGGCCTAATTCAAATATTGATGACGTCGTCCAGCTCCCGACCAATCAGTCCAGCCTTCCATCCCTTCGCCATAATTTGGTGATGTAGATTTTCTGATGTGCGCTGGTGATTCGCAGTTTTAAAGGTGTATGGGAAAAAACTGAAGGGTCGGGCACAAAGCAGGGTCACGTGACCCATCACAGACAATCAGAACAGCCGCTTATGCAGTCTCCACGGCTCAAGCTGTTGATATATTCACATGTCAATGATTGTTGACAGGTGTAATAAACTGTGAAAGGGTTAGGGGCGTGGCCAAATGAATGCCCCCCCCCCTCGAGGCCAATCAGAACAGCTGCTTATACAGGCGCCACTGCTCGAGATGTAGATCTATTGGCAGGTGTAACGAGATGTGATATGGCTAGGATGAGTGAATTCAAACCAAGGCCACATGGCCCCTCACAGCCTATCAGAACAGTCGCTTATATGCTATGAAATGCTCAGCTAGGCTGATATCCTCATTCAGGTTTATATCTGATATATGCCTAATGGCATGCAATCTAAATGGGCCTTTTATGTGTCCTACATATTGCTTTTGACACATACTGCATGAGTGTATATTTTCCTTCGCTGTAGCTGCCTCCATGCCAAGTGTCACATCCTTTTTTGCACTACCATCTGCGTTGTCAACTGATTTAATCTCCAGTGTGCCTGTTCATGTGTCATCTGACAAATCATCCACTGTTGTGCCAGCCACCATGGCTATGGACACATCCTCATTTCCCGCAATGGCCATCGTATCAACTGATAAATCAACCATTGGTTATCCTGACGTGCCCACTAGGGATGCATCTATGAATGTAACTGCTGCTGTGTCAACGGAGAGTCCTTCAGAATTTTCCGCCCTCCTTGTTGAATGATGAATTCTCCTTTCGCTTATCTGCAGCTAAGTCAACTCGTTTTTCTCTCTTTACATGAAACTGTTGCCATGTTAATCTTCTTTGCTGTTGGTTCTGTTTCGCCAATTGATGATTTCTCTTCTATTATATATACAGTTCTCTTATCTTAGAGATCTTCATCAACTGTACATTGAGCAAAGACAAATGACTTGTTTTAGTGCCACAATGGCATCAGACAAATCGATTTTTGCTGGACCAGCTGCCATATCAATGAACGTTTCCAGTCTGTGCATCCATTATGTACGTATGTATGATTACTTTATTCTGCAGTTGTAATAGTAGAAATATCTACTGCAATCAGTCCTTCTTTGCTTTTGCCCACCATGTCTTGTCCTCAGCCGAAATCCTTAGCTTCACCAGGTGCATTCTTGACTTGAGTGTACTGAGTCCTGCTTTCTTGAGGTCACTTCATAGCATGCTTGGCAGTTTTATGCAATGATTTCCTCTCCTGCGTTTGCATTTGCTGGCTCTGAGTAGGATGAATTCCAAAGATATCGGTATTGGTGTGTCTTCTGGCATCCTTAGCACATGGCCAAACATGGACCACCTTTGTTAGGCGACGTCGACCGACAGTGACAACGTATTACACATATAAATACAAGTACACATGTCGTGCATGATTGAACATTATGCTGTCTGGCCATTGGTGTTCAGTGATCGTGCATATGTGTTTGCGGTGGCAAGCTTGTCTAGAGCTGTCTTTGGCGCTGCCCAGCTGTTACAGTATCAAAGATACATAGGTTGCATTGTATAAACCTAGTCTTTTTGTCAAGGGCATCATTGATCTACGAATCCATAGCTTCCAGAAGGACTGCAAAGCTATGTTCCCCATGACGCAGCGTGCAGCAATGTCAGCAGTATTGCAAAGCAGTGAGCCCAGGATATTACTTTTCCTCCATAGTTCGCCACCACAAATTTGATCACCATTTTCTTTAGTTTCATGCTTTGTAGATAGGCATCGATTTTGGATTCATTCAAGAGATTCTCAATTATTTGTTTGTTTGCAGCTATTGGGAGAAGTTCGTCAAGCAGTTTCTTTTCCTCATCTATGACGCCCACATTGCCGGAATATTCCATCTCTAGCTGCATAGTCAGCATTGACACTGGAGGGTTTGGTCTTGGGAATTTACCTGCATGGATTTCAATGCGGAAGCAAGGTAACAGGTGAAAAGCATAGGGGATAGATCATCTCCCTGTGGGGAGCTGATTGATGTCTCAAACTATACAGACCTCACTGACGTGACTCCTGCTCTCAGCTTGGTGTCTGCAAGCAGTTGTCTCATTAGTCATAGCTCATCTTCATTGCAACTGGCCTGGCCTAGTACATCTAGGATCTTTGAGCATTTAATTCTGTCGAATGCTCGTAACATGTCAATTCCAATTTTGAGGAAATCCAAGTGTTGCAAGCATGCGTTGAGCCCATGCAATGTTTGCGCAGCTGCGCCCCTGTTTGAATCCACTTTGACATGATCTGGTGATGTAATCCATCTGGTTTGGATGCAGCATAGAGTAACATTGGATAAGATTTTGAGTTTGCTGTTGAGGAGCCCAATGGGCTGAAGGTTGGCTGGGGTGGGTGTGGTGGCAGATGGCTTCTTGAACTTGGGTAGCGTGATAAGTGCATTGGGCCACAGCATCGACTGGGTGCATAAAAGCTGAATTCATTAGGTGCATGATCGGTTTTGAGATAATTTTACTTGCATATTTGAATAGTTCATTGCTCATGCCATCAGGTTCAGATGGCAGTTGATTTTTCAGGGATTTAAGTCCCTTCTCCACTTCTGCTCTTTTATTTTGTGTTAGTAATGGTCTGGTGTCTGCTGAGAACAGGTGCACGGGCTCATTATCGTGGTCAGTGAAATGTTCCATGAACCATTCTCGAATCGCCTCGGCTTTGCCCTGGTCAGTGCTGATAAAGTGTCCTTCAGAGTTGTGTACAGTGAGTGGTGGTGTGTAGTCAGTAACTATCAGGGCTCTGGCTGCCCGAATCATTTTGTGACAGTCATCTGCAAGGGAGTCTGCTTGTTGAATAACAAGCATTTGCCAATGTGGTGCAAAATGTTATTGCATTCCCAGTGTGGTTTGGTGTGGTCTTTATCTTCGGCCACTTCGATGGATGTGCAGCCGTAATGCTTTCTGCTCTGCTGACAGTTTTACTACTAGAGGGTCAGCATCCATTATATGACATCATAATCAACTACGTGTTGTGTAAAATGATGTCATAATCAATGACATTGAGAATGACATAGATAAGTCCATCACAAATGCATAAATGGTGATGGACTAAGCATTGTTGTATGAATTGTATGTCTTTATTCTTTAATAAACATGATGTTGAATATTTTGAAACTAATTTGACTGGGTGCTATTGGCAAAGGAAGCAACAGCACCCAGTCAAATTAGTTTCAAAATAGTCAATAGCGTACCTGTATAGCTTTTAGGAAATTGATAGTCAGGGAGTTCAGAGATCGATCGATCCCACCATGGGCGAAGCATGGGTGGAGTTTAGCTAGAGATGGGCGGGGCATAGCCACAACTGGAAAGATCAATTGAGACATCCTCTTTCGCTGTACACCCTGGTTTGTTAACTGATGATGCATCCACTGACAGAAGAGCAACAACGCGCGAGAGAGAGAGAGAGAGAGAGAGAGAGAGAGGGTGGGGTGTGGTGGGAGAAAGATTCCATTAACTTCTACCATTACTTGTTATTACTGAGCAAATCCCATCTATCGAGGAGCAGGCACCATTGCAGCATGGAAATTCCACACCGTCAATTCCTGTACTGTATCGATTAAAATGAATAGTGTTGTATAATGCATTCGATTGTATAATCATATTCACTCTCCAGTTCACATTGCTACTAATCTTTCGAGCCTTTTAATGTCTAATTCCCCTTCGAAAACGCTGCACTGACCGTTTATAGTGTCTGTATTGATTACGTTTATTCATTTATACTATCACCATTATTAGCATAGTATTTACCGCTTACATTGTCTGTATGATTGTGCTAGTGGCAGGTTCTCGTTTTGTCTTCTCGCTTAGGAGTGTTGGTGTGCCGTTTATTTCTCCTCAATCCACCATTGGCTTTACCTAATCTATACAGTGTTCCGTAAGAAAGTCACAGAGACTAACTGCTCTGAGAAGATTTAATAGCTATGGCCTACCAACTTGTAATAGACAGCCCAATTTCTATTGTGAGGTCATTAGCACGAGATTATAAACAAGCATGCGCGTTCCAAGTTAATGTCGTCTGATGTGTAGTGTTTAAAAAAATGTCCATATGTAGGATCAATTATACATGAGTTTGAGTATTGGTTAGCTGTATGATTAACGATTCTCTTCAAGTGTGTTACATACTAAGTTAAATAACACGTTTGTTACTTAGTTATTTTTGTTTTTACAACATCTGATAATCAAATTGAAAGAGTATTTTGTGTCAATCCTCAACACTTTTTACATAGCAAGTGTTTTTCTATTATGATTTAACAATGGTCTGATATTCACATTGGAGTATATTCTATGACAAATATAAATTTTTGAGTAAGTACACAATAATCATTTATCTCTCATCAATATGTATGTTTTTTGATTGTTTTGTTCTTTTTAGGAAACCTACTATTACGATTATTTTAAAAATATTTTGACTGTTAATTTTACTATCTTTGACAGTAACCGTTGCTTATCATTTATTATTTTCAATTTCTGACGTACAATTTACTGCTATGAATCAAATATAAACACGTATAAGCTAATATATTATTAGATTTTCAATATTTGGCATCATACAGTACAGGTTGGAAATGATTTTAAATATTTCCAATATGAAGACGAATGCTATTTGAATGTAAATTGTTCCGTTGAATACATTGATTATAATTGGATTGGAGAATATTGCTGTATTAATCAGCGATTCCTTTGTAAAATTAAGGTCAAAATATTCAACAGTGCATTTTATGTTATTTGGTAACAATTGTTGTTTTATTTCTGAACTATTCTACAACTTAAGAAATGTCTAACATGCACATATAATTATATTTTTAACAAAAGAAATATTATTTATTTTTTTATATTTTTGCGATATTGTAAATACATGTATATTCAGCATATATTCAAACAAAATAGTTAAAACTTATATTATTTAATAAACATATAAACAAATAATGTATAAATTCCTTAATACAATGATAGATTTAATAGATAGGTAGATAGAAAAGATGGAAGTGGCTGTATCGGCTCCTCGGTGAGGTTTTTATGGGATCCCAATACCAACTGGCACCCAGAAATACAGCACAGGAAGTTAAAGGGGGGAGTCTTGAAGAAGCCTTTTACTAAATTTGCCAAAATTGTAGGCATAAATTATGCCTCAGATCAAATAACATTTCAGCTGTATGGCCAAATAATAGTATTCAAGGAGTTCACTTTTGACGACTTGATGATATTGTGGAGCTTTTGGACAATTCCGTTCTTCCATCTTTTGCAAAAATATATATATATATATATATATATATATATATATATATATATATATATATATATATATATATATATATATATATATATATACATATATATATATATATATATATATATATATATATATATATATATAGATATATATATATATATATATATATATATATATATATATATATATATATATATATATATATATATATATATATATATATATATATATATATATATTAATATATATATATATATATGCATCTTGTTTTACTACAATGTACGTATGTATATATGTATCATTTTATCTGGCCATTAGTTGGTTGATCAACCAATAAACTATTTTAACTCAGAATTAAACCTATTTTAACTTAAACATTAACCAAATAGAATTAAACCTATTTTAAATTAGGATTTAACTCCCCAAAAAAAATTAACCCTTTTAACATGAAATTCCATTAAAACATTTCTTCACATTGTAAAATTTTATCTATTAATATTTTGAAACTATTTTACTGTAAGCTGTGCTACCAAAGGTAACAAAAGCTTCCAGTCAAATTAATTTTTAAATATTTATTAAAAAAGACTTCCAGTTCAATCACTTTGGAATTAAGATATGAAGAATCTATTTGTGAATGGGTTAAATGTAAATAAAATGTTCTTTTAAGCTAACGTGATCAAGTTTCCTTTCTTGGTTAATGCTAACAAGGTATCGACTATTAAATTATAAATACATATGTGTATATTTGTTGATTACATTTTTGTCATACATGTATTATTTGTAATTATTTTATTTTTCTTTATGATATGAGTCATTATGACTTGATCATTCGTATTCAAGCAACTTTGACCTGTATGATTACTGTAATCTGTGGCAGTGGTAGTAGAAACACCCTACAGCTGCAATCAATTCTTCTTCGCTTTTGCCCACTGTGTGTTGTTCTCAGCCGAAATCCTTAGCTTCCTCAGGTCCATTCATTACTTGAGTGTACTGAGTCCTGCTTTCTTGAGATCATCATTAACACATGGCCAAACATGGACCATCTTTGCTGGGCGACTTTTGCAGACAGCGGCGACATATTACACATCTCGTATAGTGCATCGTTGGAAATTATACTGTCTGGCCATCAGTGTCCAGTGATGGGGCATAGGCATTTGCGGTGGCAGGCATCAAGCTTTCTAGAGCAGCCTTTGGAGCTGTCCAACTGTTACAGTTATACAGCATCAAGGAAACGCAGGTTGCTTTGTATAAACGTGGCCTTTTTACCAAGGGCATATTTGATATATGAATCCATAGCTTCCAAAAGGATTGGAAAGCTATGTTCCGCATGACGCAGCATGCAGCAATGTCAGCAGTAGAGCAAAGCAGTGAGACCAGGATTTTACTTTTCCTCAATGGCTCGCCACCACGAAATGAGTCATGATTTTCTTTAGTGCCATGCTTTGTAGATCACTATATGTGGGTGAACTCTGTTTTGGATTCATTCATAAAGAGATTCTCAATTTTTAGTTTGCTTGCAGCTATTGGGAGAAGGTCATCAAAGTGTTTCTTTTCCTCGTCTATGAAGTCCACATCATAATGACCTGGATTGACTGATAACCGATGATTGACTTTCATTATCATAGTTTGTGGTACAAATATAAATGTATTATTTATGCTTATAGCATATGATATATATGCATGTCACTTTACCATATCTCATTAAGTTAATTTAAAAATTTCAGAACATGTCGCTGTTGAGTATCGTACTACCTTCAAACCATCATGCTAATGTAGAAATCTTCCAACCGTCCAATGCAGGATACACTTGTCTTTAGAGTATGTATTGGTATACAACTATCTATAACTTCCATTGCCATAATATAACAGGTTTTGGTGAAGTATTTTCATGCATATATGTTGACTTTTTTTTTAAATTAGTATGATTGTCAGTCATTGTTGCTGTAAGTAGCAATGATTTTCAGTGATACTGTTTTCAAAATTTTCTACACATGCTTAATGCGTAAGAAATTTACTTGTGCAAAAAGGTATTTTAACTCACTTTTTATGACTATATATACGATATTTTAAGCCAATTATGCTACAGCTCATTTTAGAAATTGTATGTTTATGTTGATCACAACTTATGAGGAATCAGTTGTACTTTAATACAAAGTTAACTTGTCGGTTGCTTTATTTCTGACTTTGTCAGTTATTAGTCACTGACAATTCTACTTAAAACATACATTCGGTTAGACTAATATTCACTAATATTCTCCTTAATTCCCTTTTCATAATCTATTATTATCATTAGTATGGTATTATAACACAATTTCTGTCAAATGATTTAAGGGTCTACTAGTCATTGCAATATATTATAACAAAGGAAATTTTTTATCTCTAGTTCTGCTATTGATATGCATCTGCATTTATATCATTATTATTCTAATACTATTCTTACTTTCCTTATTATTTCTTGTAATATTGCCATCTTATCATATCAAATTAAAATTGTAAGAATTGTTGTTTGGTTACATGAAATAAAATACTATGAATTCAAAGTTAATGGGCATTTTGGCCTTTATCTTTCAAAATTCTTTAGAGTAATTATGCATATTTTAGTGGAGCCTTTTATAGCATTAAGATTCTTTTTAATTTATTGGCAGTTCCATACTGTTTTTCACTTTCCTGGTTGATCAACCAATTTTATCTGTAAATACTATGCTAATCTAAGCAAAGCAAACTTTGACTAAATATAGCTAAACCTAAACTGAGCATATGGCAAGCGAGGTTAAGAAACATCTGTTTATTATTTTATAAGCCAGATATGTTGCATAAGCTTGGTTAGATGTTAAGTAATCTTATTTCAAATTAAATTTTTCTAGCATAAATCACATGACATCCTAACATGAATGCCTTGAGTAAGATATTTATATAACCGACAATATGATCTGTTCATATGCTGAAAACTTTGCAACAATCGAATGTTTAGTTGCTAAGATATATACAGGACAAGATAAGCAGTGTATTTTACACAAAAAAACCTTCATAGAGTCAACTCTACACTATGATTAAGACAAGGGAGACAATTTGAAGTGTGTTGCTATGGAGAGTTGTTACTAAAGAAAATGTCGTCTGCTTTACATTATATACAATTATTTACAGATGTATGTGTTCATATAAATAAGTTTTAAATTAATAACAGGTTTTATATTTCCATTATGTGCAATCTAAATAATCATGCTTAGTTATATTTCATCTTTCAAAGTTAGTATATATTCCATTTGGTACCAGTTTTCGCATACAAGAAACAGGATATTTTGACAGGATTTTGTGAGAATATCATCATTGGTCCAAAGGTAGAGACTTTGACTTATAAACAATAAGTACCACGGTTCGAATCCTGGCTAATACTGAATACAATTTAATTTATAAAAATTATTTTACAATAATATCTTTTATAAATCTAGTCATTCCGATACACTGTTACTATGCACATTTTATTTCAGGTACTTATGTTAATATCATATGCATTTCTTATGACGTTTGCAGTTTTAGTTTTCATTTCTAATATGTTTTTTTTTTCTTTATGCTTTCTTGGCAAATGCAGTTTCCAATACAATTTAAAATTAAAGCATTTTATATATTTATCAACCAGACTGTATGTGACACCTAACCAGACCTTCCTCTTGATGTATCAAGACAGAGTTGCTGTACCAAAGGCACGATAGAGGGTTTGGGCAGCCTGTTTGTCAGATGTAATAGCATGGATAAAAGCTACATAATCAAGATCATCGATATGGGTAAAGGTGTTAAATGCAAAATAGATAATGCACTAGTTTATATTTAGAAAACAATGTTTTGATGTTTAAACTGTTAATGATGCATCAGACAGTTTTAGCCTGTAAGACATCGTTTAATAAGTTTAAATTAGTTTGGCAATAAGTACATGATATTTTAGTTTTTAAATTTTATCAATGATGTCGGTCAAATTCTCCTTATAAAATTAAAAAAAAAAAATTAAAAAAAAAAAAATTCTGTTAAATAATTTAAGGTTCTACTTATATATGTCTAGTCAGTGCAGTAAGATTATTGATTATTTACAATTGTATTATTGGATAATGCACAAAAATAATTGACAAAATGTAATACAACTATGCGAAAGTCTTGTCTCCCTTCAACCGCTGTAGGATAAACTTAAATCTTCTGATTTTGCTCCCGGTATAAAGGACTATGCCAGACCAGCTGCCTTAATGTCCGTATGCAAACACAATTTTAATAGCCATGTATACAATATATTTGAAACACAACCAAAATGTATCTCGCACATATAAATTGTGAGAGCATACAGCAAGAAATAAGAAAGAAATGCAAGTTTGTAAACGCGCAAATTTGCCAAATTTGTGAGATTTTAAATTATCTTTTGATAACCAAATTAGAAGAAATCAGTCTGTTTAATAAGAAAGAAAGACATACGAGCGTATTCAGCAGAAAGAACTGTACTAGAATCAATTAAAAACCCATCTAATCTGAAGCTGTACCGTTTTCTATAACTCTTTGTGTGTGGTCATACAGGAATGTTGTGATCCATTCATGAACCTTGCCAGTTATGTCGAACCCCCTTAGTGCTGCAAAGCAGCAATCTCTTGTGAGGCACCGTATCAAAGGTCTTCAAGAAGTCAAGGGATACAACATTAATACTGCTGCCCATATCAAGTTGGTCCCTCCATGTGTCCAGCACCTTTAATAATTGCAGCGATGTCGATCTTCCACTTATGAAACCAAACTGCTTACTGCTGCTCAGGGAGTTTGTATTCGTGTAGCTTATGATTTGGCCTCTGGCTATGGTTTCATGCACCTTACACAGTATGCACGTGAGGCTGACTGGTCTAGAATTACCAACAAATTTATGGTTACCCTTCTTAAATATTCAAATCTTCAAAAATAATCTTATCTTTATCTGCACATGGAAGTTTACTATGAAAAAATAATACTTATTTTACCATTAAAGAGTAACCATTAAAGCATTGAATTTTCAGATTCCTAAATGTTACGTTGACGATTTTGATGGGTAATTTCATTGATAGCCATTGCGCATATGGAAGCAACGTGTACCAGTCAAATTACTTTCAAAATAATTATCAAATAGTATGTTCAATAATTTGAAAGGAATTTGATTGATAGATGCTTCTGCGCCTATGGCAGCAACAGTTTCCGGTGAAAAGACATTCAAAATAGTTATCAGCTTATACAATATCTGTATGAATTTAACAAATATTCTGGTGAATATTTTGAAGATAATTTGACTGACAGATGTTGGTCAAAGTTTCCAGTCAAATTTGTTTTAAAATGTTCCTCAGCTTATTCAAGATCTGAATAAGATTCTGACACTTCAAGATTCAACTGTTTAAATGTTACCTTTGTCTGAGATTATCTTAGTCACACATGACTGAGGATGCGTATATAATCAGATTGAATGACAGCTGCTTCTAATAACAATGGGCAACCCATGTCACACAGAATTATCGGCATCTATTATGCATTGATCGTGGTAAATGTTCATTTGCAATCCAACAAGATAACTTTTGAAGATTTACCACTGGCATGACTGACTCGATTACCAAGCCAGTCATTTCACTCACAAAATTTCAAATAGCTGCTCTTGTAATGCAAACCGCGATTCAGTAAGCCAATCTTGCCAACTAAAGGATTAAGAGATTTCTGAATGAATGGCATTAACACACTTGTACACCGAGCAAGTGGAGATATATCACTAAGATCATGCTAATTACTTTGAAAGGAGCTTGACACTTATAGAGTACTCGTTGAATAGATTGTACAGTTTAAAGGTTGCGAGTGACCACCTGTAATTTGGCGGCCAAAGTAGTGTGATTCTTTGAGGCAGATAATCATAAGAATATTGTTAATTCTACTGAAAATCAACATATTGATTACCGCAGCAACAACGTTTAGTTCAATTGGTACATTAACCCTTTGGTGACTAAATTGTCCAGACCAGCCCTTCTCGTGGTCTTTAGAAATGCCAGTTTGCAGGCCAAGAGAAGAAAATTACGGAGGCAATCATCATTCCAGGGGGTTTCTGTTGGCTTCTTAAGATATCAACTGACTTAAGACAAACTTAGCGACATGATAAGAAATTCAGAATGAAATGAGTTAATGAATCACAGAGAATTAAGTTGATAATTTCTAGCAACGGAAATGTCATTTGTATGATTTAACACATACTTTCGTTGAATACTTTGATATTAATTCGATTCTGAGGTGTTGCTGCTATTTGCAGCAGCAGGTTCCAGTCAGTTTTGAACGAAATGCAAAATGAGAAACGTAGTGACTTTGAAAAAATCAAATGCATTTGAACACCCAAATGCAAATGCAAACCCTTTCATGCAAATGCACATGCAAATACATGAGATTCAAATGCAAGTGCAAATGCGTCAGGAATTTCATAATTTCATTTAAATGCAAATGTATTTGCACTTGTACCAAGCCTGAGCCTGGGTGACTGGAATCTCTTCTAATGGTGCTTTGTAAGATTTGGCAGGTATGTCTCGGATCTCTGTCTGTGGTTCTCTCATAAAGACTCTGAAAGTACGTTGACTTTGCCTTCATCTGTTTTTGTTAAAACTTCTGTCTCATCAGTGTCATACATAACGAGGTCTGCAATGACTTTTGTGCTCTTCATATTGCTCTTGATGTATTTCCAAATGCGTCTTGGATTGTTTTTGGCCTCGCTGGCCATCTCCATTTCCATGTCTCTCTGCCTTTCTCTGGCCATCGCCCCACCTTGTTCATCTGTCTAGTATACTCTCTGTATTTTGCTTGATCTCTTGTCTCTATATACCTCTACCAGCATCGCTGTTTCTTTCTTATTGCCTCTAAAGTGGTTCGATGAGTACCACCTTTCTTTGATTATGAGAGGGGGCTGACAATTTACTCGCTACATACTTCTCCTCAGATTCCCGTAATGTCTTCAGAATAATCTGCCGTTGGTGACCTACGTCTTTACTGTCCACATATGGCGTCTGCTCCCAGTCAAGTTATAATTCCCTCTTCGTGCTGACATAGTCCCCCTTCTCATAGAAAACCCACTTAAACTCCCTTTGGTAACCAGTATTGTAGCGAAGCGTTCCTATATAATAGTTAAAGCAGAAGTCTGCATTTTTTCAAGCAAGTCAGGTCAGCGACCACATTTTCGTGTTTTCAAAGGTACATGTTGTAGACAGGGTTGGCTGTGGGTTTCACTAAAGTCATTTTGACGTTAGCTTGCTTTATATTGCTCCTTGAGCTCCAAGATAGAATTTCATTAAGACTGGTCTTTTATCTGCTAGTCATATAGAAACTGAATCTCTAAAGGCTTATCACTCACGCCAATGTTAGAATTGTGCTGCCCTCATACAAAATAAATGTAAGGCACATTTAAGAACTATGTTGATATGCGCCCATTACAATTGTTTCAATAATATACACACGATTCTCCTCTACAGCGTATTCAAATGTTAATTTTGACATCAGTAAGATAGAACTTGATCACAGAGCAGGTGTTTGGTAGAGTCAGGTAACCTTCCAACAGCAAACTGTGCTTCCTGCTTGATATGTAGTTAAATACACAGATCAGTTAATATATTAACACATTGAACGTATATTTAGAGTGGATCTGCTGTTGTTAGTATCTATATTATTACGCAGCCTTGGCAAGATAGCTGCTTATTTAAATCGTAAATATATGATTTCCTTATTTTTTATGAATAATTTTACGAAAGAACGAAGAAAACATATCAAAGTTTCATCGATTAAATGGGTCCAAGATGGGCGCTTAGGATAGATTAGTAATTATTATATAATAGTGAGTTGGGAAATATGTAGTTTTCAATAGTTGTAAGCGGTCTAAGGCAGAAAACAAGGGAATAATTAAAAACTTATTTTAAAACATTTAATTTTACAGATTTACAGCTCCTAGTGGCTCCCCGAATATCTCCTCTTAGCACGCATAATACCCATAGCTCAATCCACAGTTCTGGCGTCATGGCCGTCGCATTCTGGTCTTACCAGTCGTATACCTTGACGCCATCTAATTCATGGAGCAGCCAATCACACTTCTCAACTCACATGGCGATAACAGTTTACGTAGATGTGGCTTCTCGTTGCATTTCACATGGTCATTAGGCACATTGTCCGGTTATCAGATGAATGGATTCTGGGCAACATGTTCATTGTAGAGGTTATAACAGTGAACCCGTTTATCAACGGAGCAGGTGAAAGATATCGATTTCAATATCGTAGTATCTGTTGGCTAGCTGTGCATGCAAGCAATTACGAATTCGATATTGGTTCCATGTGTCGTTGATCAACGAGCGTGTTGCTATCGAATGCGATATTATACCCAGCACTGTCATACAATGGAGTAAATTTGATATTGGCGCATTACAACGGAACTTACACGTATCTGAGATTTTGTATCTAACTTTGACGTTGTTATGAATAGATATAGCCCCACTGAAGAGCAGCGAAGAGTAAACGAAGAAAGGTTAGAGAGAAGTTAAACTCAGTGGCATTCCCTTTGTGTCATTATATAAAATGCTCTTGTACTTCCAATGATGTTTTCGTATTAATACAATTCTTATCTACAAAATAAAATTGGTTATGGGTGTGTATCAGGATAAGAAGAAACCCATCGGTATCTACACTGTGGCTCCCACTAGAGATTAAGTACGCAAATGGTATAGACAATGAAAGGAAGCTTCTAGATGAGTGTCTCCTTATACATGGGGAGCAAGTATGCTTTTTGGTGACTGGTCTGCTGTCAAAGGAAGTAATATACCAATATGATCCTTGAGGTATGGGAAATGGCATCCTACTAGACATCGTTGCGGATCTGGGTTTTAAAGGTCATAATGACCTTGAAATGTAGGTCAATGTAGCGATTGTAAAGAAATCACTGTATTTCGAATTAGTTTAGAGACTTGTCATGTTAGATATAGCATTCGAACTGAATGTTTTACAGTGACTTAGACATATTAAGCCAATACATAGATTAACCGTTTTCATCAGTTAGGCCTGACACGGCGTATTCTTTGCAAATATTAACTGAAACACATATGGGATGGACAATTCCATCAAAACAAAGTCGATCAGCAACACATTACTGCTTCCCGGAAAATTAGTTAAACTATTCTATGGCTTACCTGTATGTTTCAGCTGAAATCAAATTATGGGGATTTCACTAATAAACGGGTTAAAAGCCTTGAGTATTCAGAATTTTCAAAGAGTTTACTTGAAACTAATTGTATTCAACATAAGCGTCATACCTCCATGCAATATATTTACTTGTCCGTGAATTATTTGCACAGTCTAAAACATAAATGTATTTTCAACTATTTCAATCCTTCCATTTGTTACGGCACAATACAGTCTGTGTGCAAAATGTCCAGGAAAGATAAAAGAGGCATGATACCGTCACTCTAATTGGATTCATTAGGTACAACGTAATAATTGTCTGGGCGTGGCTAGATTTCCTAATTGACCTGGTGCACTTAGCCACAATGTAGTCAGGAAGGTCACATATTTTACCTTGACTTTACTGCAAACACTATTTTTCAACATAAAAGCACCAATCATGTGACAGATTGACTTTCTCAGATTATCTGCACAAACTGAAACACTAAATCAACTATATGAATCTAAACATTTGCTATGGTTTCGCAACACAGTTCCTGGGTAAGAAAATTTCTGCGAAACGGAAAATTTCTACTCAATGCAGTCGGATTCATTAACACTTATTTCCACTATCCGGGCATGGTTACATGTCATAATGGGTTACTGCGTACTTGCATGCGACGTAGAATAGAATGCCAAGTTTTCTTTGCAAGAACTGTTTATCTTGCAGTTTTAGTAAACATACAAGCGAGCGTCTTTCCCATCTTGCTGGTCATGCAGCCGATGCTCTCACATCAGGAAGAGTTGTGTCGTTTCGAGGTTTACAGTCATACTTTGTAAACCATAGTAGATCTCCTTGTAATATATGGGCACATTTGTTAACACGTGTGGCATAGTGAGTATTCTTCAAGTGCTGCTCAAATTTGGGACATTTTGATTTGGCCACATCTGAAACTAAGAAACTTAAGACATCTCAATTTTGGCATGCTCATATCTTGGTCTGTGATGACCCCCATGTACTCCTTTTAGTAGACTCAGTTCTTCATGAGTTATTTCTGGACTGATTTACTTCTCCCTCTATATGCTCCAAATGAAGCTCTGGCTTGCAGATTTATTCCACTATTGTGTGTACCAAATGCACATTTTCCTATTCCATTTGGAGACATGGGTGTATCTCTAACAGTGATGCTATGTATAACTGGACTCAGGTTATATAATACAGGATGTGGGCTGTTTGATATTTTCTGAATTTCAAGATAGATGTTTGGTCTGAACACACTCGCATCTTTTGCAAGTTTCTGGATGATGTATACTCAGTTGCCACTCATATAACATCATTATATTTGCTGCATATCAAAATCCTATCCCCGTGTTCCTCCCTTGCAGTATAAAGTGCATGAAGAATCGTGCGTTGTTCCGCCTAACCATATGTACACATTAGGCATGGGACTAATTAAATACCGTGGTTAGTGACTTTAACTGTTTCTGTTTTATTATTGAACACACCAACCAAGTGCATGAGAATATCCGAGTCCATATACTCAGTAGACCATTTGTCAGACAGATAATGGAGAAAGTTGTCATGGTTATTTGAAACTGCAAAGAAATAAGAAATAATCTGGATCGGGCGCCGATAACCAATCCATGGTTTCGTAGATTCTCACGATGCTGTTGCCAACTCTGTATTGCATCACATTGTCCTTCATAATGCCCATTTCATGCTGTAGCGCAGATCGCCCTGTCGGGTAAGGGCCGGCCCAGCCTGCTCGGGTAAAGAAACGCTCGCACCCCCCCCCCCCCTAGGTAGCATAAGGCACGCGTGTATAGTCATGTAAAAAGAGGAACAAAATAGTAGAGTCCGTGAGATCGCCCAATGTGCATGCGTGGCCGTAGCAGCGACAGCGTGTAGAGACTGGCAGCGTATATATGTAGTTATCAATATTACGGCGATTTCGTAATACTTAACAGTTTCCCCTGCATTTGGTTTGAATGAATAGCAGAATTGAACGAGGAATTTAAAACAGTAAACAAATTGAAATCGGTTCAGATCTGGCGAAGAGATCGCAAAATTGAAACGGACTATTTTGAGCTCCAATAAGAGCAGAGACATCACTAGAGCACGTGGATGCTAGGGTGAAGGCCAGGAACTATTTCACTGGCTACCATACCTCGCACACATCGCGCGCTCTGATTGGCTGAGTCTGCTGGCGCTGCCTCTCCATTCAGTATACAAGGAGCAGAAACAAGCAGAAGGGAGGCGGTTTCCGTCTGAGTGGGGGCAATCTCATTCTTCCTACTGCGTAGAGCTCGCGTTCTGCAATCTACACCAACGCAGCTTATTTCAGTCAGGTTCTCTCTCAGGATACACGCGCTCCGCACTGCACTTAGTTTTTGGATGCTCCTGGTGGATGAACAGGGGCAAAAATACAAATTAAATGGAGGTTTCCAATTTCACCACCAGTACCTTCATTGCGATGGCAATTACCAACACAATTTAAGTATGTAAAAACAAGTTGTAGTTAGATGTCTCGCCAGACTTACCATGTCACGCTAGTAACGGTGATAAAGATTAATAGACGCATCCAGCGTAGCTAAATTATTGGTTTGACCGCAGTCCAGACAAGGACATTGCGCTACGCATGGCAAGAGCTAAGCAGTGCAGAGCATCTTGTACCGAGATATAGTTATAGTGAATACAGCATATCAGTATTACGGTAGATTACACATTGTGTACTATGTGCGGAAACTTGGTAGCCACCTGAAACTTTATTCTTCACTGTTCCTGAGTATGGATCACATCAGCTATGACCCTGCGGTAATTCTCGCGCCACATGATTGCGGTGAGCCAACTACATGTGATGATTATTGGATTCTGCACTGATGATTAATAGGTCCACCACATAGGAATGTATGTTAATTACACTATACCGTTGTTCATGAATAAGTACCACAACTAAGTGATTCCGCAAGGTCGGGTGCGACCTCCGTTACGAATTAATACTGTACATAAGTATTTACATTGTGAATGGCGCCAGCAATTAAACGGCACCATAGGTCATATCCGACCACTATATTTTAATGATTGTATAAATGTAGTAACGTAGAATACCATATTATTAGTTAGTATTGCAAACTCTACAACATATTTGGACCGCAGTACACCTAGGTTGCACTATGCATTAACAACAAACGCATCACCTTGTTTTCTCCCCGCGGCAACAATTTTTCACTAAGGTCGTTGTTCATGCTCTCACTAGCGAAAACAGCGTGCGGCCACTAAACCTAACTATGATAGTTCGATAGGCTAGCTTTGAAAGTTGCAAAGGGCGACTACTCGTTAAATTATAAAACACCTTTCCGTGCACTATGGCTCCGTTATGTTATGTTAACAGTACCGTCGGTTTTCATAGTTGCCCATTCATGTCAGGTCTCCTAAATTTAATAAATGAGGAGCTGCCTGTAACTACACCTCTCTGGCCATTGGGCCGAAATAATTGTCTGGATTCCCTCTGCCAGATTGGTTAGGACCGAATTAAGAAACTAGAGCGCGCCGTCGGGAGCAGCGAAACGGCAACACAGGGATCAAATAGTCCATTTATGACGCATAATGTTGACAAAATTCAAGAATATACATTCTTGCTTTTATATACATCTACGTGCAATATAGCCTATTGGGCGAACAAATTATGCACAATTCATTTCAAACTATTTCCATTTAGATGCCATTTACCATGACACGACAATTTGAGTTAGACCTACCCCACGGTTTGTTTTGACGCACTGACTGCTGAATTGTATGATTCCTGTAGGCATCTATTTTCTTATTTTTAATTACTGGCTCGTGGTGGCATTGGTGTCGTTATGTGTTGGTGCTGTTTATGATAGCAACAGGTTGTTGCAACACCAATGGTTCAATGACTTATGAGCGTAATTTAGCTTTTTGTACATTATTATTGTGTATGGATCAGCTAACGAGTGTTTTTCCGTCAATATTACTACAACTTGAGAAATGTCCAGATATGAATTTAATGAATGATTATGTATTCTTGCGGTTGTTGCTAGTTAACGGCAGCAACTGTGCAACATTATTTCCAAAGTGTACTTCAATTTAGGTATTATGCATGCCAGGCCGACCTTGATTTTACCTTTTATTATTGTATTGATGATTGTCATCAACAATTTGGAATTTAGCGGCAAATGTGTCCAACAGCAGTTTTAAGTGCAGATATTTAGTTCAATCGACTATAGGATGCTTCACAACATGTTTGGTATGTATGCCTGATATATATATACCGATTAGACATCTTTTTGTCCCTCTCTCCCGCTGTACTAAGAAACTGCTTTTATTATCTTAAAATAGGTTATTATATTAACCCTCTACTGTTCAAAATGGCGGACATGAAGAAATCCATTACGAATTGCGTTGGAATGCGCCAGGTGAAACTTGACGGGATAATTGTATGCTACACAGTGATGTCCTTAGTGTTAAAATTACTTTCATCGGCCCAGCCTTTCCTGAGTACCTTGTCGCTGCAATTCCTCATATACGGTTTGAGAGAGAATTGTTTGAAACTTGACAGAATTATTTTACTCCGCGCGAAGACGTGCCTAATGTTAAAGGCGTATGGGTCGGGCATACACGACTGATTTGCATTCACTTTTAGATTTGAAAGGGCATTGGGAAACACCCATGCTGGGGATGTACTCCTGTTGTGTTGTGGTAGTGTGAGTGAGTATGTCAGTTTCCAGCTGACTTTCTCTTGTTAAAATTGAACTATTTTATTTGATTGATTTCGACATCGAAAATGGCACTATATAGATTTTACGGCTTCCTGAATAGTCGTTTAAAACTTTATGATCTGGTTGATTTATTAGGTCTGTGGAAATAATAGATTTTATTGTTTCTGGTGTAAGTTTGTCTATTTTGACGTACGTTTATATATTTCTGAGCACTTATGTTACTGGACAACATTTTCATATTGGGACTTTGATTTTACTTTTCTTACAATGATCTTTGTCCAGTGAAAATTCATAGTCATTGTTCAAATAGTAATACTGATGTAGCAGGCGAAAGATGCAGCCCAATCATATAAGTTATTCCATATAATATGGCCATTATTCCGAGTTATTCCATGAAATATGACACTTATTCCATGTAATATGGCCATTATTCCGAGTTATTCAATGAAATATGACACGTATTCCATGTAATATGGTTATTATTCTGAGTTATCAGATTGAATACCTTTCCTGAACGTAATTCCACTTAGAATCACTGTCCAGACCTTAATTCGGACTCCATCATGTTGCTAGAACAAAATTCAGTCAGAATCACATTCCACACCATTATTCGGATGAAGTCCCAAGCCAGAACGTTGAATCACAGTGCAGACCGTAATTCGGATTGTGTCTTATTTCTAGAACGTAATTCAGTTTGATTCACTGTCCAGACCATATTTGGGATTGAATATTATTGTCTGAAAACAATTCAGTTTGAATCACGGTCCATACGTCACAAGCTAGAACATAATTCAGATTGAATCACGGTCCGTACCATAATTCGAATGACACCGTATGCAAGAACATAATTCAGTTTTGAGTCACGGTCCAGACCGCAATTCGGAGGGCATCAGATGCTAGAACGTAATTCACCCGCTTGCGTCACATTCGTACAACTGTGATCCTAATGTGTATGGGGCATGGCATGTTAGAACATAATTCAGTTTGAATCATGGTCCAGACCGTAATTCAAAGGGCATCACATGTTAGAACCTGAAGCATATTCGATTGAAATTCATTTCTCATTGAAATAAAAAAGCTCATGGATCTGGAGAATTTGCATTCAAAGTCGATTACAACGCCACCCCCTTGCGTCACATTCGCACAACTGTGATCCTAACGTGTAGGGGACGTGGCATATGTTATTTTCTGTGAAATTGTTTCAAATATGATTGTAAACGGAGCAACAGTGGCCCGAACCATATTCAGACTGAAATTAGTTTACAGCGGCCCCTGGTGTTAATTTCCTACAAAAGTGGATGCAACTGTGTAGCGGACCTGGCATATGACATATTGTGTGAATTTGGTCCAGAAATGTATGTAAACTCAGTGTCAGCGAAACATATTCGAGTGAAATTCAGTGCTCATTAACAAAAAGGCTCATGGAACTGCCCGCTTTTATACCTTGCGTTATTGAAGACGACTATGTTGTCTAGTAATCTGTGAATTTATGTTCACTAGCACAAAAAAAAATATATATTTTGAAATAATAACTGCTCCACTCGAATTTCGAACTACGAACTTCAAATTTTGGTCTAACTTCTAAGAGGTATCATTCTGTCAATCCATTGGTCCAATGGTCGGTCAATCAGTCAGTCGATCGGTCCGTTGGCCCATCGGTCAGTCAGGCCGCCCATCGGTTGATCCACCGTGTGGCGTATTTGGTTTATGAATTAAAATTTGTGTTGTAGCTATATATTGTGTTTGTATGGCGTACTATTATGGAGAATAAATGTAAATGCAAGGTGTGGCCAATGTACTCCTGTACTCAGTACTCGTGTACTCGAGTACAGATTTCCAAGTACTCACATCTACTCAGTACCTATACCTTTTTATGAGTGCATGTACTTGTACTCAGCCTCAGTACATTTCCAAAATACTCGTACTTGTGCTTAAGAGTACATGCTGAGTACTTATCCATTTTCTACATAAAATGATATGCATACTTTATCCTCTTTATTCAAAATTCCAAGCGCTAGTTCTCAGACATGGCAGAGAGGTGACAAGAACTCTAGTAAATATGTTTAAACATTGTGTTTAACTTGATGCTATCTGCTCAAAATGTTGAAATTAATCCATTGCTGCTTGAGCCAGCAACTGCTTCCAGTCAGATAAATTTCAGAATTTTTAAAACTAACTATTAATTTGATATGAATCTGGATGTTAGTGATGAAATGGACAATTGTTGTAAGTATGCTAATAGGGAATACAATTAAACACGTAAAATTTTAACCCTTGTACTATTGATACCCTCTTTATCTACCATTCAAAGAAGGCAAAAATGTAAACTGCTATACATTTTGAAAATAATTTGTCTGGACACCATAATTGCTGCTTAAGGCAGCAAGACCCATCAGCAACTAATATACAAAACATTGAATTTAATCTTTCTTAACAGCAAACACAAAGTGTTGAGAGATGTAGTAGGGAATATTAGAATAGCTGCGCAAACACATACGCCTTATGCCAACAAATACCAGCCTGTACACTTATACTCAGGACTACTGGTAAGATACCATTCATGCATGATAGTCCTGACAATGAAATCGGACAAGCTGTATAGACCTCCCTCCCAACTCTTAACCCTTTAACAATCGATCCAGTGAAAAAGGCCTTCTGCACTAGTCTTGGGAAAATGTAAATTTCCAGACAAGAGAAGACTTAAAGCTGGCATAAATGGCTCGATAAGAAAGCAGTTATTCCAATGGAAATTTACAAAAAATATTCTGCAGATTGAAAATTTCTTGAATTGGAAGATTTTCAAGGTTTACGGGCCAATCAATGTTGATATTACATACACTAATTTAAGAATAAAGTTCAGTGTTGAAAATCTCGAAAATAATTTGACTGGAAGAGAATGCTTTCCTCAGCACTAATGTTTATCACTACAAATTAATTTCAAAATATTCAACATACTACATTATTTATCTGAAATAAATTAATAATTTAACCCTTTCACTGATGAAGCCTTATATTATACAGTCATAGTAATATTGCCAGGAATTCAGCAGATGTTTTATGAAGTAAGAAATATTCTGTTAAATATTTAGAAAATAATTTGACTCGAACTAATTGCTGCCTAAGTTCGGAACAACTGTGAATCAAATTATTTAAAAAATATTCAACTGGTTATTTTTTATTCTAATGAATTTGTCATTTTGTCTGTAACGTTGAAAGCGTTAGTACATATTCTGTGAAATGCTTTGACACGTATTTGGCTGGGAGATAATGCCACCCATGGTAGCAATAGCATTCAGACCGATTATATCCAAAATATTCATCAAGGTACCTTTATTTTGTAAATAAATCGAGGGAACCACCAATACAGCAGCCATATTTACATAATTCACACCAACTCCACCACTTATAGCAGGCACATGGGAATATTATCGTATGGCTGTTCTTCCCACCCCGTCCATAGCCACCATGGATGGCAATTTGGTATTAGTGTGTACTTGTATTCATACTCAAGTACATTTACAATGTACTCGTACTCAGCCTCAGCACAAATGGTAAAAAGTACATGTACTTGTTCTCAGCCTCAAGTACTTTGCCAAAGTACTCGTACTCATCCTCAGTTCAGCTGTAGGTACTCGACCGCATCCCAGTCTTGGACACTTGAACCAAGGTCAATTGTGTCATAAAATGTGTGTTCATTGGTTAATAGCACTTGGCTCAATGGAAACAAATGTCAGGGCTGCCAATACGTTTGTATTCCGCGGCCTACGACCACGGTTCCATCGATAAATGTCAGCTGCTAAGGCAGTTGAACCATTTATCAATAGAGGTAAGGATGGCTGAAGACTTGAGCAATAGTTCATTTCCCGTTCCTCAACAGTGTCAATGACGTCAATGCTTGTTCAGTTCCCCACCTAAATTGTTGTCTGTCACCATTGCTCCATTGTATGATTACTGTATCCTACAGCTACAATCAGTCCTTCTTCACGTTTGTCCACTGTGACGTGTCCTCAGCCAAACTCCTTAGCTTCCTCAGGTCCATTCTTGCATTTAGTGTACCTAATCCTGCTTTCTGGAGGTAACCTCGTAGCATGTTTAGCAGATTTATGCAATGACGTCCTCTCCTGGCTCTGTATTTTCTAGCTCAGAGTAGGGCGAATTCCAAGGCTCTCTGCGCTGGTGTGTCTTCTGGCATTCTGAGCACATGGCCAAACATGGACCATCATTGCTGGGCGACTTTTACAGACAGCGGCGGCATATTACACATCTTGTATAGTGCATCGTTGAAATTATGCTATCTGGCCATCGGTGTTCAGTGATGATGCGTAGGTGTTTGCAGTGGCAGGTGTCAAGTTTGTCTAGAGCTGTCTTTGGAGCCGCCCAGCTGTTGCAGCTATACACCATCAAGGATACGCAGGTTGCCTTGGATACACGTAGTCTTTTTATCAAGGGCATCTTTGATCTACGAATCCATAGCTTCCAGAAGGACAGGAAAGCTATGTTCCCCATGATGCAGGGGGCAGCAATGTCAGCAGTACTGCAAATCATTGAACCCAGGATTTTACTCTTCCTCCATGGTTCGCCACCACGGAGTGGATCATCATTTTCTTTAGTTTCATGCTTTGTAGATAGGTATATGTGGGTGAACTCTTTTTTTTGGATTCATTCATAAAGAAATTCTCAATATTTAGTTTGCTTGGGAGAAGTTCGTCAAGGGGTTTCCTTTCCTCATATATAAAGTCCACATCGTCGGCATATACCACCTCTAGCAGCATGTCCCGTATTGACACTTGTGGGGGGGGGGGATTGGTCTTGTGGAGCTTTCCCGCACGGATTTCAATGCAGCAGCCAGGTAACAGGTGAAGAGCACAGGGGATAGACCATCTCCCTGTGGGGAGCCGATTGATGTCTCAAACTCTACAGATTCACTGACTTGACTCGTACTCTCAGCTTGGTGTCTGCAAGCAGTAGTCTCACTAGTCGTAGCTCATCTCCATTGCAACTGCCATGGCGTAGTACATCTATGGTCTGTTAGCGTTTAATTGTGTCGAAGGTGCGTGACATATCAATGACCATTCTGTGGAAATCCCTATGTTTGGACATAACTACCGACACACGTATGCGTTGAGCCCATACAATGTCTGCGCAGCTGCATCCACGTTTGAAGCTAATGATCCGGTGAAGTCGTCGACCATGTCTCGGATGCGGCATAAAGTAACATTGGATAGGATTTTCCGTATGCTGTTAAGGAACACAATGGGCCGCAGATAGGCTGGGGGTCGGTGGGGGCAGGTGGCTTCTTGCGTATGGGTAGCGCGATAAGGATGCCTTGGCCTACAACGTCGATGGGAAGGTGGTGCATAAAAGCTGAATTGATTATGTGCGTGATCGGTTTTGAGATAATGTCACTTGCATAGTTTAATAGTTCATTGCTCATGCCATCAGGTCCAGATGCACGTCCATTTTTCAGGGCTTTAAGTGCCTTTCAACGTCTGCTGTATTAATTGGTGTTAGTAATGGCCTGGGGTCTCCTGAGATTGGGTGCAAGGGCTCATCATCGTGGTCAGTGAACTGTTCCTCGAACCATTCCTCAAATTTCCTTGACCTCGCCCTGGCCAGTCCCGATAAAGTGTCCTGCAGAGTTGTATACAGTTAGTGGTGGTGTGTAGTCAGCAACTCTCAGGTCCTCGGGCTGCCAGAAACAGTTTGTGACATTCATCCGTGGCAGGGCGTCTGCTTGTTGGATAGCATGATCTTTTAAGCATTCGCTAATGTGGCGCAGAATGTTATTGCGGCCCTGACATAGTTTGGTGCGATCTTCACTTTGGCTCTTTGATAGATGCGCAGACGTAACACTTTTTGTTCTGCTGACAGTTTTACTACGAGAGGGTCGTCAGTATACCTAGTTTTGTTGTTTTTTAGAACACCTATGGTGCTAGTAGCTGATGAGTCCATAGATATCAGTATATTGGTTAGGGCTTCGACCAGTTGCCAACTAGGTGGGATAGTAATGGTGGAGCGCACTTCTGCATAGAAGAATCTTTGCCCCTTTCGGTAGTTGGCCCATATTCATTGGCTATGCGACATTTAGTGGTGGTACACTTTCGCGTTGGTATAGCCTGGGTCGAAAAAGCAACACGATCACTGACGTATCCAAAACTAATGACATCGTCCAGTACCCTTGGTCCGATTACGAAGCCTAAGCCACGGTAAGTGGCCTGTTTTTGCTACATGAGTGCTAGCTTATTGTCTGTCTGAAGTTGCGGCTCTGAGTGTTTAGCTACTTTAGTCTCTTGAGTGCATGTGATATCGATTCGATAGTGTTCATAGTCTGCACCCAAGGTTTGCCTCTTTGACGTTGCTGTCAGACCACGTACATACCACGTAGCTATAGTAAGCTCCTGGGAAGATTGCGTTGTCCGAGGATGTCGAGCACAGTTTCTTGTTAGAAGGGTAGACATAGTCAGAGTTGCCTCTGTATGCGGATGTCAGCCCGCAATCCTTGATGACTTAGTTGATGATTTTGTTTTTTCCACAAATGTTCATTATCTGTGAGCCCTATTGTTTTCCAGAGAGACTTGGCTCAATGGCCATTGACAAAAGCTACTTTTTGCCATTGACTATTTGCCAAATCCCGCAAGCGCTTGGTAGATGTCGCCTATGTAGGCCTAAAAGTCAGTTAAACATATTGAACGTAGTTTGACTGGAATTTGTTGCTCCGTAGGCAGTCGGCAAGGCAACTATGATTCAAAATATTCATCATTAGAATGGTATTTACACAATAATTAATTAATTTGATTCCGGTAGGTTAATGAGCGATACAGCAATAGGGGGGGCAGAGGATTAAGCACACATTGTAACCTCATCAAATCAATAATCAACATTTATCATGTCCTGGTACGATTAACAACCACCAGTAACAGGCCAAGTATTTTCCCAGAGGTATTTGGCTACATTGTCGTAGCCTTATTGGTTAAGGGATCCCGCCCTATACCTCCCCACATCTAACAATGGTATGGGTGACGACCTTCACAGCGATGTAATGGTAGAAGGGTGAGATTCCACTTTCCAAATTGATTTAGGATCAGCGAATGTGTTTATAACTGCTGTTATTGTTAACACTCGTTTGGTCTATAGCGCATACTGGGTTGCGCTGCCGTGTTCCTTTCTGCCCATAAAAGGCATTTGACCTGTTAACAATATAAGGATCGTTGCGTCAATATATGTAGCATAGGTCAATAATGTTTTGCATGAATCACAGACTCGACAATTGAAATGTTCAAGCATCGCTTATGCAAGGCCCACCCCACAGAGGTAGAAAGTGGGAGAAAGAAAGAGAGAGAGGGTAGGGAGGGAGAGAGGGAGAAAGAGGGAGAATGAGGGAGAGAGAGGGAGAAAGATGGAGAAAGATGGCGAGGGGGAGACAGAGGGAGAAGCAGGGAGAGAGGGAGAAAGAGGGAGAAAGAGAAAGAAAGAGGGAGAAAGAGGGAGAGAGGGAGAAAAAGTGAGAATGAGGGAGAGAGAGAGGGAGAAAGAGGGCGAACGAGGAAGAAAGAGGGAGAAAGAGGGAGAAAGAAAGTGAGAGGGAAGGATGGAGGGAGGGAGAGGGGGAAAGATGGAGGGAGGGAGAGAGAGAGGGGGGGGGAGAGGGAGGGAGAATGGGTCTAATTATACATAGCCTTCAAAACAGGGGAACAATTAATGTCCAACTGTCGCAAATTAAGCCAAACTGGGCTCAAAGTATGTTGTGCCTTTATTCTGGAAGTATTTTCATTCATTTTGTTCACTTACAACCATTTTCTGTCCACTTAGTCTAAAAATATGAGTAACAAATTTCAGTCCACGTCATCACAAAATAAATATGAGATATGAATGATAACCTGGCTGAAGATATAAAGAAAAGGTACACTTGAATATTTTGAAACAATTTTATTACATGCTCATCGTATTCCTCAGGTTCGGAAGACAAGATGGTGGTATAGCGATCAGCATGTGCGTCCATCTTTCCCTCTGCCTATCCGTCCGTCCGTCCATCTGCATGACAGTCTGTCCATCAGTATGTCCCCTTCAGACCTGTCAACGTAACTCCTCCTACAGTTTAGTGACAATTTCATTGAAACTTGGTAAAGCTAATCTTTACCACGTGAAGATGTGCATTCGCAACCCGTATGCCTGTACATGCATCTGTAAGCCCAGAATGTATGTCCGTGTGTCCGTCCAACCATCTCTGACTATCATTTCTTGTCAGGGCAACTCCTCGTAAAGTGTCCAATGGCTTAACCTGAAAATACGTGCACATTATACGTAGAATGTGCAGATGTGACTGCGCCTTTCTCGTGTCTGTGAACTTATGCATTACATAATTATCCCCCTTTAAATATCTTGAAACTGGTGGATAATTTCAGAATACCTGCATGGATTCACCAATCTTTCTTCATTATCCCATTGTTTTTGTTACTACTGGTGGGGTGATAAAGCGATCCGTCCGTCTGTCTGTTTGTTCATGTATCTGTAATCATTTCGAATATATACCGTAAATAAATAAATGAAAAAATAAATTAAAATGAAAATACTTCCAGCATAAGGCAGCAAGAACTTTAATCCCAGTTAGGCATAAAGAATAGTCTGTGAAGGGTGGACATTAGCTTTTCTCAGACTTTGAATTCTATGAGTAATTAGGGACATTTTTAGTAGCGTCATGACCATGGAGTGATGCACCAATGGGGAAAGCACCTAGATTTCAAAATTCCACGTGGATTTTCGTGGAGTTTAACTGGTATGCTGAATAATTTGAAAACAATACTAAGTGCAAGTTGCTACTGTCCATTGGCATTATTGTCTAGTGGCTTGCAGCAGTCAGCCTGGTAAGAGATCCCATGTATTTATGAAATATGCGTTTGTTTACGGAAGGGCTCTTTAAAAGCATATGCATAGTATTTCAAGACATAGGCCTGATAAACAACAAAACAAGGCGTTTTAATTAGAAGATGTATTTTTGGAAAGGTGAATCCATTTCTACCTTTGCCCTCCCATTTCTAGCTAAGCTTCGCCCAATATTTTACTTGTATTGGAATCAATTTAAGGTTTTGAAACCTGAATTATCACAATCTAAATTTCAAGGTTTTGAAATTAATTTAACACAAGGAAATTTCTGCCTGTAGCATCAGCTCCCAGTCAAATCAGTTTCAAAATATTCAAAAGAATGTTTAATAAATTCTAAATCCGTCAAGGACATTCAATTCGCACACATGATAGACTTCTATTTTCATGAAAGAGTTATAATACGTCATTATAATTATGACGTCAGTTACCTAGTGACGTAATTGATTATGGCGACAGATACCTGAGGATCCGTCTGCTGCTTGATCTCATGCTGCGGATAGCGAAAGCACGTGCTTGATGTAGTGTTGCGGAAGTGAGTCTTGTATTTGTTATTCAAAACCTTTACTGATATACTTGCTAAGAGCAACATCTTACAACTACAGTTGATGTCACAGAAATAA
Organism: Chaetoderma sp. LZ-2023a; assembly: GCA_034401795.1. Classification (NCBI taxonomy): domain Eukaryota; kingdom Metazoa; phylum Mollusca; class Caudofoveata; order Chaetodermatida; family Chaetodermatidae; genus Chaetoderma; species Chaetoderma sp. LZ-2023a. The sequence continues at coordinate 3,573,918 of CM067368.1, forward strand.
ATACACAGCGATAGATTACGATAATAAGACTAATAATACGCCTAGGGCGTAAGAAATTAAGAAACGTTATTTTACATAAAAATGATATAATTGAATATATAGATAACAACAGCTATAAATGGTTATACACGGTTACATATTGTAAGTTGGAGGAGAGATGATATCTAGTCGTGATCAAATCTTAGTAACAGGTCCTTTGTAAAATGTCCTTCTTCATCTTCATTCCATGCCGAGGCACGACCACCTCCGGGCTTCATAATCGCACACACTCTGTTAAATAGATATACAAATAAATAAATGAGTGAGTGAGTGAGTGAGTGAGTGAGTGAGTGAGTGAGTGAGTGAGTGAGCGAGCGAGCGAGCGAGCGAGCGAGCGAGCGGGCGGGCGGGCGGGCGGGCGGGCGGGCGGGCGGGCGGGCGGGCGGGCGGGCGGGCGGGCGGGCGGGCGGGCGGGCGGGTGGGCGAGTGAATGAAGGATAGGGAGGGAGGGAGGGAGGGAGGGAGGGAGGGCGGGCGGGCGGGCGGGAGCACGTGAGCGCGGGCGGGCGGGCGGGCGGGCGGGAATGAATGAATGAATGAATGAATGAATGAATGAATGAATGAATGAATGAATGAATGAATGAATGAATGAATGAATGAATTTATGAATGAATGAATGGATGGATGGATGGATGGATGGGTGGGTGGGTGGGTGGGTGGGTGGGTGGGTGGGTGGGTGGGTGGGTGGATGGATGGATGGATGGATGGATGGATGGATGGATGGATGGATGGATGGATGGATGGATTGATGGGTGGATGAATAAATAATTAAATAAAGAAATAAATAAATACATAAATAAAGTTTCAAAACTGTTGGTATAGCACGATAAGACATATAGAGACAGTGAAATAAATACATCAAGATGGCAGAATGTAAAAACAATAAATAACATTTTAACCCTCCAACACTCAATCCAACCAAAACGGCTTCTGCAATGGTCTTGAAAATGTCCATTTGCAGACATAGACAAGACCATTCCCGAAAATTCAGCACTGGAATGACTGGTTTGATGACAGAACCAGTCATTCCAGTGGTAACCCCTCAAATAATGATCCTCTTCATGTCCACAAATGGGCTATGTGAAAACTGATACTATCTCAAGCAGATTTGGGTTTTAAATGGTTAAAGATACATTGAATAACACATTACAGGAAGATCCACCTCATTGTATACTGGCTGTGCAGATTATACAATATCCAACACATACATTATGAATGGCATTTAGAACTAATTCTGCTACCTCGTATCCTGGGTGGCTAGAGATTAAGAGACAAAATGGAATCTAATCTGTCACTCAAACATCAGTCCTGGCGTTATGATCAAAATACGTCGCTTGTTAGCTGACGTCAAAATCATATGACGTATGTCCGACGCAGTAACTATCCGACGATAGGTGTCTGAGGTATGTGCCTTTGCTGAATTTATTATTTAATAAATATACTGTTGAATTATTTTTGAGTTAATTTGAAATGGAGTTGTTGCGGCTATAAACACGATATCTAAATATCCAACAGCTGACCTACATAGTTCCCATGAGGTCGGGATGCAGGGAATGTGGTCTTCCCGCAATCGATTCGAACACACTCACAGAGTGAGTGGAGCTGGGCTAGAAATGTGCGCTGTAATACCTACAGCTAGAAATGGATACCTTTATTGGAGGATTCGGAAACAACATCAACATTGGTCATCATTCTGAAACGTTCATTTAGTTTCAAAATATGGAATATATATGACGGAATTTTATGTACCTCATGACGCTCACCCATGTTTTCTCAACATAATTTTATGCTCTATGATTGCACTTCTGAACAATCCCAGAACCTCAATTTCAAGAGAAAAACATACAGGTACGCTGCTGGGTGTCTGGCTTCTGATGGAACCGGCTGCTGCCATAGGTCCATGAGGTTTTATCGTACAAAGTGTTACATGCTAGTCTTACATATTGTTGCATACCTTCCTTATTTGCCGGTACATCTAGGTTTTTCCTTCTGTTTCTTCGCGTGCTTCTTCTACTCTTTCTGTCTCTTCGCTCTCCTCCTGGTCATCCTCCTCTTCGTCCTCTCCTTCGGTAGCAGTAACACATTCGGTCCCATATTCACGCGCTTCTTCTTCTTGCTCATCACCACGTTTGACGCGGTGATTTGCAACTTTCTTCAGGAATGCATTGGCTTCCTGTTTTACAACATTCACATTGTTAGCTTGAGCGAGGTCAATGATGGACACTGTCGCCACGAGCAAGCACGCGGATAGTATAATGGTTAGCGTCTGCATGTTGAACCTGAATTTAAAATATTGACATCATTGAGGTGCATAATCATCTATAATAACGCCGTGTATAATGGACACAGTATTTCTCGTCATCACGTGGTCCCTAAAGACAGGTGGCTACTTAACCCCTCTTGCGTCAACTTAACCCTTTAATGGTCAGGTCGACCAGAACAAATCTGCAGTGGTCTTGAGGCATCTCTATTTGCAGGCTTATGTATATATGCGTGCGTGCGTGCGCGCGCGCGCGCGCGCGTGCATGCGTGCACATTTCATGTCTTATTGGATAGTATGTGTGGGCTGGAGGTCCTTAAGATGTACTTTTTCCATATCAAGTCGACCTAATAAGGAATGCCTTTAGAAATACTCTGATGGGTCATTTGGAGGTGTTTCCTAAATTTTCTAAAGGTTTTTCATAAGGAATGTGCACACACCTGTGTGTGTGTGTTTGTACACACGCAAGTAAGTGATAGTCCGCAAAATGCACTGAGTTAAGATGTGTGCGCATTTCCTTAAGATGTGTGTGCATTTCCTTAAGATGAGTGTGTGTATTTCCTTATGTGTGTGCATTTCCTTATATTGTGTGTGCATTTCTTTAAGATGTGTGTGCATACCTCTTAATTACTATGTGTGTACAATTATTGCACCATTGAATGTATGGGGCCCAACCTATATATATATATATATATATATATATATATATATATATATATATATATATATGTATATATGCGTGCGTGCATGCGTGCGTGTGCATTTACTTAAGCGGTGTGTGAATTTCCTTAAGATGTGTGTGCATGTCCTTAAGATGTGTGTGCATTTCCTTAAGATATGTATGCATTTCATTAAGATGTGTGTGCATTTCCTTAAGATGTGTGTGCATTTCCTTAAGATGTGTGTGCATTTCCTTAAGATGTGTGTGCATTTCCTTAAGATGTGTGTGCTCTAACTCTTAATTACTATTATTTGTGTGCGTTTACCTCTCAAGGTTCTACCCATGAGGGCCATTTCGTAAGTACATGACCCAGTAAGCTTGATCAGCGCGCGTGTGTGTATGCGTGCGTGCGTGCGTGCGTGCGTGCGTGTGTGTGTGTGTGTCTGTGTGTGTGTTCGTGTGTGTGTGTGTGTGTGTGCGTGCGTGTGTGTGTGTGTGTGTGTGCGTGCGCGCGCGCGCATGTGTGTGCATGCATGTGTGTGCATGTGTGCGTTTGCGTGCGTGCGTTTGCGCGTGCGTGCGTGCGTACGTGCGTGCGTACGTGCGTGCGTGCGTGCGTGCGTGCGTGCGTGCGTGCGTGCATTTGCGCGTGCATTTGCGCGTGCGTGCGTGCGTGCGTGCGTGCGTGCGTGCGTGCGTGCGTGCGTGCGTGCGTGCGTGCGTGCGTGCGTGCGTGCGTGCGTGCGTGCGTGCGTGCGTGCGTGCGTGCGTGCGTGCGTGCGTGCGTGCGTGCGTGCGTGCGTGCGTGCGTGCGTGCGTGCGTGCGTGCGTGCGTGCGTGCGTGCGTGCGTGCGTGCGTGCGTGCGTGCGTGCGTGCGTGCGTGCGTGCGTGTTGTATGTGTATGCGTGTGCGTGTATGTGTGCGTGTGATTGTGTGTGCGTGCGTGTGCGCGCTTGTGTGTGTGTGCGTGCGTGCGCGCGCGCGTGTGTGTGTGTGTGCCCGCGCGCTCGTGCGTGCCTGTATGTGCGCGTCTGTGAATGTGTGCGTGCGTGCGACGTGTCTCGACAAAACACCCTTTCCCAGGTTCACGTATATGGTGAAAATACCTTCCCACAATGCATAGCTCGCAGCACCTCTGGCGGGTAAACTAGCCGGGTGACACTCGAACAATATTACTTTTATATTAGGTTCAGATAAAGCGCACTTTAAGCTGTATATATTAAGAAGTAGGATCATAAGATGATTAAAGTCACACCTCATTGGAAAACTCATCCAATTTTCTAAACATTTCTGTATTAGTTGTCATATATTTAAAAAAAAGTATTTGTCAAGCTAATTATAATTATAAGCTGGAGAAAGGAGCCGTTTTTGTCTTGATACGATCAAAAGGTTAGCGGTGGTAACTTTTCTAGACGTATTTATTTTGATAAATTTTCGCACCTAAATTAGGACCTGATGACGCACATGTGTGCGCGAAAACTTGTCAAAATAAAGAAAGTTAGTCTACGAAACCTAATATGCTCTTAATCTTTTTTTTTTAAATAATTTAAAAATGCATTTTATTGGCCGTTGGATTTACCCAATCTAGGGACAATGGTGTATTTTATAGACCCATATGCAAATGTGAAAATTGTACAAAAACAAAAAACTGATACATCAATACTATTGCGATTGTAGTTTATCATAGAATTGCTTTCAAATGCAATGTGGGCCAGATGGATGAGCAAATCAATGATGCTATGGCGCCATTGTTTAGGGTTTCGGTGAGGATCTGTGATGGCAAGTGTGAGAGGCGTGATGCTAGGGTGTCAATGGTAAGGGTTAGGGTCAGGATGCGGTATGACAATAACGAATTCCCAGTCAGTCTGTCCAAATATCTGTCACAGGGGTGGGTTGAGTCATAGCAGACTCAGACTACTTGTAAGCCTACTATTTAAAGCATGCAGTTCCAACATTTCCACTTTATGATTTCCATTTTCCATTGCTTTATTCACTATCAAGAATAACTCCAGCCGAAATAGCTTTGTAAGTAACAGATCAGATGTGTGTGGGCCTACCAACGGCGGGTCAAGTTATGAAACTTACATGTGCCCACGTACACCAGTTAAATACAATGCTTAATTTCATTTGCCAACACGGGATAGGTGCCCTAGCCTAAATCAAAATTGGGGAAAACGTCAGGTTTCAAATCATAAACTATCGAGCCTACTATGTTATCGCCTATAAGGTCAATATCCAGAAGAAGGTCGCTGTCGGGGCAGAGCGGGGTGCATAATAATCTGGATAAGTACATAAAAAGGCTTTTAACAGAAATTAACTCGCAAAGAAAACTCGTTATATGGATTACAATCTCGGGAGAACTTTCAAATACAAATGTTGACAAAAGCATTGAAGCGGTGTGCATATGACCCGAGTCCCAAGGTAGGCCGCCCTATCCATTGACGCATTGGATGGAATAGTAAAGGAACTAGATATGTCATAATTCTCCAAGCCCCAACATTCTGCCCAAATATATGTCAGAGGGGCGAGTTGAGTCAGAGCAGACTGGGACTAGCTTACAGTGTGTGCCTCCATGTGGTGGGCGAGCTGGATATTAGCATGCGGTGACTCTGCTCCATATAGAATAGTGTAGTATGTTCGTTGCGGATTTCATGTGTGGATGTGTTTCACTGATTTGATTTCGCAACTTAGAGAATTGTGGTTTTTTTTGTAAGGAGTGCTCATATTTTGTGAGCTGCTTTGTTTCATTGCTTTGAGGCGCATACAGTGTTGAGTTTGTATAGGTATGCGGTTTCAGCAGTTCTGTTCTTGGTTTTGTTATCAGGACTTGGGATGTGGACCTTTAAGGAAACGCACTTATATCACCATCATGTTGCTTTATCAAACTTCTGTAATAGTATTAAATGATTTACCAGGAAATGTACATATATTTCAATTGTTACACTGAATGGACTATGGCTTATTGTGACGAAAAATATCATATCCTATCATTTGACTGAGTGCCGGCATTGTCTTATGAAGCAAGGACCATCAGTCAATTCGCACCAAGATATTTGAAGGCTCGCCAAACACCAGGATGCCAGGAATCTAAAGTGCCAGCACCATACACCCCAGAGGCCCAACACGTGCACCCAAATGTAACGAAATGAAACAAATCCCTACACATGATGATCCCACCCGCGCAAACTGACATTCATTTTCGCCAGCTGTGAAATTGATCCAGGGATACGCGTACGTTGTGTCGGTAGTCATGTCCAAACACTGGGATTTCCACAAAATGGACATTGACATGTCACGAGCACGACACAATTAAACGCTCAAAGGTCCTAGATGTACTGCGCCAGGCCAGTTCCAATGAAGATGAGCTACGGCTAGTGAGCCTACTGCTTGCAGACACCAAGCTGAGAGTACGAATCAAGTCAGTGAAGCCTGTAGAGTTTGAGACATCAATCGGCTCCCCACAGGGAGATGGTCTATCCACAGTGCTCTTCACCTGTTACCTGGCTGTGTCACTGAAATCCATGCGGGAAAACTCCATAAGACCAAACCTCCCGGTGTTAATACTGCGCATGCTGCTAGAGATGGAATATGCCGACGATGTGGACTTTATAGATGAGGAAAAGAAACCCTTGACGAACTTCTCCCAATAGCTGCATGCAAACTAAAAATTGAGAATCTCTATGAATGAATCCAAAACAGAGTTCACCCATATATACCTATCTGCAAAGCATGAAACTAAAGAAAATGATGTGGCGGCGAACCATGGGGGAAAAGTAAAATCCTGGGTTCAATGCTGTGCAGTACTGCTGACATTGCTGCACGCTGCATCATGGGGAACACAGCATTCCAGTCCTTCCGGAAGCTATGTATTCGTGGATCAAAGATGCCCTTGGTAAAAATACTACGTTTATGCAATGCAACCTGCGTATCCTTGACGATGTATAACTGTAACAGCTGGGCAGCTCCAAAGGCAGGTCTAGGCAAACTTGATGCCTGCCACCGCAAACATCTACGCACCATCACTGGACACCGATGGCAAAAGAGCATAATTTCCAACGATACACTATACAAGATGTATAATACGCCGCTGCTGTCTGTAAAAGTCGCCCAGCAAAGATGGTCCATGTTTGGCCATGTGCTAACAATGCCAGAAGACACACCAGCACAGAGAGCCTTGGAATTCGCCCTATTCGTAGCCAGCAAATACAGAGCCAGGAGAGGACGGCATTGCATACATCTGCTAAGTGTGCTGCGAGGTGACCTCAAGAAAGCAGGATTAGGTACACTCAAGTCAAAAATGGGGCTGAGGAAGCTAAGGATTTTGGCTAAGGACAAGATACAGTGGGAAAAAGCGAAGAAGGACTGACTGCAGCTGTAGGATGTTTCTAAAACTACAGCCGCATAATACAGTAATCATACATACATACATACAATTGATATTAATTCTCCTCGACACCAGACATTTTTAAAATCCTGTAACCTATGGATTTTCACGGCCTTGTTATATTCTCCCATGACATTACGTGATAACAACGCATAGAATATCCGCGGCAGTGCTTTTACATGGTCTAATCCAGTACTTATGTTGATATCATGAGCCAGAACAGCGGTATTTCCAAATAGTCCAAATGCCGACGCTTATACAGCATTGGACAATAATCTGATCAGCTTTAACATGGACATATTGGTCAGTTCATGGAATAGAACTGTTCGGGCTGCTATGACAGTTCTGGGTACATTAAATTGTCGCAGGATAATCTGTACATATTGCCAAAGATGGACTACTAGCGGGCATTTAATGAATAAGTGCTGCAACGTTTCTTCTGGGTCTATACAAAGCAGGCATTTATTGTCACCAGTAGCACATAATTTAGCTTTAGCCATGAGATGCTTAACCTAAAGCCTCCAATGGATCAGCCTCCAGACAATATCTCTGGCTTGGTTTGAAATACGCGGCATGTGTACCCTTCCCCATACCATTTCCCAGTTATCTATATGATAGCCATAATCGTCACAAGCTTGGATGCATTTTTTTTTCCTGTCATCTTACATGAAATTTCTCCATCATCATAAATAATTTTAATTCGGCTTCTTCGTTGGCAATTGCCATATTACATAGGAAGAACCAATTATGTGGTATAGCGTCTTTGATGCGAATTATCAGGCGGTTAGCATCTATTGGACGTAGTTCCGCAGTTCGGCAAATGTCTGCTAATGGTTTCCATTTGTGGGTAACAAGGTCGACAATATCACGTATGTATTTAACACCTTTCCCAGCCAGCAAGGGGTAATACATAGCTTTGTTTTGATAACATAATTGGTTACTACTCCAGATATTAAATTTTAGAACGCTCTCCCAACAGGGGGTGGGGGCCTCTCCACCTTAATAAAACGGTCAAAATTGAGCTTCATTTCTAATTAAATTGTAGGAACACGTTTACGATTAGGTGGTGGACTTTTCGCACAAAAGAAACTACTAGTAGAATATGGTGTTATATATATCGTTCTATAAGGCATCGAGATAAGTTTGCCCACTGGAAATCAGAATATAATAGCATGTTCAGAAACTTAAACCGTAACGACATGCATTTTATTTTAATATCGACCAAATTTAGGCCTCCCTGATAAAAGTCATTTTTACAAATCTCTTGAGAAACCAGGAATGTTCACCCCCCCACCATAAATACGCTAGAATAATCTTATTAATATCAATAGGATCAACATATTTATGACCAAAGCACTGCCAAAAATTTTTAAATGTCGCTGTTTCCAGGCATTAATCGTTTGTTTCATTTGCGTAATTTTATGGTCCAGTTCAAAATTTCTCCACCGACGGCACTAAAATATATTCCTAAAATCTTAATTGATTTATTCGTCCATTGGATATTAAGTGGTTGATCACACCTGCTCTTCCACTGACCTAGAAATAGGCCCGCTGATTTGTTCTTAATAATTCTCAGGCCAGAGGACATTTGAAACAGTTGGGTCATCTGAGTATTGTGACCCCTTTACTGGATTACTGACACCCTGAACACAAATACCCTGAAATGCTGGATCTTTTCTAAGGGTTGCGCGTAAGGCTTCCATAGCTGTAATAAAAAGCAAGGAGATAACGTACATCCTTGCCACACACCACATTCTAATATTACGGGTTTGCAAATATAGTCAGTGACTAAGTATTTACTACTAATACCACTGTACAGAATGTTGATCCATTTAATGAAATTCGACCCCAAATCCAATATGTCTAAGTGATTTAAATAAAAGATTCCACTCTAGTCTATCAAAGGCTTTTTCATTATCTAAGGCGATAATAGCACCTGGGATATTGTCCTTTTCAAGTAGCTGTAACATATCTCCAATTAAAAATGTATTAGGTAAAATTGACCGGCCAGGTATAGAGCAGGTTTGAACAAGATGAATTAATTCATCCAGGCCACTTGTAAGTTTTCTAGCAATAGCTTTCGAAGTAATTTTCACTGCAAGTAGTGAGATAGGCCTGTAATCGCCTAGATTGTCCTGATCGCCTTTTTTGAATATGAGTCGTACATACGCTTCCGACATTGTAATTGGAAGCCTACCTATTGAAAAAATTTCATTAACGACGTGTAGGTTCCTACACGTCGTTAATGAAACAGGACCGATCAGTTGCTAATAGGCCTGGTATAATTCCACACTAATCCCATCACTGCCTGCTGCTTTATCTCATTCCATGTTATATAATGATGTAGTTAAATCTTCTAATGATAATATAATAATACAACTGTACTTAGCTTTTAAAGTTAATGACAATACAGATCATAAGAATACAATCAGTCGAATCGAACTGTGTATCAAAGACATTCATATCTGGATGACAAACAACATGTTGAAACTAAAGGGTGACAAGACTGAGGTGGTTATTCTCGCATCTAGCAATTCAAGTACGCACATTGAATGTCTACCAGCCACTGTAGAAAACGCAGATATCACACCAACGTCCACTGTCCGCAACTTAGGTGTGTTATTCGACTCCACAATGTCAATAGAAAAATCAAGTAAACTCTATGTGCAGATCAGCTTACTCGCCGCTAAGGAACATTGGCAAAATTCGTAGCTACCTTACAAACGATGCTACAAAATCGTTAGTAAATTGTCTTGTTACGTCCAGACTAGATTACTGCAACGGGCTGCTGTACAGAATTCCAAGAACATTGACAAACAAGCTTCAACGAGTGCAAAACACAGCGGCGCGTATTATCACACGAAGATCTCGATAAAGTCACATCACGCCCATACTCAAGGAGCTACACTGGCTGCCAATAGAATCGAGACTGGAATATAAACTTTTAATTCAAACTTAAAAATCTCTGCATAATCAGGCACCAACGTAATATTGTCTAAATTTTTTATCTGTTTGTAATTTTAAAATTGAACAGCGTTTTAGAACCGACTTGATGTTGGTATAGAACGCTATAGAAATATGGTCTAATAATAATGGACGATCACAAAATTCTCTATTCATTTCTGGCAAAGTGTCTTCAACATTGCACAACATCTCAGAGGATTTCACTTGATTAATACCATCTGACCTGTTCAACGTTTGATAAAATGTTTTCACTGTGGCTATAATCTCATTTTGAGACATACACGTTATACCAGTGCTATATACACTCTGAATTAACTCTCAACACCTCTTGATTTTTGTAGACTGAAGAAATACTTTGTTGGTTTTTCTCCTTCAACATATAGTAATGTCCTACTTCTAGTTATTGCGCCTTCAGCCCTATGTCTATCAAACTCTGAAGTTTTTTATTTCGCTTAATTGAGATATTCAGTCAACAGAATATCACCGTTCATGACTTTGCGGCTTAGTAACGTTAATGACCGTTCAAGCCTTTTTCTTTCTTTGCGTCTTTCCCGAGCTTTGCCTATCACATATTGTTTAGAAATCTCAGCAAAATCCATCTTGACATCTTCCCACCATGATTTTAAATTGTCGTGAGATTCCTTGTTACGAAGTTTATAATTCCAGAAATGTTTAACACACTGGTGATATTTGACATCGTTTAACAAAGAAGTATTAAACTTCCAAAACCCTGGACCACGTTTAACCCACACAGCATTATCAAGCGTGACGTGTAGTATGTAGTGGTCGGAGAATGAGACAGAATGCACACCTGTATTAACAAGATTACCTTTCAAGACTCTTTGAACATATATCCTGTCAATGCGAGAGGCGGTGTGGCCATAATCAGAATGTCGTGTATAATCACGCCCATCAGGATATAATATACGATAGCCATCAATTAAATGCTCTTTATCACATAAATCCTTTAGTATGAAGTGAGATGTATCATTGTATGCGCAAGTGTACTCCGATCCCGTTGCCCGTCCATAACGCAGTTAAAATCGCCACCCAATATAATGTTCTCCGAATTCTCGCATACCGTAGCATCGAGGTTGGATAGGAACCTGCATCTTTGTGAATGGGAGGCATTGGCCATAGTTATCAAACGTTGAATTACTAATATTTATAGAGCCCATGAGTGCCTTTGGACGAAACAAAATTGTCACACCGGAACTAGGTTCATAAAATATCTCACCTTTTGATAACTGCTTGGATTTTTCTAGGTCTTCTGTTTTCCATAGTTTCGTTTTTTGTAGCCTAATAATAGCTATGCCTTTATCTTTTATTGCATTCAATAGAGAACGTTGTTTCACTTCATCGTCGTTTAAGCCTCGGCAGTTTAGTGTACCAATTAACATTAAAATTAAAATTAAAAATGTAAGAATACCCGCCATAACCTAATTAGATTTATTTCTTTCACTTAAATTTTTCTTAGCCCACTTTCCCACCTTCTCATTAAAATCGTGTGCCATTAGATCAACAATCGACAAGTGCTGATACTTTGATATAAAAGAATCAGTGCGCATATGACGGTAATGGACACCCTTTTTAGTGGCATAAGGTATTAATACCTGACCATCTTCGCATCGATATACAGTTATATCCGACTGGCTATCAAGCGTCTGAGTATTAATTGAAATGTCAGAATCCGCGACTACAGAACTATCATTATAGTCTACGAAAGACATGTTATGCGTGTTGTCTTCTACCTCGCTGTCAGAGTTGGAATTGTCCTTCTGTCTTTTCAAACGACATGGCTTATCTGTGGTGGAGATTACGCGAACATTGACTGCTGGTATTTCTCCATCACCAGCAGAGATGCCTGTATTTGTAATAATACTGCCATAAGTGTCAGCCATGAGATTTACGCCTGCTTCCTCTACGCATTCTGAGGATTGAGATCGGAAACGAGTTTGTCTAGCAGGAAGGCTTTCAGAATCAGAAATTAGTTTCTCAACACTATCCACATCAGTACTAGCTTCTGGGGCAGACATTTGCACCAGGCCCTAGTCCAGTACCTCAATCTCATGAGGCAAAACATCTAACACAGGATTGGGAAGAACAACAATTTCAGCTACAGGAACTGATTCCGACACTTCTTCTCACCCTGGCTCTGATTCCTCTGCATTTTGCGTATTAACAACAGCCTGTAGGTTTGCTGCTTGCTTACACCGCCATTTAAAATGGTCGCTGCCTCCACATATTAGCCATTTGCTCTTATGTGGACAGGCACTTGCCAAGTGATCTGAGTTACTACATATGCGACATGTTTTCACTTGCTCCCTGTACCATAAAGGAATGAAAAATATATTATCAATAGATAACATGCTGGGAAGCGTTTTCTCAACGCTTTTCATCCAAATACGGCGGATGCCATTCTCTAAAGATCGATCAAATTAGTAGGTTTCACTATCAATAGACAGGACAAAGCCATATTTATCCATTTCAGTGCCAATGCGTTCATTTGGTATTTCAAGTGCCGCCTTCACTTTTACCAATAACCTGTCAGAGTCTATTTCTTGAATTGTACACACTTGACCATTACAACACGCCCATCCTCCACTAATCTTTCTTTCACCTGCTGACTGCTTACTGTAACATTCCAAACATTACACTTGGCGTTTATTAATCCCTTTAATATATGTGGTCCAGTGCCTACCACGTCCTTTAAGCCATGGTAAACATCAATCGCGCCCACATCCCACCTCGCAGTAATGAGCCGAAGACTTAACGGCTGCTTATACAAACCTGACATGCTTAAAACATGAGGTCGCCGCGACTCGGCATACAATACGATGTAATGATCAGAGCAGCGAGTGTAAGCCGCCTATACAAATATAGGTACGGCGAACAGATTAAACGACGACAAACAATTCTGAAGTCGGCCAATATTAAAAGCGCTTTCACCAATCAACGTCAAATGAAGGGGACAAGCACAACTAAACGAGGACAACATACAAATGAACACGCGTAGCGTACAGTGACAGACAACAATGGCTAGCTCTGAGACTAGCAAGCAACAAGCTTGAAACACTCCGACGCAAAAAATAACCTCCAACATCAAAATTCCCAAAAGTAAATACAACAAAATCAACGTATATACAGTTATAAAGAAGTAAGCAAAACATAAATCATATAAGTGTAGTAGAATTCATCTAAAATCTACGAATAGCAGAGTCAAAGGACACGTGCATTCACTTCAACTACTACTACTACTACTACTACTACTACTACTACTACTACTACTACTACTACTACTACTACTACTACTACTACTACTACTACTATTGATATTACTTACAAAGGATTTACGTTTTAATGGCGCAGTATCATAAAACTGATAAAAATTAGCAATAATAGTATAGAATATCCAATTCTACCCCCTCAAATTTGACAATTTCATTGTAGACCTCAAATGCCAGTGTAGTTTGGCTTGCGAGAATGAAGAAACTTGAAACTGAGCCATCAGCAAGTGTACGAATAAATTGTAGGGCCCATTCCATTGGTAAGTTCACAATGTAATAACTGTCATATTCAAGTGTTCGAATTGTGTACGAAATTCACAATTTATTATCTGTTGAATATTTTGAAATTTAACTGAAAAAAATGCTCATTTTATTTTCTCCTTATGCCATATTCAAGTGTACAAATAGACTTGAACACGGTTCTGAAGTGCATGTGTGCAGCGGATGTGGAAGGATGTGGATGCACCATTTCTGACAGGTAGCGTAAGCCCGCATTATCACCTTTGGGCCGTATGTAAAATACATCAATTTCGAGAGGCTGAATCTCCGTCGATATTATCTATCACGCCTTGCTCTCAACGGAAAATATTATTTTGATCATCCCTATCAGTAGAAGGAATAGTTTTGATCGTCAGATGTCTTTAGTTATTAAATAATGCATGCAATAAGACAGTCTATGGGCGCTATATTCACTCCGTGTATTTATTCACTGTAACAAAATCGGACATGGATATTATATCCTATAGGCTAAAAATCTTTTGTAAACGGTATGAAAGTATCGGCAACCCATTTATTATTCACTTCTGAAATTAAATGTGGTGACAAACAAGATAGCATGCATATACATGGCGGGCGAGATCATGGGGGTTGGAGTGGGTGTGGATGGTGTCCGTTGATGCATTTAGTGAGAATTGGGCAGTGCATGGGGCATAGACACACACTAATTTCCAAGTATTATGCCGTATATGGATATCATGGGCTTTCCTAGCCTTCAATTTTAACTCTGTTTTCACAATATGGGAAGCACATACAATGCAGGGGTGTGGAGGTTCCCATTCACCCCACCCCAACCCCCGCCCCGCCCCACCCCATCCCCGCCCCAACCCACCCATCATTCCCAAGACATTTAATTAAGATTTTCTCAATGAAGCTAATGCGTTTTGAGAGTGTGTACTCCACGTCACGTTAAAGACGTTATATTAAATTTAGATTGTTCTGAACTGCAGAGAAATGTTTGTGGTGTAAATATTGGATTTCCGGATTAGACACTCAAAAGGTCGGCTGGGGCGAGGAGGGTACATGGCGAACTCATAGCTTTGCCCTCAGAACCCGCCCCCCACCCGCGGCGCTATATGTCTATGTTAATTCTCTTGAAGTTCTCCACTACATCCCTACTAGTAATGTCCTCCCATTGTGTGTCCTAACATCTCTTCTTAGCCTTTTAACCCTTGAATTGCCAATTTTAATCCAAGTTCACAGGAATGCAGTTTAATATTTTGAAAGTAAAATGACTGGCACCTATAGTAGCAACAGCTGCAGTCAAATTAGTTTCAAAAGATTCAACATAGTGTGGCTTACATTGTAGTAAATTTGGTATTTCATGTCTATATAGGGTTAAGGGGGTAAATTATTAAACACTTCAAGTACAGAAGCGTCAGTAGCTTAGTATTATATTTTCAAAGCAGCCATAATCACACAATAGCATGTTGATTATTTTGAAACTAACTTGACTGGACACTGTTGCTAGGTATTAATTAATTTTAAAATAATCCTCAGAATACTTCATCTATGGTAAAAGTTGTCGTTTGTGGCCAATCTAATGACCAATCCGTATATGTACATTTATAGAACCAAAGCTATCTGAAAATAGCAAATATCTAAACTGTATATATATGTATGTGCATGTATGGATTGGTCATTAATTTTTATATATTAATTGTTATAGGATATGATGGACCACCGGATACAGTCTCATTTTGAAATGAGAGTCTACTTGTCAAAACAAAGTGCCCATGGTACAACACAACAGGCAAGCATAGCTTTGGAGAAGCATAACTTTAAGACTGAACAATAAGGCCTCACTGCCTGGTCGCAGCCTGCAGGATACTGACTAGTGGCACTACACGTTTGGCCGAAAGGCATTTTGGTTCAAACAGAAGCAAAACTCAAAACCTGATAAAAGAAAGATTTTCAAAAATCAGACTATGTTTAAGCAGCCTATAGAGCAAATCAAAACATTGAATCTAAATTGTATCTAAAAGTCTTTGCTGATTAAATTGTCATTTGAAAAACGTTAACCACAGCATAATAAGAAGAACCAAGATGCATAGCAGTCCTAAAAAATCAGTCCAACCCCAGTAAAAATATGTTAAAATCTAATCAAAGTCTATTTCTTATCAATGCAGACTAGACATGGGATCATCGCATAAAATGAATCTGTGAGGTTTTAATCAATTCAGATAAATCCTTGTTTACTAAATTGTCATTTGAAAAAGTGTTAACATGAATGAAAATGGACCATGTAATAATCCAAGTTCAAACACGGTAAAATTATGGAAGGATTTCCAAAATCAATTTTATTTTGACGCACACTATTTCTAGTCATCATGTAGAACCAATCTGCAAAGTTTTTATTCAAATCAGGTAGCCCCTTGTTGATGAAAATGTTGTTTGAAAAACCATAACTGTTAAATTCTTAACCTGAAGGCATCAAATTATCTAAGTTCAAAAGCAGAAAAAGAATGACAAATTTTGAAGATCTATTTCCTTTTGATACACACTAGTCCTAATGATCTTTTATATAATAAATCTCTGAAGTTTTATGGAAATACGATAACTCTACAGTGGGTTAATTGTCATTTGAAAAAGACTTAAGCAAGGTTAAAGTTTTTATCACAAAAGCCAAAAAATAAACTAAGACCAAACTACGTAAAAATCTGGAAAAATTTAGAAAATCTATTTAATTTTGATAAAAAGTCGTTCTAATCATTGTTTAGAACACATCTGTTAAGTTTAATGGAAATCCGATAACTATTTAGTGACTAAATTGTTATTTGAAAAAACTTAAGCAAGGTTAAGTTTTTGCACAAAAGTCTAAAAATTAATTACGTCCAAACTACATAAAAATCCGGAAAGATTTAGAAAATCTTTTTCCTCTTGATGCAGAGTAGTTCTAATCATTGTATAGAACACATCTGTTAAGTTGTATGGACATCCGATAACTCTTTAGTGATTAAATTGTAATTTGAAAGACTTAAAATTAACTTTAACATTGATGCTACTGCCATCACCGCCGCCCTTGCCGCTGTCGGAAAAGTGATACCTGTGTCTCGCTTCTGGACAAAAATGCAGAGCATCTGCTTTTCACAATTGCATGTAGGGGTAGGGCAGGGTAGGCACACTCAGATTTTTGATATACATATATACACAGTACATAGCGTTTTCTGTTGAATCCCTATATGGCTTAACATGGTTCATAGATAAGTATGGAACTGTGGAATTATAAGAAACACATTTCCAGCCATTCCATGCCTTGAAAAGTATAGAAATTAAACATTTTCAGTTAAGGGTTTGAAAATTAAAATTTTGGCAAAATAATATTCATAATGGTAAAAATATTGATAATATTAGCTAGTACTCTCAAAAGATTTCTACAGATTTTTCTTTTTGGAATTGGACACTGATTAGAGACATTATGAATTTGGTCCTAAGGTAATCATCTTGCTGGATCCAGGGTTGAGGTTCAGCGTACATGTGGTAGTGATGGGCTCCAACCAAAATGCCTGTCCTCACCTTGTACCCTCTAATGTTATTGGCAAGGAACAAAATCACAACCACTCTGAACTTCCTGGACGGAGTCATGGGAGCAACCCCTGGGAGTAATACTATTTACATAGGTATTTTGATCTGTCTTATTTGTTCACTGAGGTACTGGGAAATATATAGATGTCATATCATATATAATATTGCATATAAAGATATCAAGTGTAAAAAACCTATATATTTGCAACTTATGTCGCTTTGTTAGAAGTGGAAAAGAAATTGGCAAATGGACCTAGCGAAACAGCATATTGAGTCCCAACTAAAAACTGAGCAAATGTACAAATGTGTTTTATTCCATTTCCATGGGGCGGCACAGAAGACCATGATACCTATGGCGACCAGAGAGGTAAATGTAGTAAGAATTACACATATATCCAGAGGAAAGTGGCAGTGTGGACATACTTTTATGTTCTTTGTGAAGTTGCGCATGTTCAAATTAACTGCAACACCTTCTTTTTAAATATAACGATTATGAAAGGGATTTGGCTTCCGCTAGTGCCTCTATTCAAATTAGCTTACAAAATTCCAACAAATGTCCTGTATAGTTGCCTTGACATCTAGTATATTTAGTGTATAGTGGGTGAAATCATCTCTTCTAGGACAGAAAGTCAACAAAATGCCTTTCTGAGGAAACTAGCAAACTTATTATTAAAGGTAATAATACAACAGCATAAGGGTTAAGCTGATAATTCAGCAGCATAAGGGTTAATTTATCTTTAATTATTCTATATTTTACAAATAGCCTTATATGACTAAGATAAATCTGCCTCATGTGAAAGTGTACATTTCCTATATTTGCCAGTGCGTACTACTATGCTAGGTGAATGTGGTGTAGAAAGATGGGCCTACTCTCCCATTCTTTCCATTTATTGACAATATTTTCTGGATTGTAAGACTTCAGTAATCCTTTCTACGTGTAGTCTTGGCTTCACCTTTTGGAGAAATCATTTATTTTGCAAATAATTTGACTAAAAGTAATTAGTGCTATACTATATCTACAACACATCTCAGGGAAATTACTTACACATGAGATACAGCATGTTTCATAGTTAGCTCATTGAAATGCATGCATGAGGTACTGTGAATTGACATGGTTATTCTAGTCAGATACTATATTACTCTGAATACAAAATTGCATGGCTAATTTTATATAGACCTACACAGGTTTAGTTTGAAAAATCAGATGCCTTAATAGAAGACTGCGAAACTGTTTCACTGATCATCAGGGCCGCAAGCCAGTGGTGATTCTAGGATTTTTCTTGAATAAATGGTGAGAAAAATCTCCTAGAAAATCTCATACCTCAAACAATGATATTTGATCGAGTAGCCACTACACATGTGTTTGTTTACTTCAGTTCTTACTTTATGTAATAAGGTGTATTCTATGTCATTGATAAATTTGTAATTTAATAAATGCTGAATATTTCGAAACAAATTTGATTGAAGAAAGCGCTCAATTTATTTTTTCCTTACGTAGAATGAAAGGTTGGCATGCATATGTTGCTAATTTTTTCACGACCGTCGGATTTTCATTTTGGAATAACGCATCAGCTTGTAATCACTTGGGCTTTTGCAGTACTATCGGTTCGAAAAGGATTTCCGTAAATTACGAAATGATATTCATCTTCAATATCATTTTGACACAGTTGGCAGACCCTGTCGTCGGCATAATGCAAAACAAGTAATTTTATATAGATTGCAATTTCTTGGTCTTCATTTTTAAGTTATATTTGTTTGGCATTATAATTGAGTAGATAAAATTCCAAATCATTGGGGTAGATGGAGAGAAGTATATGTGATAAGTGTTCCCCCTGTCCTACCTCTTTACCACATGTAAAGGACTGTGATATTTCTTGATTTAAACTTATGTTATATTTATGTTCCTATACATACTAAATATAACTCAATTGATTTCCCCATCTATCTTGTATGAATGTAGCTTTGCACAGTGTCCATTTCGCCATACGCTATCAAAGACCTTTTCAAAATCGATGAATGCACAATCAAAATACTTAACTTGTTAGTTGGTGTTCCAATGAATGGACGCAGGCCCGTCGCGTAAGTGGCAAATGTATGACAGTAAGGGTCGGAATCGTATGTCCTTGACAAATTTACAATTTAATAAATATTCTGTAGAATATTTTGATATAAATATTGACTTGGATGTGTTGCAGACATAAGTGGCAGTCAGATTGCTTTCAACGTATTAAACAGCTTACTCGTATAGCTACCTTTAAATTGAGATTCCGATTGCAAAGTGTTAACACATTCAAACATGCCTACAAAATGAGCGAAGCTTATCCAGACATGGCAATGCTTATCTTGAAATGGCTGCGCTTATCTAGATATGGCAGGGCTTTATTTAGAAATGAATATGTAATCTTTCGTTTCTGAAATAGAGCCACTACTCAAACAAAAGCATTTAAATACAAATACATGTTAAAGATACTTTATGGAGATTTTGATACATGTTTTCATAAGATGGCCGTGTAGACCTTTTGGTATAGCCTATGTCCACCTACACTATGTTTAAAAAGTGCATAGTTTATTTTAAAAACAACGACAAATGTACTTACTTCTTTTCTATGTTGCTCACACTTGTCTCTAAGCTTCGCGACGTGTCTTTAATTGATGCCGGTTATGGAGTATACTGCCTGATGGATTCGAGTTTTATAGCCTGCTGATTGCAAACTGCCTGCCCAATAAAATGAATGTATTACATCTGTGGACAATGGTTGGTCGACAGTTAATCCCATCATCAGCCAGTGATACGATGAGGAAACGTAATAATCAATTTAAATTAGCTGTAACTTAAATGAATCACTGTCGACCAGGTCAAGCGTGCAGTCTAGGATGTTTGAAACCGGGGGCTGAAGATTGTTCTATTTCAAACTATTATTTATGATATTATGATCCGCTACGTCTCATCTCGTTTATTTTATCTTGCTCTGCTCAGATCATTTGGTGCATTTCAGTTACATAACACATTAGGTCGGCGTCCATACATTTGCCATGCTCGTGGGTGGTATATCATTAATGTATGCGTCGAGTATAGGTATACATTTAAACATCTTTTCTTTCAGTTTTCTTTCTCTTTCTTTGTTGGTTTCCTAACACCTCCTTTCTCCTTCCTCTCGGACTGCCATACTAATAATGGTATTGTTATGAATTTTGTGGGTGGGACATTGGCGTGGTCTAAGAGATAGGCTCCAATCATGAACATCAACTTATTTGCTTATTGAATGCCCATGTGCAGGCCCGGAGAAGATTGTTATTGAGGGTTAACCACTGGAATGACTAGCTCGGTTACAGAGCTACCAATTCGGGTGGTAATATTTTATGGGCAGTCTTCTCTTGGCCTGCAAATGCAAATCCCGCAAGATCACTACAGAGGCCGGCGATGACCGTCTTCGGTACGAATAGGTTAATAGATCTATGTCGGCCTCATGTTTGTTGCAAAAAATAATAATGTAGCAAAACTATACAATCTGTCTCATAAAGTTAAATATTAATTTTAATTATATAATACTTTAATATTATGTTATGCTGTTGTTCCGCCAAAAGATGCTTATTTACTGTACACTCACGGGCTATCGGCCTATTGGGGAAATACATCTCTCTCATAAAATACTTAGCCATGCAATCGTCTACATTTATTAACTTTACGCTGTATAGGGGAAAAGGGTATTGCATTTGGTATTGCATCATGCATGCGTGCGTGCGTGGCGCCCGTGTCACCCCGCTTGCGTGCGCGCGCACGTGCGCGCATGCGTAGCTCTAACTAAAATACTGCTGATCCGATTTCACTGAAATTTAACAGAACAAATGAACGTTCAGTGGAAGAGGATTTACAGACGTTGGCTTGAAGCACCCGGTACTCTTCAGATTTGGCTCACATATGAACGCAAGATAGGGTCCAATAAGCTGAAAGATTCCAGAAAATTCGAAAAATCCCAACGGTGTGACAAAAAACGTGAGGCCCGGCTTTGCAATCCCTGGTTGCACTTGTTTTTAAATATGCAAATGCATTGGATTAAGAGATACATGCCTAATACAACATGGGGTGATAGTGAATATTGCAAAGTAGACACTCGTCCATATTGAAGATTTCTGATGTCTATCCTGTTTTTATGCTACGTATACGTTTTTATGAGATATACTTGACTATGAAGTCTCTTCCATTTTGGGTAAGGTTTGTATGTACGGTTGCTGCGACAACCCGCCTTACCGAGAACGAAAGAAATAGATATCAGCTCGCCTCGTTTATAGATGAACTTTAACGATACTTGTATTTGATATCTGGGCCTGATCTGACTGACTACTAGAACTTGCAGGTAAGCTACGGTGATCTTCCGTAGTCTCCAGAGTCAACAACAAACTATGCGCCAAACTTTTGCCTTGTATTGATATTACAAGGTGATCGTTTTATTCGCTAACTTAACTGTACAGTAATTCTACAAAGTCGGTAACCTTTACTGTTACCGGTGTACGTATCTATGACATATTTAATTCAATGTTTCCTAATCTTTCACAATGAACTAGCATTACTCCCAGCTGCTCTGGTTTGCTATACTATTCAAACTAGCTCTTGCCTACTTAAAACCATTCAGCAAGAACTTTTCAAATCAGACTAGCTCTTGCCTACTTAAAACCATTCAGCGAGAGCGTTTCACAAGGTGCGAGGCGGACCGGACCCCGAACTAAAGTTAAAGTCCCCTTTATATACCATTTTCGTTTCTATTCTCCCTCCATCTTGGTTTCGTACCGCCGGAGGTTGCTCTGATTCTCATTGGATTGTGGCATCACTTTGACCAATCAAGACACCGACCCTCCCGACTGGGAGGGCGCCTTTTACCTAGTGCGTTTGGGATTCCTGTTGGATTAGCACGTCATTTCTGACGGATGACTTGCCACAAATGACGGATGCTTATTTGATAGCAAGGCTTACTGGTGGATTAGCTCGCCTCTAATTGATATGTTTTCGATAGTAACTTTCGGTTGTGCCCTTTAATGCCTACAGGACGCTACTATGTCCATGTCCTGTCCATTACCTATTAGTCGACAACTTGTAGAATGCTAGAGTTAATCGGCACACTAGTTGCCATTGCACCCAGCCGCCTCTGCTTATCTGGCCACGAGAATTCGTGGGAACACAGACCGCTACGTAATTAACTAAGTCCGTTTGTCATATCTAATTCCTTAATTGACTCCAACATTCCAAACTGGTGCTAATCATCAAAGGTCATACTCGATTCAGTTTCTGCGGATTGTACCCGCGCACTAACCGATGTATCCATTGCCAGTCATCCAGTGCTGGTAATATATATCTAAATAGTAAGATGCTGGTTATACATCTAAATACACAGGGTGACATAGCGCACTAGCTGACGTATCTATTGCCAGTCATCCAGTACTGATAATATATATCTAAATAATAAGATATATAGTTGATGCTCATGCATTCAGATGCTCATGCATTCAATTATACACGGTGACATAGTCTCTTAGCTTACCTGGTGTTCAAACATGTAATTTCACTGAGGTCTTATACTCGTAAATATAAGATGTGCGCAGGGTCATGACTCCCTACGCACAGTCCGATATCTACAATATGTAGCTTGCCACGCCCATTTCTTGCTAAGCTCCGTCGACTT
Organism: Chaetoderma sp. LZ-2023a; assembly: GCA_034401795.1. NCBI lineage: Eukaryota > Metazoa > Mollusca > Caudofoveata > Chaetodermatida > Chaetodermatidae > Chaetoderma > Chaetoderma sp. LZ-2023a. The sequence goes on from CM067368.1 coordinate 3,596,990, forward strand.
TTTAGGCATTGAAGCTATTTGAAACTTTGAAGCCTCGATTTTCAGAATCTAATTTTCAAGTATCTATACAGGTAGGATATTGATTATTTTGAAACAAAGTTGTCTTGCAGCTGCTGCTGCCTATTGTAGCAACAGCTCCCGATCAAATTAGATATTCAAGAGAATACATATTAAACTGTAAATTCAGCAATGACAGAGATTTTCTACAATTTTGTAACGAACTATTCGATTTTCGTGAGGATGTCATTCCGATTGTGATTTGTGAAGTCAATTAGCATGTGCCTATAGTGTAGTGGCAAGTAGTGGTAGTAGTAGTAGTAGTAGTAGTAGTAGTAGTAGTAGTAGTAGTAGTAGTAGTAGTAGTAGTAGTGGTAATGGTAGTAGTAGTAGTAGTAGTAGTCATTGAAAGCTGTGCTGAAATTGGCTCTGCTAATTCTGACGAATATTTTCGTCACTACTGCTCGTACACACTTAAATTTTGTTTTGTTCACTGCATAAGCGGGTTTGGTTGAGTTTGATGTTTTCTGTTTGTGTTTTATTCGTCATTTTTGTCGTATTTTGTGACTCTGGTTTTCTGGTTTCGAGAACTAGAGTCGCCAAGTAAACTGCCATTGTATTTGGCAACCGTCGTGTTACATTTGTATATAAGTTTAGGTGGCTTTTTGCCTACTATATCTCCGTTATTGATAAGCGCATGTGTACTTGGCGGGCTGAGCTTTCTGCTTAGGCCGATCTAGCTGACCTGTCGAGATATCGCGCTTCGTACGTGCATTTATATTCACCGCAGTAGACAGGCGTAATCTAGGTCAATGTGAATGCTCGCTAGTAACATGTCAAGTCGCTATAAACAGACTCTTAGCATTAGGCTCACCACTGCTGGGTTGAATGTTGGCACTATTGACGTCTATCCTGGAATAAAAGACACTGTAGGCGCTGGGCCAAATGTCTTAAAGGGGCTAATTAATATTAGCAAAAATGTCTGGAATCTTACGGTCAGTTCACAAGGAGTGAAAGAAAGGTTTTTGGAAGAGGGCCTGATTGTCAATGGACAAATATGTAAGATCGAAGAGGTTGATTCAGATAAATTGATTGTAAAAGTAAAGGCCCCTCTTGAAATTCCGAATGAACGTATTACAGCCGAGCTGGGAAAATATGATAAAAATTGAAAGGGAGACGTATGCCTTCGATAGAACACTTGAAAATGGGATAAGACGGGTGTGCCTGGAAAAAATTGACAAACCAATTCCAGGTAAATTGTCTATTGATGGGAGCTTCTTCCTCCTTGTGTGGTATAGGGGCCAGGTTAAAGAGTGCCGTATCTGCACAAGTACTGAACACCTAGCTAGTACCTGTCCTTACAAGAATACGTGTCTTTTGTGTGGGTCAGCTGATCATTTTGAATCCCGATGTCATAAAAGATCATCGATGAATGCGGCAAGTAATGTGGAAGAGGCGAGTGCTAGCTATATGCATCCTGCTTCTCTCAATTCCAGTGAAGTACACAGTAGTAACAATGTGCCACACACCTATGGACATGATGTTAGCAAGGCTGAATATCCCATTGATAGTAAGACTGTGGACCCCAATGATAGTAAGACTGAGGGTCCAGTTGTTAGTAAGGCTGGTGATCCAGTGCTGGCAAAACACGTTGATGAGATTGAGGTTCTGGAGACAGGTATATCTGCTACCGCTCCAGCAACAGCTGAAATAGCCCAGGAAAATGATGACTCCGACGCTGTTGATGATACACAGAGTTTAGTACTGGGACAAACAAAATTTGGATCTCAGTCAATAGATGTTGAAGTACCATTTGATTTGTCACCACTAACAGAGTCTTGTGTGTTATTAATACATTCTAGACAGGCAATTGTACAGGATACTATTGCTGGTGGGGTTAAAAGAGTGATAGAAGACTTGAGCTCTGGGTCGGAGGACAGGGAGGATGATGATATAGACGACTCTATCTCTATTGCAGCGTCTGACACCTCGATCCAAACGCAAGAATCTCAGCAGCTCGATGAAATGGTACTGTACCGCTCAGAGAAGGGAGAGATTTTAGTTCCATACATTACACGCTTAGGTGTTCACTATAGGCATTTGCGGAGTGATTCAGACATTTCACGGTATCAACATCTGACCATTGCTGATCTTACAAATTCAGAGTTTACTATGAAGATTGGCAAATGGGCTAAGCGGGATAAAAACAGTAAGAAGACAAAACCAAACTAGATATTATGGGTACTATGCATAGATTCGTAATCATAATGATAATTTGCTCACTTAATTGCTGTGGTTTAAATGATGGATTGAGGCAACGCATGTTGCTAGAGAAATTATCTGATTTGAAAGCTGATATCGTCATCCTTCAGGAAACTAAGTTCCATAATGTTGAAGTACTAGAAAATTTCAAACAACTTTCTAAGGGTGAAATATTCTATTCCAATGCCACTGATTTAAATACAGGAGTGGCGATTTTATTTTTACCCAGGTGTTTGACTTTATTAAATATCATTTCATCGGAAGCTGATAGTAATGGCAGATGGGTCGTGGTGACTGTTGAAATGTCTGGTTCAATACTAAATTTGATGTCTATTTATGCCCCTGCATCCCATTCTCAACGAGGTACATTTTATTCAGCTATTGGCCCAGTAATTCATGATAGATCAGAAAATATTATTATTGGTGGAGATTTTAATTGTGTTTTAAATCCAGAGAAGGATAAGCATTCGTTATCGATATACTCTGATACGTCTCATCGGCGTTTACAGGAAATATGTGACAGTGAGCACCTTTTGGATAGTTATAGAGTTTTAAACCCTGAATGTTGTGAATACACAAGGGTAACACCAAATGGTCAGACAGCTTCTCGGTTAGACAGGATTTATGTACAGAGAGAGAGCTAAAAGGGTTAATTTCGGATACTCTCAAATATCCTGTACCTTTTTCTGATCATTGCCTGGTTTCCACTGAGTTAGATAATGCAGAATGGGTTACACGTGGTCCAGGTTTTTGGAAACTTAATATTTCCTTGCTGAATGATTTTGAGTACCATCAATGTATTGAAAGTTTCTGGCGTTTTAAGCTCCGCAATATATCAGAATTTGAAAGCTTGATTTTTTGGTGGGAAGATGTTAAACTAGGGTTTGCTAATATATCAAGGCAATATTCTATTCAAAAGGCAAGAAAAATGCGCAAAGAGGAGAGAAGGTTGATTCGTCCACAAACCTTAATTTTTCGCAAAGTTTCAAGCGGCGATATTCACTTGACTGAGGTTTTGGAGGCGACCAGGTTAACATTATCACAAATAGAAATATACAGAGCAGAAGGCGCAAAAGTAAGATCAAGAGCCAAATTTTATTCTGAAGGTGAAAAGCCAACAAAATATTTTTGTGGCCTAGAAAAGTCTAGAGGTGTGGAAAGGATAATTAGGGGCCTTGAAATAAATGGGCAAATTGTTAATTCAAATAAAGATCTACTAGAAACTGTTCAGACATGTTATGAAAATTTATATAAGTCTGAAGAAATTGATGAAGAGTTGGCAGCTAAATTACTTGCTAATATTAAAGAAACATTGACTCCTCCGTTGGCTGATATTTGTGATGAATATTTAACCTTAGAAGACCTGACTAAATCGCTTAAAACAATGAAGAATGGAAAATCGCCAGGGGGAGATGGCCTGCCTGTTGAGTTCTACGTTACTTTCTGGCATCTCATTGGTCCGAAATTCTGTGAGATTGTTAAAGGAATTTTCCATCAGGGAAAACTTCCTTTGACAATGTCTCAAGCACATGTACGTCTGCTATTTAAAAAGGGTGACCGGAGTGATATACGGAATTATAGGCCAATTTCTCTCCTTGGAGTTGATTACAAGATTATTTCTAGAGCTCTTTCACTAAAACTAGGTCAGGTGCTGGACGACGTTATTAACCCTGCTCAGACATGTTCAATACCTGGTAGATCAATATTAACCAACACTGTGCTTATTAGAGATCTGATTCAGTTAGTTGAAAAGGATAACATTCCAGGTGCCATTGTGGCATTAGATAATGAAAAGGCTTTCGATCGTTTGGAGTGGAAGTTTTTGTTGAAATCGATTCGGCTTTGGGCCCAATTTTATTAAATGGATCCGAATATTGTACAATGGCATTTCTAGTAGATACCTTGTGAACAATTTTATAAGCCAGCCAGTTGTCTTAGAACGAGGGGTTCGCTAAGGTTGCTCACTGTCAGCACTTTTATTTGTAATTTGTATGGAAACCTTGGGAGCGACAATAAGAGAAGATATACAGTATCATGGACTGTGTGTTCGTGGTCTTATGGAACCAGTGAAATTATCACAATATTCCGATGATACGACTATTTTTGTTGGCCAAAATAGTGATTTTAATCGTTTACATCTTACTTTGGAGAATTTCAAAAAAGCGTCAGGGCTCAAAATTAATAAAGAAAAATCAGTAGGTTTGTTTTTGGGTTCATGGAAAGATCGAAATGCTCAGCCATTAGACATCAATTGGTCCACTGACATAATACAGATCTTAGGCATTCATTTCAGTCGAACACACCATGATTCCATTAATTGGACAAACTTGCTTTCTAAAATGAGCAAGAAAATTATTCAATGGAAACATCGACGTCTGACTATTTTTGGCCGGGCAATAGTGATCTATAATTTGATATTGTCACAACTTTGGTATATTGCTGCAGTTGTTAATATGCCCAAACATCTTGAAAAGGAAATTACCAAGATGATATTTGATTATTTGTGGGAGGGTAAAACACACCTTGTCTCACAACGTGTCTGTACTAATAATAAGCTTGATGGTGGGCTTTCCATTCCAGACCTAAGAATTAAATGCGTCTCATTAAGGCTGAAATTATTAGATGATTTACTTCATTCAGATAGTCAGTGGGCAAATGTGTCTAGATGCCTTATAGTCCAGTAAAACTACAAATTAACCTAGAACAAATTGCAACAGAATTTATTTCTTTTCTGCGGCTTTCATGGGACTGCCAGGTGTCACATATCAAAGGTCCTCCAAAATCCCTCGATGGGAAAGTGGGTAAATTCGCATATTTAGCTACAGCCATTATCCGAATAATGAAACTTCCCTTACCTGCTTCATTCCGCAAATAAACGAAGTAGAAATGTTGTCTAAGCTCTGAATTTCATGGTCACGGAAGACAGTAAGCAATTGGCAATATTGCCTTGAACCACTTGTACAAATTCTCCAAACCACAGATTAAATATGCACAGGGCCGGGTTAATTTAAACAAATTATATTTAAAGTAAGTTTAATTTTGTTTTTCGCTTTTAAAATTTTATCTAAAATAAATTGCATTTTAATTTTCACTTTTATCTCACAATTTGAATAAATTTCTATACAATTCAATCAGAATATGGACATGGATTTAGATGCATGCGTTATTTGTAACCAGAGCCTAGAAAATGGCTCACAAACTGTTAAGCTTCGAGTTAAAGGCTGTGACGGTATTAACAATGCTAGCAGAGCCCGTGAAAGCGATGTCATAGCTGAAGTAGGACAGAGGGTTCATGTAAAATGTCGACGGGAGTTCATTGATCCCAAGCGGATTGCCCGTGACGCAGAGAAAATTGAACAATCTCCGCCACCCATGCGAACACTCCGTTCAGAAAGTCCAACATTTAATTTTAGTGAACATTGTTTGCTATGCGGATACCCTGCAAAAATTCAAGATGGAAAGAAACGTGGCTATGATATTTATCCAGTAAGTACTCATGACTTTCAATGTAGTATCGCCGAGGCCTGTGAGCAGAGAAAAGACGAATGGGGCAAACTTGTAGCTGGGCGGCTTGCCGTCACGCCGGATTTATGCGTTGTCAATGCAGTATACCATCAAAGCTGCAGCGTAAATTTTCGAACCATGAAAAATATCCCTCAGCTGCACTCATTTTGCTCATCCCAAAACATGGAAGGCCAGAAGACTTGGACAGAGTAAGAGCATTTAGTGCGACAATGGCATTTCTTGAAAATAATGATGATGAGCAGCTGACCCTGCACGACCTCGTTAATAAAATGCAAGAGTATCTCGATGATAAAGAGAATAAAGCATACAGTACAAAATACATGCAGGATAAAATAAAAGATAATTATGGCGATGAAATATTTATTAGCACTGTGAATGGTAAGCCAAACGTTGTTACCTTTCGTTCTAAAGCATCTACTATTTTGACTGACTTCTATAAGGAACAGAAGAGAAAGGATTCCAAATCGGAGAGCATGCTAATCATCCAGATAGCTGCCAAACTGCTTAGACACGATATTAAGTTAATTGATTCATGCACATCATCTGAAAGCTATCCATCAAGGGAGCAAATGAGTGACCCAGTAAAGGCATTGATTTATTTACCAGAGACACTGCGGGAATTATTGCGGATTTTGTTTACTGGAAAAGACACAGAAATGAAACAGGCATCAGTTGGACAGGCTATTATGCAAGGAACTCGTCCTAGAGTTATTTCGGCACCTTTGCAGTTCGGGCTGTCATGTGAGATGCACCATAAATTTGGATCTAGATTTATTGTTGACACCTTGTACAAGCACGTATGTGGATGTTCATATGCGGAGATACAGAGGTTTGAGCGCAGTGCATCACTTCATGGTGGAGATCTACCACAGCCATTATCAGGCGAGTTCATTCAGTTTGTTGCCGACAATGTGGATCACAATATTTGCACAATAGATGGGCATGATACATTACATGGAATGGGAATCATTGCATCTGTTACACCAGGAAACCTTTCGTGCAAACTTATTCCAAGGATACATGTAACATCTGAAGATATCAAGCAAGTTGGCAAGATCTGTATCAGGAACTTTGAGTCTCAGCATACCAGGAACTTCCCATTGACCTTTAAGGAGTTAACTGCGATGGAACAAACAGACCCAACAGCTGACATTGACATCCTCTGGGATTTCTCTTTGTTTCTGCGTTCAAGGAGACAGTCATGGTCTGGCATGATGCAAACTGTTCACCAAGGAGTTTATCCAGGTAAATCGTCTGTTATTTTCCTTCTGATGATAGATCTATAGCCAAGTAACATGACCTGCATCTTTTCCACTTTGACTTATGTTTGTGAACAGGCAAACCGATACCATGTTGCACCCGTGATTACATTTGATCAGCCCTTATTTTGGAAAGCTATGACTATCATAGAGATTGAGCTGAGCTGGAGTCCATTAAAGCAAATTATTCTAAGACTCGGAGGTCTTCATATGGAGATGAGCTTCCTTGGCTGCATTGGTCACTTAATGGCAGGAAGCGGTCTTGCGCCTATTCTAGAGGTAGTCTACGCTGAGAATGCTGTCAAACACATTCTTAGTGGAAAGGCAATTTCTCGAGCAGTTCGAGGACACCTCATGGTTTTTGCTTCTCTCAGTACAATCTTGATTGCAAATGCATACAACCTACCACTACCTGCAGATGCTGAAGTTGACACAGTAGAATATTCCGCTGCAATGCATTCAAACGAATTGTTTGACAATGATGATAATGTTTCAGGACATGAAACGATTGAAAGTTCCCTAAATAAAAGTCTGGTTAAAGTTGGAGCGCTCTATGATGACATTATCAAAAATCCGTATGTAGCTACAAGATTGTCCTCGGAAAATGCATTACATGATGTCAGGGACAAACTAGACTCAGAGAAGGTGCTCATGAAAGATAAGAGGACTGCACGACTCTGGCTTTTGTATATGGAGTTGGTTGACATTCTGCGCAAATTCATTAAGGCAGAACGAACTGGTAATTGGAACATGCACCTTCAGACCGTTCGTGAGATGCTTCCATATTTTGCAGCCGCTGGGCATAATCTGTATGCCAAGTCTGCATATGTATATTTACAAAAGATGTTAGAAATACCTGAAAGTCATCCAGATATACACACCAGCTTCCTCAATGGTCATCATGTCATTCATCGAAGTGATAGGTATTGGGCAGGGTTATCTACTGATCTAGTTATTGAGCAGGTCCCTATGAGAAGTGTAAAGTCAAGTGGTGGTCTAACACGAGGTCGTGGAATGACAGAACTTCAGCGTCTTGTTTGGTTGTTGTCTATTCCCGCATGTGCAGATGTGTGTAATGCAATGCAAGAGCTCTCTGGGGTAAACTGTGATTCAAGTGAACAACACAAAGATTCCACACAATCTCGAATAAAGCGTGATATGGATGATACTTAGAAAATTCTCAAAATCCTTAGTGAACTGAATCCATTTGGACCAGACCCTTCTCTTAGAGGACTTGTTCGTGGATTGTCTGCACATGAATCAGTCAATGTTGACGATGCTAAAGATACTGGAGAATCAATTATTAATTCGATGTGTGGCCAATGTGTATCAAGCATTTCGTTCCAGAGAAAGAGACACGCTATTACCTTAGCATCCAAAACATCTCTCAAGATTGATGATGAATGTGTACAAATTGATCCACAACTCCTATTTCAAAGACTCAGTTTAATTGCTACAAATGGATCAAAAGGGAATCCAGCATCTTATTTTGAGTATGAGTTGTGCACTCATCCGCCCGCACTCTTTGATAATTCATCTCTTCCATGGGAAGCAAATAAGCCGGCACTTGCTGATGCATTGTGGAAATTAATTCAAAATGAAGATGCAGTCCTTCCAGATTCTGTCCACTATGTGCTTGATGGAGGAGCTCTATTACACCGTGTTCCATGGCAGCGTGGAGAGACATTTGCAAATGTTTGTCAAAGATATGTAAAATATTGCATAAGCAAATATGGAAAGGCTACAGTAGTTTTTGATGGTTATGACCAAGGCCCAGAGATAAAAGATGTAACACATAAGAGGCGAACTCGTGGATCAGGCGCAACTGTTGTACTGACTCCGCAAACAGTTGTAACTCTGAGTAAGCCTGATTTTCTTAGTAACAAGCAGAACAAACATCGGTTCATATCAATCTTAAGTTCATCTCTCGAACAGGCTGGATGCTTAACGATAAAGGCAAGCGGTGATGCTGATGTCTTAATTACGCAAACGGCTATCTTGGCATCAAAGTCAACAAATACTGCTCTTGTTGGAGACGATACCGACCTACTGGTGTTGCTGCTATGCCATACTGATATGAATGGCTGTCAGCTATTTTTCAGACCAGAGCCAAAGCAAAATGCAAAGAAACCCCGACTGTGGAATATCAAAATGGCAAAGGAAAAACTCGGGTTCTGTTTGTGCTCACAGCTGTTATTTATCCATGCTATCCTTGGCTGTGACTCAACATCTAGGCTTTATGGAATTGGAAAATCTGCATCCCTTAGCAAAATCCAGTGCTGCAAAGAACTCTCTCAAATTGCTGAAGTGTTTACAATGAGTAATGCGAATAAAGATGACGTGATAAAAGCAGGTGAGAAGGCAATGCTTATTCTATACAATGGCACTTCAATGGATAGTCTAGTTGCTTTGCGGTACAAGCGATTCAGGGAGAAGGTTGCAAAAAGTTCCAAGTATGTTGAAGCATGAGATTTACCACCAACACCCGCATCCGCAAAGTTTCACAGTCTTCGCGTGTACTACCAAATTCAAGTTTGGAGAGGAGATGCTGGAGATATGGATCCAACAGAATGGGCTGGAAAGTTCTCAACCACCAAATGCTGCCTGTTAAGACTGACATGCTGGCAGCACCTGACGATTTACTGTATTCATTTAGATGCAGCTGCAAAACTGGCTGTGAATCAAAGAGATGCACCTGTAGAAAACATGGGCTCAGCTGCACATCCGCCTGCGAAGACTGTAAGAGTCTCAGTTGCTCGAATTCAATAACGCTCATTGAGGAAGATGACTTGGATAATTGATGCAAGCTGAAATTAGTAGAAACCAGGTACCTATGCCATACTATTTCATCTTAGCTTAGCTTAGAAACACACAATACCGTGACATAATAAAATATAATATGTATTGTATCAATATCAATGATGGTATTAGGTAAATTCATGCAAGTGGCATAACACAATACATTTAATTTGTGGAGAATATGTCAATCGTATTCATTTATTACTAAAAAAGTCCAAAAATACCCAGTCACACATATATTACATACCGGTTTTAAAGAAATAAAGAAAAATGGATTTTTCAGGTGAAATGGCCCAAATCTGGTAATAATTATGCAAATTTTACCCTTTCCCCTATTGGAATTTTGGAGGACTTTTGATATGTTGTACATGATGGCCCCCTATACACTGGGCGAGGTAAAAAAATTCTGTTGCAATTTGTTCCGGGTTAAAATATTTTTGGCCAAGATTGACTGGACTATTATAGAAAGGTGTATTGAACCATTTTCAGCTAAATCCTTTTTCTGGTCTTCTAAACCTCCACCGAATTACACACGGATTCCATCGATATTTTTTGACATTAAAGCTGCTTTAGCTAAGTTTGTTCGCAAAGAAGGTTCACCTCTTTGCTGGGAGCATGCCTCCAGCCAGTACCTATGGGGGAATGATCATATTCTATATGAAGGCAGAGTTTTTTATTACACTTCTTTTGCTAAGCATGGTATTCAAAATTTGTGTGATATTGTGGATGTGAAAACTCGAAAATGGAAATCACTATATGACATATCACGAGTAACATCTGTACGCCCAATTGACATGCAGCGCCTTCTAAAACGGTTACAGGAAGCAATTCCAATGGAATGGTTTCTTCTCCCTAGTGGTCTGTGAATGATGCTTGCTCCAAGTTAATCCTGGAAAGTACTGATGGACGTTTTTCATATACGTTAAGGAATAAGGGGTGGTAGAATATTTTAATGCTGCAGAATATTATTACTATTCCAAAGGCTGTCACGGCATGGGAAAGGACTGCACATTCTCTCCAGAGTTGGGATGTGGTTTGGAAAAATATCCATTCACCACACATACCTAATCGAGCAAGGGATGTTGTCTGGCGATTGATTCATAGAAAACTATGGGTGGGCCCCCTCCTCAAGAAAGTTGGCATAGCAAATAATGACCACTGTCTATTTTGTACAGACACTGACGAAACCATTATCCATTTGTTTACAGAGTGTTTGCCCGTCTCCCAATTTTTGATGTACATTGAACAGATATTTAGGAAAATTGTTACAGTTGATATCAACATAATCCAAGATGCAATTCTATTTCATGAATTAGACGCTTATAATCTGACTAATAATGCAAAGAAGATCTTGTTATTTTGTTTGAGTGTGGCGGTCTGGGCAATTTGGAAGCATCGTTGTACGATAGTTAGTGACTCAGGGGTTAACTCCAGCAGTTTTGAAAAATTGAAGTGCGCTTTTCGTGCCTTGTTCTCGTATTGCCTTAAATGTGAATTTCATGATGCAGTGACTAAAAATAGACTTCATTCCTTTGAAGTTATTTGGTGCTCTGGTGATTTGATTTCCATTGTTTCGACAAATTTGATTTTTTATTATCCACCGTAATTGGCCTCTGGAGTGATTTATTAAATAATATACATGTATTTGTGCGCTTGGAGCTGTGATTTTGTTTCAAACTACTTTGTTTTGATGTTTTCTATGTTTAAAAGCTAACTATATATTTTTAATTATTATTTTAAAGCACATGCAACATTAGTGGTTTTGGAGTGCACGTGCGTGTGCATGCATGTGCGCTGACTGTTACTATGTGAAACAGCAGCATTTACTTCACGCAGCAATAGCTCCAACACGTGCATGCACTCTAAAACTCTGCTAATCAGATTGAGATGAAAATTGCGAGTGTTTGCTCTGAAAGGGTTAAACCATGTCCCTAAATTTAGGTAGTCGTTTGAACAGGTTAACCCATTTTGTTTTTGGCAATGTTAATAAACAATCCAACATTTTTTATTAATAATGTTTGTTCCGGGGTAATGTTAGAATCTGAATCCAAAAGTTAATTGCTTTGGACTAAAATAAATTTAACATTCAATGTACTGCTTCCTAATAATAGATTGGAAATACTTAGTATGTATACATATAATTGTGTTTGTCCCGGGATAATTATGGAATCTCTTTTTCAAGGTAAATTGTATTGTTTGAAATCGTTTGTTAAGTTTAAACCCTCTTCAACTATGTAGGTTACATTGTCACTTCACTGAGCTCGGTGTAATATCTTAGCGTTTACTTTTTTTATAGATTATCCTGCGGGGCGTTGATTATTGATTAATTTGTTCCCGATTGACTGTGTGTGTTAAATACGTCCGATCGCTGTGGTTATTTCACAGCCTATGCTTGCGTGAGCTTTTATAATTGTAATGGAATGTTGTTGAGCTAGTTACCTGGAATTTTTAAAGGGAAATATTTAGCTGTTTTGAATTTTTAAATTAATCGTTTGACCACCGTATATTTATTGTTTATTTATACACATGACTGATATAATCGTTTGTACTCTTTGATTTATTCTATGTTTAATGTTCTTTCAGTCAGTTTATTTTTGGGTATTATGGATTTCCACACGATCCATTGATCGTGTTACCAAAAAAAAAAGAAGTAGTAGTAGTAGAAGTAGTAGTAGTAGTAGTAGTAGTAGTAGTAGTAGTAGTAGTAGTAGTAGTAGTAGTAGTAGTAATAGTAATAGTAATAGTAGTCGTAGTCGTAGTAGTAGTAGTAGTAGTAGTAGTAGTAGTAGTAGTAGTAGTAGTAGTAGTCGAAGTGAACGCACGCGTTTATTTAGCTCTGTAATTGCTGCCCGAATTTGCTAGTTTCTAGCGCGATTTTGTAGATAAGTTTTATACATATATTTCGTATTAGTATTTACTTTCAAACTTTATGTTTAATTTGTAAATTCTTGTCTTGGTTTGAGCGCATTTTGTGTCTCCATTTCTTAAATGCACGCCTCTTAGCTGGCGGTTTCAGCCATCAAATAGTTCTCCTCTTACTGTGATCAATGCAATACTTTTCTCCCCGCGCCAGTATGCTATTTCTATAGTTCGTTGGCTAGTGCATTATATTTTGGCAAGATCGCTTGAGTGAGTTGATTTTATTCCTTTGACATTTGTAAGTGCAAGCCTAGTACTTTGATTATAAAAATCTTTATAGTCAGTTGGCTGTCCCCGGTCAACTCGAACAGACTAACAAATATATGACTGTACTATGTTAGTATGCATTAGGAAACCACTTTAATCGGTTAGGTGTTAGTGAACCACGTAGAAAGTGCTTCAAACTAACAAATATACGACTGTACTATCTATTCGTATATTTGTTGGTAGGTGTCAGGGTTTCAAAAGGGGACACTATTTATTTAGTGTTTAGCTCTTTCCCTGACGTCTTGATATTATATATTTGTATTACCCCTTATATATTGTAGTAGTATGGGTTTCCTCTTTTAATTAAAACACCATGGCAACTTCTTATAAGCGTAACCTGAGTCTTAAAATCACGACAAAGGCTTGGGGTGTTTCGGCAATTGAGGTGCATCATGGGTTGAAGGATGTAGTTTGGGCAGGGCCACGGGTCCTTCAAGGTCTCATTAACGTTTCCAAATCTGTATGAATTGTCGCCGTAGTTAATGAAAGTGTGAAGGAAAAGTTGCTCGACGAGGTCCTTGTCGTGAAGGATGAGGTGTGTAATGTGGAGGAAATAGATTCTGATCGTCTATTAGTCAAGATGAAGGTTCCATTAGAGATCCCAGATGAACGGGTTATCAATGAATTGATCAAGTATGGCAAAGTGGACAAAGTAGAACACGAAACCTATCCATTTGATCGAACCTTGGAAAATGGCCTTATATAAATTACTATTATCTGGAATAGGTAGTAACTTTTAAATACACTACGGAGTTTCGTATTCCGGAGTTTCGTATTCCATAAAACTTCAAAATTACCACAGTAATTCTTTCCCGTCTAGTGTTGGGCTTAAACAGGGTTGTGTATTAAGCCCACTTTTATTTAATATGTATATTCGTGACCTGCCCAACATTTTAACTGAGCAGTGTGACCCAGTCGCGCTAGAAAACAAAACTACCAATTGCCTCATGTACGCTGACGACCTTGTTTTACTGTCTAAATCAGATACCGGGCTCCAAACTGCACTCAATAATCTACGTGCATATTGTGATAAATGGGGCCTGGTGGTTAATTTTGCAAAAACTAAGGTACTCATTTTCAATAAAGGTGGTAAACTATTAAATAAGTATCTGTTTACATACAACGGTAACATTATTGAAATAGTCCAGACGTATTGCTACCTGGGTATAGCATTTGTTGCTTCTGGTAACTTTAAAACAGCTTGCGAACGCCTATGCGAGCAAGCAACGAAAGCTATTTTCAAACTACGGCAATTTAACATTAGGACCAATATATTTACGGTACTTGTTCTTGTCAAGCGATTGATTTCCCCTATTTTAATGTATGGATGCGAAGTTTGGGGCCTATATTTTCTAAAGGTCTTAGAACTCATGGCTTTAAAACAATCTGCGACAATCTTCCAGCAGAAAGGGTTGTTATGAAATTTTGTAAATACATACTTGGTGTTCGTAGAAATGCAAACAATGATGCAGTCCGCGGCGAATTGTGTCGTCATACGCTTCTTATATCCTGTTTGGCGCTTGCAATGAACTATTGGCACAGGCTGCGTGCACTAGATGAAACTTCCATAGTCTGCAAAGCGTATTGTGAATCCTATTCTAATATATCGAGTAATTGTAATTGGCCTTGCTTCATCAGCGAACTGTGTACCTACTTTAGTTTCGACTATATGTGGGATAACACGGTTGTTGGTCACACGGAATCTGATGTTAAGAAATTAAAACTTTTGATGCAATCCAAATATGTAGACGTTTGGAAAGATAACCGTCTAAACATAAATGCTAAATTACGCACTTATGGATTGTTCAAGTTTAACTTTGCGATGGAAAACTATCTGATTAATTCTTGAAATCTCTTAATACGTAAGGATTTCACGAAGCTTAGAGTTAGTGCACACAGCCTGGCGATTGAACTCGGAAGACATCAAAGGGTACCACTTGAATGCAGGATATGCAAGATGTGTGTATCAGAGTGTATTGAAGACGAGAAGCACTTTATCCTGCATTGTTCTGCTTATGACAATGAAAGACCCCCTGTCTAAGACTATATGCTCGGCCTCAACGTGGCGCAGTGGTGTAACCCACTGGGTGTCAATCCGGACATTTGGAGGGGCTAACCAGAGCATTATGCACAATGCTAATGAAATGACACTTGGAGATCGAATCAACCGAAATGGTGCTCGTCCTGTGAGGATCCGCCAGGCAGGTGTAGCGCCGGGCACCACGCCTCGAAGGAGCCCACCCTCAGCTACTGGAGGTCCCATAAACTCGTCTTGTGGAGCCAGGGGACGAGGATAGAGAGCTACTGGCCAACCGAAAGAGAAGACCACACCCAAAGGGAATCCCAGTATCAACATCATGCACTGGAATGCAGAAGGGGTTGCCAACAAGAAATCAGAGCTCGAACAGTTCCTGTACGAAAACAACATTGATATCTTCTGCATCCAAGAGACACGCCTGCAAGAAGGAAAACCATTTAAGATCAGAGGTTACAAGATTTTCTGGTGTGATCGAAGAGGAAGAAAGAAAGGCCTTGGACCGAAACCGCGAGAACGCCAGCCAGATCAAAACCTTCATTGAAGAGGCAGAATATATCAAGATCAAGGTAACATTGTCAATTATTACTGCCCTAATGACAAGAATCTCTCACTTGACACAAATCCAGGTCCCTGACTGCCACTTCCTCATTGTTGGAGACTTTAATAGCCAGTCCCAGAGCTGGGGATACAGAACACTTGATAAACGAGGAGAAGACATTGAAGCATGGCAAGATGAAAAGCACCTTTTACTTGTCAACGATCCCATAGATCAGCTTACCTTCTACTCACGCCGGTGGCACTCGACAACAACGCCGGACTTGGCACTTTGTACAGAAGTACTCAGTAGAGTGGTAGGATGCTGTTAGGAGGAAGCGACCACCGCCCAGTCCTCCTCTCTCTTTATGGAAGTATTTCGACAAGTTCATCTTAACATCCAAGGTGGAACTACAAAAAGGCAAATTGGAGTCTGTTCGGCATTCGTTCCAATGAGCTTATCCAAAATACAGCAGTAGAAGGGAGAAACATCAACAATGTGGTCAAGGAATATAAATCAAGTATCCTCAAGGCTGCCAACGAAGCGATTCCTCGAGGGTTCAGGAGAAAACTACCGCCCCTACCGGACAACAGAACTGCAAGCAGCACATGATAAACTAGACAAGGCCAGAGAAGATGCAAAGGGTAATCCCCGTCATGAAAACCACTTCATGCTACAACATACTAAAGCCAGGTATCTAAGGACCAAGCTATAGGCCAAAAGAAGAAGCTGGAGGGAAAGGACGGCAGGGTTTATTTAGAGAGAGACACCACAAAGCTATGGAGACTGACTAAAGCACCGAATGATGGGGGTGTCGGGGGAGAGAAGATTACTCTTGAAGAAGATGGACACACACTGTCAGGAAAGATGGCTGCAGATGCCTTTGCGAAGGCATATGCAAAAGAAAGCAACATTTCTATACAACGAATGCGTCAAAAAGAGGTTAGAAAAGAGCAAAGGGAAGGAACAGACACCAACACTCACGATGCAATGAAAGTTGACATTAGTTTAGCAGAACTAAAGAAGGCTATCTGCCAATTGAAGAAGAAGAAATCTCCCGGGCCAGATGGCATTACGAATGAAATGATCCAACACCTAATTAATGCATCTCTCCGCAATTTGCTAGACATCTTTAATCTCAGTTTGACCAATGGAGAGGTTCCTCAATGCTGGAAGGAAGCCAGAATGACTCCTATTCTGAAAAAAGGGAAGAGCAAGACGAAAGTGCTCAGCTACCGTCCTATCTGTCTTACAAGCTGCATATGCAAGACCATAGAGCGCATCGGCAACCAGCGATTGCATTGGTACCTGGAGTCGGAGAACAATATAGTTTCAGAGCTGGCCGGCTTCAGAAGATACAGGAGCACAGACGATCAAACAACAAATCTTGCACAGGTTATAAAGGGCACTTTTCAAGCCAAGAAGTTGATGCTAGCGACCTTTATCGATCTGCAGAAGGCTTTTGACAAGGTGTGGAAGGATGGCCTCCTCGTGAAGCTCCAGCGCACAGGCATCGGTGGCAACATGTTCTGATGCACCAAGTCATAGCTAAGCAATCGCAGAGCTAGGGTGCTGGTGGATGGACAATCTGGACAGAATGTATTGCTGAGACAAGGGGTGCCACAAGGCGGAGTATTACCAACAACTCTGTTCATACTCTTCATTAATGGCATTGCAGCAGAGCTTCCCAATGGGATCCAAGCAGCCCTCTATGCAGATGACCTCGTACTCTGGTGCACCGAGGAGTACACAACAACTGCCACGTACAGAATGCAGTTCGCCTTGGACAGAATTACAGCTTGGGCCAATCACTGGTGTATTACCAACAACAAACAAAAATCATCAGCCATGCTATTCTCACTGTCCACCAAAACCAAGGTTGGCACTCTGACACTGGGCGGTACTGCACTCGAGTACGAGGACCAGCAGACATACCTGGGAGTCACCTATGACAGAAGATTAACATGGAAGGAGCGCATCCAGAACGCAGAGCAAAGGCCAGAAGAAAGGAAAACATCATGAGAAAGCTGGCAGGAACAAAGTGGAGTGCCAATGAAAGGATCCTCAAGATCATCTACCTAGGTGCCGTACGACCACACCTTGAGTATGGATCCAGCTCATGGATGACAGCAGCTAAATCTCATCAACAGAACCTCGACAGAGTACAAAACCAGGCACTGCGCATCATCACTGGTGGAATGAGATCAACATCAATAGAAAAAATGGAGCAGACAGCAGGCACCCCCCCCCCCACTTAGCAAAGGAAGGGAATGCAAAGCACTGATCCAAGCTGCAAAGTTCAAATCGTTCAACAACCACCCGATGAAGATCAGGCAAGCAAAGCTGTCATCAGGAAGACTTAAAGATCAGGTTTTGTGAAAGCGATAAAAGCACTTCAAAGGAAACACCAAGAAATGTTGCCGGCACAAATAGAAGACCCTTGATCCCTCACCCTGGGAAAACAAACTAGAGAGCATAGCTATTCGCACCACAGTACCTCATCTCACAACCAAAGATGAACACAGTGATGTGAGCAAGAAGGCCCTGAACCTAGCCATGCTGGAACAAATGTACACTCAGGAGCCATGGATAAGGATCTACACAGATGGATCAGCCAAAGATGCAATTAGGAGCGGAGGTGCCGGACTGCACATACAATATCCAAACGAACAACACAAGTCAGCTGCAATACCGACAGGCAAACACTGCACAAACGACAGAGCTGAAGTCGAAGCACTGGTTCATGCAACTAATACCATCAGCAGAACAGCATACCCTATTGCACAGATTGTCTTTTTATCTGATGCCCGCTCCGTCCTTGAAGCTATCACCAAAGGTAAGCTGGCACAACTTGAAGAAGCACTACAAACCATCAAATGCTTTCGGATAGCATTGCAGTGGATCCCCTCACACTGTGGGGTCTAAGGAAATCAGGAAGCAGACACGATGGCAAAGGTGGGTGCAGAAGAGAATCAGACAGAAAACATGGTTACCCATACAGAGATGAAGACTATCATCAAACCACTCTATAGAACACCTCAATCAGAAGATGCCTACCATTATCTCTCGAGGCCAGAGCAAGTGGCCATTTTTCGTCTCGGAACTGGACATAACAGACTAAACCAACACATGTACAGGCGGTTCCACCTTACGACATCGCCCGCTTGTCCGTGTGGATAAGCAGAACAGACAACAGAGCACATACTTCAATGTTGCAGTACGTATCAGCTGCTGAGAGAAGAGATCTGGCCTTTGTCAACCTCTTTTCTTGAAAAGCTGTATGGGCCTGTGGAAGAACTGCAGAAAACCACAGATTTCATCTTGAGAACGGCTCTCCAAGTGTGATACCAGCGATCGGAAACAGGAAGAAGAACAATGAAAGACAGAACTTCTTCAATGTACTCAGCTCTTTTTGTGACTTCCCATCATTAATTGTTGATGAGAAGTTCGTGTTCCTGATGTCCTGCAATAATGGCGATACAGAAATCTCTTAACTGGTGCTACCTTTTTCCCTTTTGCTAAAACACCATTCTACACATATTGATCTCATGCATTCGGATAAGCCCCTGTGGCCATAACTTAATACATTGTATCGTTCCATATATCCGGCTGTTTTGTAGATATGCTGTCTGTTATAGTGTGTATAAATTGTTAATGCGTGTGTATATTATGTTTTTTATTATATATATTGTATGTACTGTATGCAGACACCATACTGTATGTTTTTTACACAATAAATTGGAATTGGTACAGATTTTTAGTTTCCTAGCCAGGTGGCAATTGGTGTTGGTGGATTTGGCGCTCTGTGATTAATCACAGGGATTTGGGAAATGGAATAGGGAATCAGTGTGGGGTACTGGACAAGAAGAGTAATCTCCCGGTACACAATGGTCTGGCGGTCAGCCATTTCTTTTCTTGAGCCCTGGGAATAAATGAGCCGAAAATCTGTGGGTCAGGATGCTCCCACGACTACGGTTAGTTGTTTCAACAACTAGCACATGGGGAGGGGGGCAATTCTTCTGTAACCATAGATCTGCACATGCAGAAGGTATGACGGAGGAGTGTGAGGAAATGGGATTGGTGATGTCCGATCTTGGTGTAACTCCGTGGGGGTACTGTTTGGAATGGATTATAGACAGCATATGAAATGGGTGCCATTTGTAAGACATATGGCACCGCACTCCGGGAAAGAGGTGGGACTTGGAATGGAAATGGTGCAGCCAGTCTAATCGTGGCTGCCTGAAGCGGGAATGGAGTCGTGTTTGACACGAGGGAAGTGGTCTGGTACAGCGGAGCGGTCGGGAGGGATGCTGTCCGAGGAAAGTGGGGTCCTGTATTTTGGGGGTGGCCTTTGGAGCAGCACTGAGATGTATGGTTTTCCTGTTGTCTAGAACAGGCAAAGGTTTCATCAAACCTATACACTCTCATGCTACTTATTACATGTTCCACCGTGCAAGAGTTATCCCTTCTTGGGATTGCTTCTGTCTCCACGTGTGGCAACTCTATAATGGGGCTAATAGTATGGAGTGTATTGGAGTGGGAAGAGGAAGGGGGAACAACTTTTTCATCCTTCCCCTTGGACAATACAAACGAAAATGTCTTCAAATACGGTTTACCAGACCGGGTAGTCCCATGCAGAGGAGGAAGAGGGCGAGTGCATATCTCGTCATCGTCCCCTGCATTAGCTTTTTGTCTGTTCTGCCCCTGGCTTGGTAGGAGAAGAGCCGGGCTAGCACTGTGGTGCATTTGGCTAATGGTGGGAGCACATATCTCTGTAGAGAAGCTTGTCTGGGTACCAGTGTCATGTGTTTTACCCAGCCCATGCTCCGGCACTGGGTTATCACCAGCACACGGTTCTAATCAATTGAAGTGGATGACTGAAGTCAGGCCATCCGAGGCATGGATTTGGTAGGTCACGTCCGACTTCTTACCTACTACCACATAGGGGCCTTTCCACAGGTAACTCAGTTTACTAAGTAAATTTGGAGAACGTCGTGTATCGCGAACCCAGACAATCCTTCTTACCTCATATGGGTACACGACGGTCATGCCAGGTTTTCTGACACCGGTGTATGGTGAAAAGTGTCCCTCTTACTAGCTCATGGGCTTGTTCTATCCTTTGCCGCATGAGTTATATGCATTGAGATGATGAGTTTATTTCCCCAGGGATTCTAGGCATGGCTAGATCCAGGGGTAAGGCTAACTCATGGCCCAGCATTAACTTAGCAGGGGTATAGCTGGAGCTAATGTGTATTGAAGTGCGATATGCCATGAACACATATGGGATCCGTGGATCCCAATCACGACAACCAAGGTGTGTCTCTTTAGTCAGTATTACCACTAGAGTTATATTGAACCACTCTACCATACCGTCCCCACGTGGTTGGTACGGTGTGGTGCGGGTCTTGTCTATGTGGAACAATTTGCAGAGCTCGGAGATCAGCCGGCTCTCAAAGTTACTACCTTGGTTAGAATGTAGTTCGAGTGGCATACCAAAATGACAGAAAACATTGCTTGTCAGAACCTCAGCTACGGTGCTGGCCTCTTGGTCCGGCAGAGCAAATGCTTCTACCCACTTCGCGAAGTAATCCTGCAATACAAGGATGTATTTATTTTCTTCATCCATTGTATTTAGAGGTCCTAGCACATCTATAGCAACTCGCTCCCACGGTGCACTAACAATCTTTGTTCGTAACAGCACAAAGTGGTGCTGGCCAACAACTCGGCGCCAGCAGGGCACACATTTTGCCACCCATGCCTTTACACTGTCGCGTATGCCTATCCAGTGGAATCTAGGTTTGATTCATTCGACCGTTCTCTCTACGACAAGGTTACCAGCATTGTCATGTAACTGTTCTAGTATCATGACTCGGTACGGTTCTGGTATTACTGTCTGGTTATTAAGGTACAAGACACCATTATTCCTTTGGCATTCTTCACACCCCTTCCTGGACCCAGGCATACACACCTCGTGTCTGCGCATCTGTAGATTGCTCTTGAGCAAGTTTCACCGCAGAGCCCGATGAATCTTCGTGTGTTAGTCCCTGATGACGGAGTCTTCCATTTGGCTACTGCTTGAGTTTTAATGGGCTGAGTGGTCACTCCATCAGCAGATATTACATGGCCCAGAAATTCAACACTCTTTCTAAAGAGGTGGCATTTCCTTGGCTTAAGTTTCAAATTTGCATTTTGAAACCGTACCAGCAACTTGTCCATGTTGGCCAAGGTCTGTTGAAAAGAGGCGCCAATGATGACAACGTCGTCTATGTAATGTGGTAAGAACTTGTTCAGTTAGGCGTTCAAAGATGCCCATTGCATTGCATAGGCCATAGGGCATCTTATGGAACTGAAACAGACCATCCCTGCAAAAAATGCAGCGTTTTCATGGTACCGTTTGTCCATGGCTACTTGCCAATAGCCGCTTGCAGGATCAAGTGTACAGAACCATTTGACTCCACTTAACGAGTCCAATGCATGATCAATCTGAGGAAGAGGATAGGCATCCTTAAGCTTAAAACAGTTAAGCGGCGGTAGTCAATACAAAACCATAGTGACCTGTCTTTCTTGTCTGCTAGGACTATGGGGCTCGCCCACTGAGATGTGGAAGGCTCTATAATTCCTGTTCTCAACATGTCATTGACTTGTCGGTGTGCTTCCACTTCCTTATGAATAGGAAGACGGCACACCAGCTGCCTCACTTGTCTAATATCAGTAGTGTCAATGGAGTGATGGACTAGGTGAGTCTACAACTAAGTCAAAACACGTGGTAAGGTATACCGTCCCTACTGATGGCGGTAACTAACATTCGTGGACTAACACATTTAGAGGTCAACATATATTCCGGGTCAGGTTCTAACAGAGCGGTATGAATATTTTTTCTGATGGGTGGTGGCCCACAAAGTTTCTTCGTGACCCGGCTTAACGGTGACTGAGGAGGTCAATAGTAAAGCACAAGTATGATATAAGGTTGCTTCCGGCGCTTGTGGAATACGACGGCCGCGTATTTCTAACTCTCATTGTTTGCAGTGAATTACTACTCTACTGGCACTGAGAAAATCAGAGCCCAGTAGTGCATCGTTTTGTATCGATGCAACTACTATGTCCTGGATATATTTGCCTCTATTTGTATTACTATATTTACAATAGCGGCCATGGGAATATCGGTACCTGTGGCCGTTTGGAGCTAGAGATTGGACGGTTTAAGAGACGGTTTCAGATGGGTATGGATGCTAGAGTATAATTGCTCATTAAGCACCATGATAGAGGCACCGGTATCTCCTGTGGCATTTGTAGGCATACCACCAAATAAACAGGCACATTTATATATTATTTTCTCCGACACGAGGGGGGGGGGGAGCGGAGGGGGAGCGAGTTTTTCTATTTTGATTCCCTGATTACATGTTGGTGGCACCGTATAATCTTGTATATACATGGTCTGTTTGCCAATAACTTTGCCAAGTGCCATTGGTGGTTGAGCGAAAAACGGAGCAAAGTTACATTTCTGCTGCCTGATTGGTTTCTGTAGTAACACTTCCAGGGGTTCAGAAAATTTGGAATCGGTGTGCACCGTAGATTTGTCAGGAACTTGTTTAGCAGCGTGTTTGTAAAGCGCCACTTGAGCGGCCCATTTCCGGCAATGTATCATAATGTCCTTAGTAGAACCACAGCAGAAACAAACCTTCTTTTGTGGCCTAGTCTTCTATACACGTTTAATCTTTTTTTAATCCAAGTCGGCGAACGGTGCAACTCAGTATCAATGCTGCTGAGGGAGGATACCGTCCGTGAAGATGGAGGAGACGTACCACTAGAGGACACCATGCATTTGGCGACATAGCGGATGGCCTAATAGCTTGGATAAAAGTTCTTTCTGTTGAATTATTTTAACCTACCAGCGCCGTTCTACATAGCAAGGGAAGTGGTCTGTGAACGGCTGGTTTTGAAGCACCGTCCATTGGTGGGAGGGGGGGGGGAGGGGTGTTATTAGGTACTGCAGACACCAGGCGTGTCTGTGGGACCATTGATTGCCGGACCGTTTTTTACGGTGTCGCAAACATGTTTATGTTTAGGTAGACGGGTAATGCGCACGTTTTTTAGTCAGTTTTATGAGACAGGCACTGAACGGACTCTCCCTACAGTGCCTGTGTTAGTTTGTCTGATTTTCTATCATTGGCTTATTTTGCTCTAACTGTAACGTAGCGGAGGGAGGGCGGTTCAGACACCATTCCCTCCAGTGCCCTGCTTCACAAAACACAAGTTTGGTTGTGTGGATGTCGTTGTAGGACAGTTTATGGTAGACCGAGCCGTCTTGTATGCACCGGACGGTGATCCGGGCTACAGCTGGTTGTTCGTTATATGTTGAGTTTTATATATTCTACTGGAACAGCTAACAGCTTACATGTATGGTTCGCTGGAAATTGAGATTTTTCTCCCATTTGTGGCTCGCTGTTCGTTATTTGATGGGGTTTTTTACATTCAAATGGATTGTTGCAAACTGGTTTCAACAATGAAGAGCATTCAGTTGACCACATGGCAGAACCTATTAATGGTAGAGTGGTTAATTTGTTTTCTCTTTTATTTTGAAAATGTAAGCAGCTTCTTAAATTATTATTACTATTATGAAGACACCCAAAATATACAACAGCGCATTGTCACCATCATCACCCTCATCATCGTCATAATCATTACCATCTTCATCATCATCGTCATAATCATCACCATCGCCATTATGTAGCCACTTGGCAGAACATCTTAACGGATGAATGGATGGTAATTTGTTTTTATTTTATTTTGAAAACAATGTTTATGTAAGCATTTGGGAAATTTGGAAAATCAGAAAATATTGTATTAAATTCACATTAAAATGACAATTATATCGAAAGTGTCCAACAGCATATCATCATCATCATCATCATCATCCTCATCGTCATCATCATCCTCATCCTCATCGCCATCCTCATCATCATCATCATCATCATCATCAGCAGCAGCAGCAGCAGCAGCAGCAGCAACACCGCCATCACCAACATCGTAATTATAAACCAAACGTGTATGTATATTCATGCAGCCACAATTGCATGTTTGTTTTTCATGTATATATGTTCTTCGTTTACTTTAGAATAAGTTAGCGAATAAACTAAACTAGGCCTACTAATAGGAGGGTGTGGGTGGGTGTGGGGAGGTATCGTGAGGAGCGCGGTCGAGCGAGGCACGTGTGTCTTTAATTAATAGATTGATTTAGCTGTTATCGAGCGGGATATCTGGTTAGGGCTAGCTAGGTCGTAAGATTTAATCGGCGAGGTCATTGGTTGACGATAATTAATCATAATTAAAGATGCATTACCTCCGAGGTATAAATACATTTGGAAATGTTTAGTATTTTTGATGTAATATAATGGACCCGCTGTATTATTAGTACATAGCAATGTTTATACTACATATATTCCGACCCTGTAACACATATTTGATATTATGTGTTGTTTTTTCTGGAAACTCATGTGCGCGTATGAGTTTTCAATTTAGGGAAGCATTATCTTTACAAACAACCCAACTGGAAAGAACTCAGAAAATATTAAACATGTCTAGACAGTTCGCTGCCGATAGACAAAATATTAGCGTCATGGCGCTCGGCGATAGGAAACATCAACGAGCTACACACCAGGTTGGGGTGGGGTGGTGGTGGGGGGACTGGAACCGCAAACAATTCTATCAGGACATCAAACAAATAAGTTGCATAATATTTGTTGTTTATACAAAACCCGCGATGAATCGCAAGCCACCGCTATTTATCGAATACGCTGGCTTCTCCGCGAGACGGAGATGCAGCATCGTCCTATTGCACGATACTCACCCTCCCACCACGTTCCCGTATCTAGTACCGCGCTTGCACGCCTTTGCTGTTCGTGCTAAGTTCACGAAGCTTCATACGTATTAATGAGCTGGGGTCAGTCAACTCGCGCCTATGAGATCGCTCAATAAGAAATCAGGAAGTAGACACATTTACACATGTGCGTAAACCAAACTAGCGGTTTTTGTTACCGAAAACCAGTCTACACATTTTCTGTTCCTCTGAATCGTCAGATAACTTGTTTAGAGCGAAGCTATTGCAAACTTCTGCAAATATCTCTTTCCAGTTCAACAGCATCGCGCTCGCCGTTATTTTTGTAATTGTAAATTAGGTCACCATACGGTGCCTTGCCTATCGCGTGAAGTAGGCAGAAATCTGATTGCCTACCTTCCAGTCCACTAGCGTAATGTTACTTCACATAGTGAGAGATCAAATGTCTGCAAGTACGGCCTCGAACAGCGTAGCTATGTGAGCGGTTGTATGTTAGTAAGATGGAGATGCAGGTGACCGTCAGCTTTGTGTTTACATTTTGTATATTGTGAAATTCATAATGTGCATCTTCTTGGAAATTGAATAATCGTATATATAAGAAGTGAAGTTAAAATGACAGCATTGACCCACTGGAAGCGATTTATGGACATGGTTCCGTATACTAAATTTATAGCTCTATCCGGTATAGTTCCCTTAGTTAGTAAGGGCTAGGTAGGCTTAGCTAAGCCTAGCAAGACCTAACTAGATTTACCTAGTCTATATGATTTAACCGTGAAGGCTCGTGTCGAGGTGTTCGTCGGTAGACGAGTGCATCAGGGCGATGGTTAATCAGGGCCGTATTTAAGCCTGCTGCTCAAGAGAGGTAATTAGCTTTCAGCACCATATAGCCATTTTTGTATAATGGCAATCAAATTGTAACTTACAATAATTGTAAGCACTCAGGGTGATGAAATTCTATTTATTTTAAACTATGAGAAAGCAACTTCTGATTACAATTTCAAAATTATTGTCAAATTCATAAGATATAGGTATAGTCGATCAACAGTTGAGAGTTGTTAGTTTAAGTGGGGCCCGCTCAACCCCCCCCCCCAAACGTACACACACGCACGAACGCACGCACGCACGCACGCACGCACGCACGCACACAGCTATTTTAAACTATCAGCACATAACTTCTGATTAGAATTTCATAATTATTATCAAATTCATAAGATATAGGTATAGTCGATCAACAGTTGAGAGTTGTTAGTTTAAGTGGGGCCCGCGCAACACCCACCCCCAACACACGCACACACACGCATGCATACGCACACACGCACACACACACGCACGCACGCACGCACGCACGCACGCACGCACGCACGTACGCTCACACACACACACACACACACACACACACACACACACACACATCTATTTTAAACTATCAGCACATAACTTCTGATTAGAATTTCACAATTATTATCAAATTCCTAAGATACAGGTATAGTCTATCAAAGGTTATGAGTTGTTAGTTTAAGTGGGGCTCGCTCAACACCCCCCCCCCCAACGCACACACACGTACGTACGTACGCACTACCAAGTTAAATTAGTGTCAATAACGTATGAAAGGCTATCTGTATAATCGTATTTATAATACAGGCCCTGATACTTAGTGAGTCAACAGGTTTAAGACGTTTCTGTGTCGCAAAACACGTGTCTAATATTGAGGACACGATTTCGTTAATGCCAGTGATCGCTTTTAATCCAGTTTTACTGAAACTGGTTGCTGACGGTGGGTGTGGGGGGGGGGGCCTCAGTATCGAATTCTCGTCAATGGTGTTTCAAAATATTCCGTAGACGTTGCATAAAATGACAAAAATAAAACTATTAAACAACTTAGGGCACTAAAATAACAAACCGGTATGTAATTCCTAGCTCACATTTTAACGACCAGTTGTTCAACTAGTCACGGATCAGTTGACGATTCGTCGCACACCAGTTGACGACTAGTTGGTGACTAATGGGAGACCAGTTTGTGCATTGGCATATGTGCTTTGATACAGAAGGACAATGTCCTAGAAACTGTATGGATGAATTTTTGATAAAAACCCGTTGACTAGCCTATGTATGCAATGAAGATAAATCGATTAGAAGAATGCGTTATCATAGTCACATGAACATATACTAGTCGGTATACATCTTGATTGACAGTGTTAACCGAAAATGGGTATATGATGTCCATATTCACATTTACAAAGTAATACTTAAATTTCTTGTATGATTCCCGCATCATATCACAGGACGAACACGTGACCCACATGCCTGTCGGGATTGGTTAATCAAAGAAGAACTACTTACAACTGATCATCGCACATATAACGATTGACCGGCTGGCAAAAAATATTAAACATGATTAATCTTGAAAACTGGTCGGCAACTAGTCGCCAACTTGTCGTACAGCTGATCATATATAACGACCGGACTTCTTGCAACTGTCGTTCAACTCGTGAAAACCACAAATAACTGGTTGGCGACTAGTCGGATCGTTATATGTGAGCCATGTACAGTGCAGAAATAAGATAACATGTTTTAAAAAAAGGCAAACAAAAACACGTTAGTAAGAAATGCTCTGTTGAATATTTTGAACATAATTGGATTAAAGGACAATACTAAATTCTTTTATTACTTGAAATTCCAGTATCGCAAAACAACTATTCCAGCAAGCTGGCGGATATTTTGCAACTATTTTAACTGGAACCTGTTGCTGCCATAGCTACCAACAGCTTGCAGTTAAATTACTTAGAACATATTAAAAAATACACCTTAAAGCGTAAAAGATGTTCAAGGTCTGTAGTCAACAATAGACAGTTATTGAAATTCTCTGTTCGTCCGTGTATACAGAATGAATGGACCTGATCTGACAGTCAGTATCTGCCATTATAATTGATGTCCTCACTAGCTAGCTAATGCGCATGAATTGTATGCGTATTCGGCGAATTTGCCACTAAATACATATTAAGTTGAACAATTTGAAAGAAATGTGTGGGCGTGTGTTGCTAACGTATTCATCAACAGCTCGCGGTTGAATTAGTTTTCAATACAGCATTCATAGGAATATTCTTTGCAGCATATAGAATGTATGCTTTCTGACTTGTAATAATAAACATCATACAACAGCAGGCAGTCAAATTAGTTACAAAATAGTTGACAGAACATCTATCAACTCTAACCAAATCTGTTTTATCTGATTTTCATTAGGCTTACAGCGTTAAAGAGCCACTAGATTTCGGGACCAACCTCTGGTTATCTCTAGAGCAAGTTTGTAGCAAAGCTCGTGATTATTGACTCAAGTAAGTTGGTAAATTAGTAAATGGAAACTGTTGGGGTTTTTTCATCTCATGCTGTCCATGACATCATTCAAACGTAAACGTGAACACCAACGCTTTCCTTTGTTTAGCTCAGTATATATTTATGGAAAACAGGCTGCATCTGATGGCCCCATTCATAACATCCAACAACAGCGGATGTGTTGATGTTCCATTGCATGCATTGGTTATCAGTGAGCGTAGTACAGCACATGAATTCCTAGATAACTGTATGCAGCGACTAGACCACACACATTGCGAGAGAACTGTATGCAGCGACTGCACCACAAACATTGCTAGAGAACTGTATGCAGCGACTACACGATACACATTGCTATAGAACTGTATGCAGTGACTGCACCACAAACATTGCTGGAGAACTGTATGCAGCGACTACACCACAAATATTGCGAGAGAACTGTATGCAGCGACTAGACCACACACTTGCTAGAGAACTGTATACATTGCCAGAGAACTATGTTACATACAAAAGACGTTTGATGAACTTCAAGTTTGGCCTTATAGATTTTAATAGATACAATAGGCCTAGGTTTGAGGGGTCAAGGTCACATATCGAAGAATGTGTAGGGAAACATAGTGTGTGTATTTAATCACCTGTACTTAGGACCAACTCCAGATCGTGATGGTTGGTATTCCATTTGCAGGAACCAAATTTCACAACACTCTGTTGATCAGTTGTAGCTAGCAGTGATGAATATATTGATTCAACAAGGGCTCGTATATGAAAATAACTTATTCTGTAGATAAGGCCACAGAGCAATAGGCAGTTAATCAATCCATTTGTCAAAGTTGAACATTCGAGTTATTGATTATAATCTGATCCAAGAATGGGAGAATTAATAATATGTAAATGGGTGGGTACTTTTGGATACAATCAGTGGAAAGAGACATGATGTGAATCCATTTGCTTTTTCTAATGTTGACCAAGCAGTGACAGTGAATAATCCAATGCTCACTCAGTTATCGGGTGGTGACCAAAACAGATTTTGGTCAGAGTTAGAGACACAATCAAGGGCACACGGCGTGTATTCAGTGATATCAACGATGAAAGGACAACTCGATTCGAAAGACCAGATATGGTTAAACGAATGGAGGTGTCCTTTGATGGCAGACAGTATTGACTACTAGTCGATAGAGACTTTCGCTCATTAATTCATTTAATGATTACTCTTTGATGTATCGGCCGTCACCCGACAGCATTGACACATCAATATTTCAAATAGTCCTTTAATAATTATCAATCGTGTATGGGATGGAAAACTAAAGCTCATTTGAAGTTTCACACCATCAGTGACCTGTGACAGTGGCTTTTTAATAAACACTAGACATGCTAGAAATAGGTGCACAACTGTAATATATATGATAGTGCAAGATTAACATAAATCTTATATTAACACTTCTTAATACTTTACGTCATGATCCATTAGCCGTACTAAACCCCCCTGATAGCACAAGTTAGCAATACCGACACACGCATACACACGGGCCCTCCAATTAATTGATTTAATTAATAATTAATCGCTATACAAATTTGGAAGAAAAGTGAGGCTGGGCAAGTAAATAGCCATACAATAAACATAATGTAACCATCTATAAGGAAGGGGGCTGGGAAAATGTCGCCGACCCGCAGGAAAGGTTCTGTGAAAATAAGAATAGGAGATGCCGGTATAGTTCGTAGAGAACGTTTCTATAAACTTTACACCAGCTTCACATAGGTCAGAATTAGAATTTCCAATCACATATTCATGTATGTATGTATGTATGTATGTATGTATGTATGTATGCATTTATATAGCGCCAATTCCAGAATTAACTGCCCAAAGGCGCTTTACAAAAGTTAAAGCTAATTTAAAATAGTGAAATATGCTTTTTGGAACAAATGGGTTTTTAGAAGAGTTTTGAAAGCCTCAACATTGTTGCTGTTTTGAATGTTGGATGGAAGGTCGTTCCAAAGTTTTGGTCCAGCTATGGAGAAAGCACGCTCTCCAATGACAAGATTGGAATTGGGTACTACGCAGAGTAGCTGTTCACTCGATCTTAGTGCTCTCGGTGCTATTCGTCTAGTTATGAGTGATGATAAATACGGTGGGGCTAAGTCATGTAGGCATAATGTGAGAGACGATAAGGATCGCTGAAGCGAATATACTGAAGAAGATTCGGCTACGATGACTTATAAATATGTCGTGCAGTGAAGGCTGATACTGTAGAAAAGTCCAGTCACGAAGAGCTATACTCGACATGTAGAAACGTCATATTCTAGTCAATAAAACGCAGGTTGTAACACTAGTGTTCCATAGATGATAATGAATATTGCATGTGGCCGTGCATGAATATCAACACTAAGTTGATGAATCGTTCGATTTTGCTGGAAACATGATGATGACAACGTTCCAAATGATGAACCCGATATGCTGTAGATGACATCATTTCTCAACAACAGTCTAACCCTCTAAGATTATACCAATATAGCTGAAGCAGCCTTAGCAGCGACCCAGAACATTCTAAGGACTCGATTCAAGTTAGGTAGGGGAGGCTAAACACAATTTTGCGATATAAATGCCGTTCTGCAGCGCAGTTCAGTCCACACATCCACGGGCGCCAACACCATTCACTCTACATCTGCTGAAATAAGATGACAGTCATGATGCCATCCTCAACTTGAACATGGGTATCAGTCCCTGCATTTCGAATGCCACCTTACCATCAGTTCACTGAGGTAGAAAGCTTCTTATGTGTACACTACTGCTCGCGAAACGGATTATTGGCAGTATGAGTGAATCGCGGCTACCATAACAGACCATCGACCAACACTACTAATTTCTACAAAATTTCCGCAGTGCGACCATTTCTTTTGCGTTCTTCACGACGACTGACTAATACATGGTCGTTTATTTGCCGACCAATCAGAATCCACCGAAACAGCTGTTTCCCTGATGGCGATCAGAAATGACAGAACGACAGGGCTAATGGCCCTGTAGGTGGGGCTTAGAATACACCTCCCGTATCCTCTGCGTGTCGTAAGAGGCGACAAATGGAGGTAAGGGTGAGGTAACCCTGACAGAAACCTCGAGTGCTGAAGACGGAGGTTCCAGGCCGCAAGGCGCACTCTAATAAACCATGGATCCACGCACTTAACGCTTATGATCATGTCGAGAGTCACTTACAGGACTGGCGGTATGATCAGCGAACGAAAAGAAGAAGAAGAACAGGGCTAATGGGGAGTGATGTCATCAAGGAAATACCAGTTTTTGCTTACTTGGAAAACCCGATAAATAAAAGCTCAACGAGACTTTAAACTATTATTATCTATTTTATGCAGCCACATCAATCACAGTCACACACTGCTCTTAAACAAATGTATTAATTAAAATTAAAACCTACGACATATCTCGATTCTGCTATCTGCCCTGATAGTACAGTAGAAATTGACATGGACCCGGACATTTTGTATAACAGACACATTTTTGTCTTAATAACTTCGGTATGGCACAAAATACATCCCAGAAAAATTCTCAAAAATTCACACATGGGGAAATATGTTTTCTAGAGGAAATTCAAAATGGCCGCAAAGGCGATGACCAATAACCAGGTAATATGTATTTTGACTCTAAAAACCCGTGTTTTGGTAAGTGTTGTACAGTTTAACGTATGTCATCATCAAAATCACTTGATAAACTATAAATTTAATGCAAACTGAGCGACTGTTGTGAAACACAGCGAACAGGCAGAATGGCTGAAATTTGTCTATGCATTTGCACTTTCAAATTTCGAGCTGTTAAGGAAGTGACCTTCACATTTACAATGTATGCTACAGGGAATGCCTTTCTTGGAGCAACTACACGTGGAACACAGACGTGTGCTGCTTTTACACTGGCACCTTATATTTAGAAGTAGCTCCGGAGGCGCTGCTGACTTGTCCGTAATGATCGCCGTCACTGATCCTTGTTCTACTGCATAACCATCCACTTCTTTCTTTAACACAGTTTTAGGTGAAGCCATGTGCTTACTTGGAGATGAACCCGAAGGCTATGGAAGTATGCTGCCCTACGTGTGGGTGGCATCCTTTCAACTGGTACATGCTTAGGAGAGATGGCAGTCATGTATCTGAGATTGTCTAAGCCAGGACTTCTTGATCCAGCACTATACAAAGACTTAATGTACTTTTCACCAATAACCATTATATCCACCTTTGATCTGGAGATGTCGCCAAATGCAAGTACATCTTGTCTGAGGGTTGGTGAAGATTGGATCATTTTCATATGCTTTACTTTGCTCATGCCATATACAGCTGATGTCGTGTCACATCCAGACATACTATGGACGAATGGCAGGCACATACACAATTCCTTGCCTAAGATCTCTGTGGCCACTTTGATGCATAGCTTATGTTGCTTTGTTTGTAGGAAAAATATGTGCAGAGGTGCTTGCATGATAGAGGAGTAAGATCAATATGTCTGAATCGTCAACAACAACTATCGTTGTTCTTTCAGTTCCTGCCAATTCTAATGCTCTCCTTACAATCACCACATCAGCATCGCCTTCATCTACTGCATGTACCACATTAACACCTGCATCTGATAAATGTTTTGCCAACATATTTATGGTATTCCGCTTGTTGCGTTAGTTTGATAGAAATCCAGTTGTGTTTCCTGGAACAGGTGTGTTGTCTTTGACAGCTACATCAGGAGTGCCAACTTGATTAAGCCGTCGTCGCTTCTGTTCTTGATCTTTTGTGGTCTTAGTTTGATAGTTATCAAATATAACGCATACAGGCGCATCACGCCTCTGATAATTTACTACTGATGCTACGCATGAGCTACAAACGGTCTCCATTGTTCCAACCTTAGGCCATGGTATCCGATGCAAAAGTGCGCAGCCATCAAATACTCTTGCAGCTGGCTCTGTTGTCCCTTGCTGTAGCATTGATGTGTTCATTTCAATTATATACTTCGCCAGTTGTGACTTTTGCGATTTCCTCACAGTTCGTCATCGTGGAAGACGGCGGGACATACAGTTGCAAGCTCGTATTCAAAGATCGCTTTGCCTGGAGGTCCTGAAACAGATGCAGTTGACATTAAGCGATGGTACAGCTCCTCGGAAGACATATGGATATCTTCATTTTCTACTTTAACTACCATTCGCATGACAGCAAATGTTACAGCTTGATCTGCTTTCTTTAGCGTAATGTCCCCAAACCTTTTCTCATTTAACTTCTCATGAATTCTTCGACCAATAGCAATGGCATCATCGGCAGTAACACGATGGTCTGCAATCAAACCAGTTGCGATATTTCTCAGTTGGTCGTCTTAAACTGCGAATGGATTGTGTTCTCTGAGAAACAGAGTGAATTTCTTCATGTCTTCATCTCGTCTCATATTTGCAGGGTGAACATCTCTGTGTTGTTCCGACCATGTCCCGGTGCACGTGTCAGTCAATGACCGCAGAGCGTGTGTGTACTGTGCTATGATGTGTGCAGTGAGAAGCCATTTTGTTCTAGCGGATTCCTTGTGCGTTATATTGGTCAATCCACCCTGTGTCTTCCCAGCTCTCATTAGACTCTGATCAATTGTCATGTCAGACCAGGTACCACTCCAATACAGTTTAGCATTCTTGCGTACAGCAAAGTTCCCTTCGTGCATGGGACCATCCAGACAAGTACATAGATCATCAGAATCTTGGAGCTAAAGGCGACAACACTTTGTGTAATTGTTGTGCCCTGCAGCAGCAAAGAATGGCAACATTAGTTGTGTCGCCTTTAAATGAAGGAGCTAATTACCAGTACGCTCAGCCCTGATGAACAATCGTACAATGGCGACAAACTCCATGAACAACGACCACAATTTACCAGTTCTTGATTTCTCTACATTTTCCTTCAAATTAGAAACTTGCTTACATAGGTCTTGCAAATGGTCATTGTCACAAACATCGTCTGCTGAAATATCATGTGACATAATAGCATCGTATAAATTGCGCAGCTCTGACCACATATCATCCGTTGACATATGTGTTTGACTTTGACAGCATGTTTCTGTTTCGGTTATTTGCTCATCCGAAGCGTCATCGCTATCAGGACCAACATCACTTTCTTCATCTTGCAGCTCTGCAAATTCAGATTCACCATATGTACTACTGGGTGTGTTGTCTGCAGCACTGTTTTGTAGAGAAATTATATCAACATCGGGTTGAATTAGCAAAAGATGCAATGCAGCATCTGTAAGGAGGCATGCTCTTAATGTCTTTGTGTGTAAGCTTTTCCCTCCATTATCCTAGGTAGGGAATTCCTAGCATACACGGTTGCCCACAAATCATCGATCCCACTCCCCTCCATGATCTTACAGCCCGCTCCAAGAAAGGACATTAGTTGGTGGAAGCCACCCAGCCTTATATACATGTTCCTAAACTGTGGATGCGTGTCTTGCTTAATTGTGTACCTTTTTAAGTACAATGGCTGGTCAAATGTTATGGTTGCACAACACAGTCGTGCCTTTAGGGATTGGGACTGCACATACATCATGGTACTATATACAGCTTCATTTGTTCCTGGATTCAAAGGTACCATGTGGTTGTACACTACTGCCGTGCAGTGGAAATTAGTGCATGTCGTTATTTCAGACATGAACTCCTGCCAGTTTGGTGGCTGACTTGTGAGAAGGCTAGAGTGCAACCACAATGTGTCTAATTGACCGTGCATAGCAATAGGTAAGCTGATGGGGTTAATGGTCTTTATCCTTACATCTGCCATTAGGGATTTATTAGAAGACGTGTAGGGTAGCATGAAGCTCCCAAAATCACCAGCTTCTTTGATCTCATCAGCAGTTATAGTTTTACGACATATTGCCCCAACTGGGTTAGCCCTGCTTTCGGTTGATGCCATTGTTCGACACGAAATGATCCCCATAACATGCGTTGTATCGTGACCAGAAATCGTGTCCTCGTTGTAATCAAAATTGTCAGCTACCCATTGACAGAAACACCCTCCATCCTTCTTCTCCACGAGCCCAGGACACAGGTCTTCAACGGTTGTGCTTCCAACTGCAGATCTCTGAAATGCGATTACCTGGTCATAGGAAGCACTGAGTACAAGGGATGAGAGCATATCTATGATAACACAGGAGCGGGTAGACTGGTGGATGAACACACCAATGGACAGAAGCAGTGGTGATACAAATGATTGCTTTCCAACAGCTTGCATGATAACATGACATATAGATACCATCTTAAGTTTATTTTTCAAATTGGCCGATTCACTACGAGGTTCAGAATAGATACATGAAATAAGATGTTTCAATGCATCTGGCACCTCGATTTCAAGCTTTTCAAGGTCTAAACTGGATGGTTCTGGATACAGATCTGATGGTTGATCAATATCTTTAATTGTTTGATTAATCATAGATCCCACCAGTCTAACAAGTCGCATAGTTTCATCACTCTCGTCACTGGTTGATGCTGCATATGATTCGTGTATGATAGACGATGCTCTATCAGTCAATGTGACCACGCTTGTCTTGCCTTCAACCTGGGATAGTGTCACATCTGTCCCAAATCGACAGAGCAGACGACACGGGACGTGCTTTATGCTATATGCGGGTACACCATTTGGCAAGTAGGTGGTCAATTGCGTACGAAGGTCGTATAAAGTGAACTGGCGCTGTTGCTGTTCTGGTGCTGTTAGCCAATTGCATAGATGGTTAAAGCCCACGTCATTCATTACATCAAAGTTCCGGGCATTACTTCCAGATGCACCACACGAACTGATGTTTCTACAAGAGATGAATTCTTGCATACATTGACGATGATATTTGGCTTTAACAGCACATAGGTCACCTGCAAAATGTATTCTTGCTTTAACATCATTCGCTAATGAATCGTGCCTTTTGCCACACGCGTTTAATAAGGTTCCCTGGACTACACTGAGTTTACCCTTACTAACATATTCAATATTGCTTATGTGAGAATGCCGTTCAGGGTGACGGCGGACAGCATCGAATTCGAGCTCTTCAGCACATATCAAACAATGAGTATGATAATCATAATGATTAGATTCGGAGCGCAGTGTAGGGGCAGATGGTCGCACTCCTTCATCGTTTCTGTTTTGCTTTTGCACTTTTGCAATATTTCTAGGCAACGTGTAATTTTTGTAGCATTTATCGTGTACATAATGTTCGTTCGACGGAGATAGTTTCAAATCAATACCATCTCAACGAAGCTTTGAAGCGTCAAGCAGCGTTGAAAGCCCTTTATGACTAAGTTTTCTAGAACTGCTGCTATCATGGGAAACATTACATACAACACATGTTTTTTCTTCCGTAGTGTCAGACATAATTGTACTAAACCATTAATTATCATGAACAATGTGATTTTGACTGTATATATTTATCGTTTTATAATTGAATCGACTTAACTTACTTCAAGTAACATTTTCTAAATTTACCCCGGACTATATATTATTGTAATAGTAAGAATAATAGCGTTAGGAATATTTATATCATTGACCGCATAGTTGGGATCAACATGCTGTCCATATTGTAAGTATCGGGTTGGCTTGTGGGAGTCATGACTCCGCCGGATGTCTTATGTTTCCGAGTAAGTCCCGAAGAAATTATACTTTGAAAACACCAGGTGAGCTAATGGACCGGTTGACATTTTATACTTTATATTTAACTTAGTAATTACATCAGCAGTGCGGATGATGTTAAATTTCCAGTAAATGGATGATGTGTGAATTTAGCACACTGAAACTTGTTGGATATAGTTTTATAATCATAACTGAAATAGTCGAATTGATTAGAATAGATCCCACGGTTCTGAGTTGATGTGTATTTGGAAATAGTTTAGATGAAAGTTGTGGCTATGCAGTCGGCACACACTTATAATATTCAGCAGTCGTTTGGATCAATAGTTTAGAAAATATTCGAAGCATAATAATCAGTGGAATCGAATGTGACAAATGGACGTAGTTGATGACGTAGGCAATCTAGATTCTCACATGAGAATGAAACAACATCAGCTGGCAATGAGAACATACAGCTCAGGTGCCAATCACCCTAGCATCCTACAGGCTTATTCATCAGTAGGCAATGGACAGGACATGGACATAGTAGCGTTCAGTAGGAATTAATAACATAATCGAAATTTGTATATCAACCATATATCACTCATACAATGGTATGCAACACCAACACATTCTGTAATGTTGTTAGTTAGCTGACAGATCGCATGAAATCAGAACCGGTTACCACCACGTTGTCTAGAGGAGGCATCATCTCCATAGAAGAATAGCGCAGCGTTTGATTGGTCAGAATGACGTCACGATCAATGAGCGTCGATCAAACTTTGTAGCAAAGAATTATATAGAATAGGTTTTGTAGTTAACATCGAAATGAAAGGGATCGTTGATTGGTTAGAACGACCAACATTTGTTAAATAGGAACTTCTAGGAAGGGATAAGCAGAAGTTGATTGATGGACTGATTGTCCGGGCCAATCAAGTTGTGCTTATAACGTACCTAGAAGAATCATTAAAACGGATTCAGCAAGAATCTCATTATCTAGATATGCATAGAACCTCATAATCAGAGATTCTGAAGACTGTAAGAGATACACTTTCAGTTATAGGAAGTTAATCAATCCACCATTTCGATTCGCTGAACATATCGTTGATGTTCAGTTTTTGTAAGTAGCTATAGAATAGCGGTAGGAACTTACTTGTTTTGTACCTGTAGGTACTAGTCTGTTGTTTGAGCGATATTGCTCCAATCTAAATTAGCTTGTAAAATTCTGTACAGTTAGCTTTAATAAACACATCATCTTACGTTTATGTGAGACAATAGTTTGGTTTACTCTATCCAGTAGCAAGTAGCATTAGGAATCTGAACACTGAGTCGGAAGCAACATCTGATCCTTGCCTGATCTTCTTAGTCAGAATAGGCCCAGCAGGCTTATAATAAATATAGTCATTATCATTTTCTCGACGAGGCGAGCCAGACTGTCCTGAATCCTTCTCCGCCATCGGCTAGCCGGTTGTCGCAGCAACCGTTACATCATAAGCTTGCCGATAGCGAAGCGGGACCACCGAAGTAATCTTGAGTCATAACACGGAGGTCCAAAATCTTCAATATGTGTAACTCTCTCCATCAGATCTTTCAAAAAACTGGCCATACATTGATGTACCATGTTCTGGAATTCACACTCATGTATCAAATCATATATGGTTGTTATAGACAGGTTTTACTGATTAATTTTAATTTACATTAGTATGTCTTACAGGTTATTTGACTGGGATCTGTTGTCATATACACAATTTACATTAGCAATTGTCAGTAGGTCTAATTTTATAAAATTCTCAACAGATTACCTATTTATGCTAAATATTTTTCACATTTCATTCCCTAACTTCAAAGGGTTAAAACTCAGGTTTCCCCAAGTGTGAATTTGTGAGAATTTCTTGTGAGGACTCTGGACAGTCATTAAAAGTGTTTGGAACACAAAATCGTCTGTTATACAAAATGTCCGGGTTAGCCTATATTTCTGTTGATTTCTACTGGACTATGATGAATGTGGGCGAGCAAAATACTATTGTCGTGTGTCCGGGTGCCAACCGTGTTTAATTCAGATATAGCACTGAATGAAATGGATCCTTCTCTCTTATTATATAAAGGGGGAAAATCCCAGCAAGTTCAACATATATTATTCATAAATGGTCATCATGACCATAACAACTAAAACCAACCCATCTGTTTACACATTCATGAGGGCATACCACACAAGCCAACCAAGCCTTGCCATGTTCTACACCAACACCACAGTATGTTTCGGGCCATGTAACATGCACCACCTTAAAAAACAAGGTACTTACTATGTTTAAGTAAGGGTCTTGTAACAGAAATTCTATATAAAACAGCTTCTTTTGTATATTCACATATATTAAAGATTATTTACAAATACCGTAATGATATGCACACAAAGATTTCCCAACAAATCTTATTGTGAAGGAAATAAGTAAGAGAAGTACATCAACTACAATCATTATGCTTTCTTAAAAGAAACTTGTCAGATCTTTAATTAATGAATAGATGATGTTATTTGCGACCTAGAGTCTGACATTATGTTATTACGTGTCCAATCTGAACACTTTATCCCATAATAAACTAATTAATCTTAATTATTGTTAAGATGATATATACAACTTTCAGGGCAATCGGTTAATATACAGTAGCACATTGTGACTAAAGAAACAAGTCAGTTAGAGACTTCTCATCATTAATTGTTCTCGCCAATATCGATGCCGCACGTAAATCAGAAAACTCCTCTGAAAAGGAATAAAGGTGGAAATTGAAATACATAGTTGTTTCCAACGGGACGGCAGTACCAATATTAAATCCGAGAAGGAAATAAATGCTATTGTCGACTCACTGTTGTTATCATAGGGCAATGTTAAAACGCTCTAGATAATTCATCTGCTACAAGGATATCATGTCCTTTAATGTGGCGGATGTTCAAGAATAGCTTTGAATGGTCAAACTCCAATGCAACTACTATTGCTTCTTACCCGACATCCAATGTCAGAACGTTAACAGATTGTTATCTGTGATCACTTAGATCGGATAAGAGGATGTATTGATATAAACATCAAAATGGCCAAGGGTAGATTTTCTTTCTCGGCTCTGAAATAACTCCAAATTATCTGGAAAAATATGACACAGCATGACCATTCCAATTAGCGTCTTCTTGAATGAAAACAGCGCCAGCACCCATATTACTAGTGCCATTGACTAGTTTCATTGGGTTTTCGAATTCTGGAGCGGCCAATACTGACTTGGAAGAAAGAAAAGCTTTTATTTTGTCAAACGCTTCCTGGCAACTTAATGACCATATAAAAGGCAAGTTCTTCCTAAGCAGTGTAGTTAAAGGATTTGCAATGGCAGAACAGTTTTTACAGAATCTTCAAAACAATCCTGCCATCCCAAGAAAGCACATAAATCCCTTTTTCTCATGAGGGGGTGGACAAGCATGCATTGCTTCACACTTAGCATGTATGGGATGTACTATGCACTGCCTTACTTCATGACCTAAATAGGTAATGAACGCTTTACTGATTTCTGTTTTTGCTAATTTGATTATTAAATGTTAATTTAGCACCACGTAGTCGATCAAAGAATTGACGTAGGATCTTAATGTGATCTTCCCAGGTATCTGAGAAAATAGCAACATCGTGAATATATGGTTTACACCCATGTAAACCTTCACAAACAGTTTTCATCAACGTTGAAACCATGCCCCTGAATTGTGCAGACCTAATGGTATCTGGAGATACCAACGCGTGTGACAAATGCAAATATTTCCCTTGCTTGATAAGTTAAAGGAACTTAGAGACACATTTGGATTTGCCGATCATGTCTATGCGATCATCAATGCGTGGTAGTGGTAAAAAGGTTCACACACGAAAATCTGTGCAACACCGGAAACTACCATTAGGCTTATGTACTGGAGCACAGGGACTACTCCAACTACTGTTGCTAAGTTGGATAATATGATTTGCATGCATATATTTTATTTCCCTCTCCACAGCACAGGTTTAACGGGATTAGTCTGATAAGGATGTGGCTTAATCAGGGTTGCACTCTCTACATCGATATCATGTGAAATGACTGTAGTTTCGCTGGGAGTATCAGGAAATAAGTAGATATGCTCGTGAATTTGATCTAGAACCTCAGAGCGTTAGTCATCCGAGAGGGGATCCAGTGATTCATGTAATTCCAATAAAGCATTGATATTATCTATTTTTGGTTGGCAAATATCTTTGTCTTTTA
Organism: Chaetoderma sp. LZ-2023a; assembly: GCA_034401795.1. Classification (NCBI taxonomy): domain Eukaryota; kingdom Metazoa; phylum Mollusca; class Caudofoveata; order Chaetodermatida; family Chaetodermatidae; genus Chaetoderma; species Chaetoderma sp. LZ-2023a. The sequence continues at coordinate 3,638,602 of CM067368.1, forward strand.
ACGACGAATCAACGCCTTCTGTGACATTGACGTTGAATACTGTTTGTCACGTCTGCACCACTGCCATTGATACAGCTGCGTCTGGCTCGACATAGATGCGAAGCAAATTGATATTGCATCACTGGCTTGATTTACGTTTGTCAAGGGCTTGTATCTCGTAATTAGTATCCCCCCCCCGCCGTTTAACAAGGTATGGCCCTTCATATTTCGCCTGTAGTGGTCGATGTTCTAGCATGGGAAATTTCAAAACCTTATTGCCGGGTGCAAATCTACGTTCGTCTGCATCTTTGCTGTACCAGACCTTCATCATAGACTGAGATTCTTTGAGATTTTTGACAGCAAACTACCTAGTGTCTCTCAGTCTATGATTCATCTTTTGGACATACTCGATAAGGTTTAGATCTTTCTTGATTTTCCTTACTTCATTAAAAATCTAATTGATATTCCTTTGTTCTGATTAGAAAACATAAATTGCTCTTTTAACAATGTCAAAGAGCTGTGTACTGCATGCCCGAAAACAAGTTCATTAGGAGTACATCCTAGCGATTCTTGGAAAGAGTTACGCAATAAGAACATAAGCAAATGCATTCCCTGATCCCAATCACAAAATGTCTCAATACAAAATTGTGTAAGCATTGATTTCAAGGTCTAATGCATTCGTTCTGAATTTGCCCTGACTTTGAGGGTATGCTACAGTAGAGGTTTGGTGTTGAATATTAATCACCTTGCACACTTGAGCGAACGTTTTTGTTGTAAAATTTAACCCTCTGTCTGACTGAATAACATGTGTCAAAAACGTTTAACAATGCCTCAGTTATTTCTTTAGACTCGATGCTGTGCAATGGAACGGCTTCTGTATAGCGAGTTGCTAGATCCGTTATTGTGAGCAAATATTGGTTTTGACTTTTTGTTTTTGGCAAAAGGCCTCAGACAAACGATCATGATTTTTATGAATGGTTCATCGAATGCTTGTATTGGGATGAGAGGGACACTAGGGATTGGCTGGTGTGGCTTCCCCACTTCTTGACAAATATTGCATGAACGACAAAACCTCCGTAGTTTGTACGAATTTTGGTAGTCTTCTTCAAACCAAAATGAACACCACAGCCAGGATCACTGTGAGCTCGCTCAAGAACCAGTTTCCTGAATTCTTTTGATATGACGGTTGACTACCGCATATTGATTCTCAGCATGTGTAGATCGTAGTCTCCACTTCCTGATTGTGAGACCAGACTGCTTATCATAGTCAATTCTGTAAGACAACCTTTCCTTATCATTTTGTATAAAAGGACCTACATGTACAATCTGGCTGCCATTCATTTGGTGACGCAGGAGCTGAATGGAATTTATTATTTCCAGATTAGACATACCAAATGTAGTGCCTATGGTTGTGTTATCAACCTCTGTGATGGTATCAACTTCCCATGCAAGTGTTTCTGCTGCTCATTTAGCCACATGGGATCGCATCACGATGAAAGCCGAATCACTAAAGACCTCCACTTCTTCTGCGGGATGACTCGGTGGATGTCTTATCACATTAGGCATGCCACCAGTAACTTTAAGATCATGGTTTGGTGGTGCCATAATTTCATTAACACTCCTTTGATGTATCTCACCTAGACGACCAGCAAGTTTGAGACTTTCCCGAGTCTGCTTTTGAATTTGTTTTAAGCGATAGATATCGTTACCTAGAAACAAAGAAATCCCATTAATAGGAAGATCTTCGATCACCCAATTTCAACGTCTGCACCTATCAGGTACGAGTGCATGGAAATGTGATGTTTGGGTACGTTAATGTAGAGTGATCCGTTGCCGCGGTGATTCCTCACTAAACAAAGGGCTGAAGCCAGTATAATTGACTGGTTCACCCCTGTGTCTGATAACGTTGTAATATCTATTACATCAGAATCACTCGTACTAAGACCGAGTTCTAATAAAACAAAATTGCGCATAGCTTTTATTTACATTTGGAACCCTTTTATTTGCATTTTTAATGTCAGGCTCTAAGGCAGGACATTGGCATTCTTCGTCAGAGGACACCTCAACGGTGTTCTCATCGCTTACAATGTCTTCCCCGCAAGAACATAATAACTCAATGGCTGCTGCTGATTTTATTGTTCACGTGTGCTTGTTAGAGACTTTGTTACACGGAGCTGCCCGGTGACCAGGCTGGTTGCAATTGCAACAAAGTCCCTTCTTGACTGTGTATGCTTTGGTAAATGTTTGTTTATTAAAGGTGCCCTTATCATGTGATTCACCTTTCGTTTATCTATTTGGTCCTTGTTTACCACTACTTTGGCATTTATAATGAGGATTACCTTTGAAACCAGATTGGTTATCATGGGAATTGCCGCCATTGCTAGAGGACTCACCTGTGTTCTTGAAGTTGTACTGCATACATAGTGCATGTGATTCAACTTCACAAGAACAAGCTGGAAGTGTAGTAAATTCAGGTTTGTAGAGCAAATGACGACCAAGTTGTTTTTGTAGACACCGTTTATATTGTTCTACTAACATCAACTCATAAAGTTGATTAAACGGTGTGGTATCATTTGAAGCTAGCCAACGTTCGAATCTAAGTATGTTGCTCTCTCTCTCTCTCTCTCTCTCTCTCTCTCTCTCTCTCTCTCTCTCTCTCTCTCTCTCTCTCTCTCTCTCTGAAATCTGCAGTAAATATCTGCTCCTAACGGAATTTCACTATGTAACTTTCAGGCACAGCAGAAAAGGTTTTAAAATTGCTGTATTCAGCTTGTAATAATCACCTCTATCCACTTCTGAGAGGGAGGCCAAAAGGTTTTCGTGCCTTAGGTCAAAACCCAAAATTCTCTGGGCTGGTTATAATCGGCACAATACCGTTCGAATAAACTAATGTCTCTTGGCCGATGTCTGTAAAATAGGGGACACGTTTAATTTCATCCGATACTGTGAGCTGCACCAGTCATTGCTGCGCTGCACCATATGGTGCCTCAGCAATCCTCGCTTCAGTAGCTCTGATTCACTCCTGGGATTCTGACAGTTGTAACTGCAGTACCATCATGCGCATCTGTTCCTCAAGAGTCTGTGGAACAATGCCACTATGACATGGAGTTTGAGCTTGATCATAAACACCGGGTAATGGTTTATAATCTGGTTGAGGACCAAGTAGGTCAGTTCGACTTTCCAACAAATTATCCTCTTCAGAAGGATCCAGATACCCTTGATCAATTAACTGCCATGTCAGCTCTTTAATCAGCTCTTCATTCTTCAAGTTAGTATTAACTCTGACCTGATGATTTATATAGACTTGATGAATTTCATGGATTGTTAATCCTCGTAAATAATCAGCAGTACGTGTTCTGTCAAAGTCGAGCTCGGTACAAGTCATTGTTAAAGTAGTTTGTTTGTGACAACAAAACTAGTGATGCACTTTGAATAGCTAATTGCTAAGCGAAAAAATAAATCAATAAATACCGCCAACAAATTCAACATTTACTTTCGAATTTCACAGAACTTAGTGTTGGCTGAAACGAAGGCAACTACCAATTTATTGAACCAAGCATGTTTCAAATCGCTGGTACCGTAAGTGCATCATACAAATTCTTTGTCATATTGCACTAAAGTTGATTTTGATTTATGACCACCTCTTACTATTTTCTCATGTGTGATAACGCCGTCGACAAAATACACTGTGTCAAGACAAAATCCCAATATTGGATATATTTCTGAGTTGAGAGTCTCATAAAATAAATTTAGAAAATACATCTTTTCATCCAGACACCATTGATTACATTTTAATTGTGTTTTAGTGAAAGATGAGCCATGCACTCTCCCTTCTCGAATCTTATAATCTTCATATTGAGACAGATCCGCTGAAGGGATTTGTATGAACGATGCTATAAGGCTCGGTCGAAGACGCTGAAAGTCTTTCTTTAAATTTATAATTTGGTCAAAAACTTACCCAACTGATAATTCAGACAATAGTGTTTCCATTCCAAATTTAGTGTCAACTTGTGCTAGAATATCATTCACACCAAACAAGAAACGGATATCAAACATGTCTGATGGATGAGTTTGGGCCTTAAGAAAATCAAGAGTTAACTTCTCTGATTTGCTAATTGTGCCTCCACGGAAAATAAATGACACCTTGAAGCCTACTGGTAAATGATATTTGTGAAAGTTACAAGCCGAAGATGTACCGACTAGAACATTGATCTTCATCAGGCAATAATGAATTCAGATTAACAAACAACAACTAACAAGTACGTATTTAAATTAGATCTCGCTTTTACAGAGATATTAACACTCGGCACTGGCAACCTGTGCAACTGACAGTATTAACAGGAGTAGGGTTCCTGTCAAAATTTCCCCATGAATGGTACAATGCAGTGCCTTAAAAAGAAACGGCAAATTAAATACCAATATAACTGTCAACAGAGGCACTTAAGACAAGTGTCAATTTGACAGTGTTCACAACAAATTAACACCGATGTACAGGACAACAAGTAAGTACACCCAATTTCATAATAAAATACCTGTATAATCTTGGTTTAATGATCATGTACAGAGAAAATGTAATAGATAAACACGGACTATTAAGTCAAATTGTTTTCCAAATTTTGAAAAGATAAATAAAACAAAATAACGAAAATGTTTGTAAATACGATTTAAGGTATGTTGAATAGCTGTATACTATTTTGAAAATTAACGATTACTAACCATATGTAATATTAACCACCAAGCAGGGTATTTATACAATAAATTAAAATTTTTGGTGGATTTTGCTCAAAATTGGTAGAAACATTTTAACAGATTGATTTCAAGAAATCGGGTTTATTAATAACCATGGTACCCAGGTTTAAGGTAAGCCACCCATGTTATATACAAAAGACGTATATAGATACCAATATAGGCCTAAGCTTGAGGGGTCAAGGTCACATATCAAAGAATGTCTAGGGAAAACTTAGTCTGTGTATGCAATCGCCTGCACTTAGGACCAAAACCAGAATGAATAATACAATTGTGACAGTTGGTATTCTATTTGTAGGAACCAAATTTGGCAACAATCTGTTTCAACAACGACTCATATTTGAAAATAAAACTTGAACCCATTTTGTAGATAAGTCCACAGAGCAATTAGCAGTTAATCTATCAATATGTCACAGTTGAACAGTTGAGTTATTGAGTATAAGCTGATCCAAGATGGGAGAATTAAGAATTTGTAAATGTATCCGCACAATCAGTGGAAAGAGACGTGATGTGGATCCATTTGTTTTTTCTAATATTGACTAAGCAGTGACAGTGAATAATCCAATGCTCATTCAGTTATCAGCCGGCGACCAAAATAGAGACAATATCAAGGGCACTCGGTGTATATTCAATGATAGCAATGATGACAGGTCAAATTAATTCAAAAAGATCAGATATGGCTAAATGAATGGTCGTGTCCTTCGATTGCAGACAGTAGTGACTATTAGTCGATAAAGATATATCCACGTTAACTCTCTTAATGATTAATGTTTGAAGTCTCAGCCGTCACCTGAGAGCATTGATACATCAATATTTAAAATAGTCCTCTAATCATCTGACACATCAATATTTCAAATAGTCCTCGAATCATCATCAATCATATATGGGATGGAAAACTAAAACTCATTTGACGTTTTTCACCATCAGTGGCTTGTGGCAGTGGCCTTTAATAAACACTAGACATGCTAGAAATAAGTATGGAACCGTAAATATATATATATATGACATATACATACAATTCTGCAGCACAGTTCAATCCACACATCCACAGGCGCCAACCGTATTCACTCTACATACCTTGAAATAAGATGTCAGTCGTGATATCTTCCTCAACTTGAATCTGGGCGTCCGTCCCCGTATTTCGAATGCTGCCTTGCCATCAGTTCACTGAGGAGTGAATCTTCTTATATGTAACCTACTGCTCACGAAACATGACATATTGGCAGTACAAGCTAGTCACGTATATCTTAGCAGCCCATCAGCTAATACTAGTAATTTCAACAAAATTTCCACCGTGCGACCATTTCTTTTTGGTTCTTCATGATGACTGACTAACAAATGGTCGTATTTTCAATCAATCAGAATCCACCGAGACAGCTGTTCCCATGACGGCGATCAGAAATTACCGAATGACATGGTTAATGGGGAATCATGTTATCATGGAAATACCATTTTTTGCTTACTTGAAAAATCGATAAAGTAAAGCTCAACTCGTCCGGTTTTAAACTATATTATCGATTGTAGACAGCTACATCAAACAGACGCACTCATTGCACTTAAACAAATGTATTACTTAAAATTAAAACCTACGAAATATCTCGATTCCGCTGTCGCCCCTGATGAGTGCTGGCGAGCAAAATAATATTGTCACATGTCTGGGTGCCAACCAGTCCCCCGAAATGTACCTTGTTTATTTCAGGTACAGCGCTGGACGAAATGGATCCCTGTCTCTTAATAATGAAGTGTAAAACTCCCAGCAAGGTCAACATATCTGTAAAGAGGGAAACTCGTTCATACATGATCATCATGCCCATAAGAGCTAAACCCCCACCGTATGTTTACACCAAGCCAACATGGCCATGTTCTACAGCAATACCGCTTGGGGCCATGCAACAACTGTATCCAGCGACTTCACCACAAACATTGCTATAGATCTGTAACCAGCGACTGCACCACCAACATTGCCAGAGAACTGTATGCAGCGACTGCACCACACACATTGTTAGGGAACTGTATGCAACCGCTGCACCACACACATTGCTAGGGAACTGTATGCAGCGACTGCACCACACACATTGCTAGGAACTGTATGCAGCGACTGCACAGCCACTATGAATGCTATGTCCCATGCTATTACAATGGAGCTATGTGACAGAAGTTATTAATTCAGCAACAGAAGCATTACTCCTTTAAATATTGCAAGCCAGAACAAAGAGAGGCCGGGAGTGATAATCCTTATGACAAATTAATGATATGTATAGATGCTTATGCAGAAACAGGCGTTTGAACATTCCCACAGGTAGACACGTTTAGTACGACTATTCACACAAGTGGTAACAATGATGACGATGATGACGAGGATCATGCTGACGCTGATGATGACGATTACGATGATGCCCATGATGATGGCGATAAGAATGATGATGATGATGATGATGATTACGATGACGATGACGATGATGATGATGTTGATCATGATGATGATGACGATGACGTCATGATAGCCTTTCGCCAAACACCGCGCACTGAATCAACCAAATACTGGTCACATGAAATCGTGTTTGTGAAGCAAATACAGACTGCCTTTGATAGTGTCCCCGTCACAAACGACAATTTAGGGAAAACACATGAAGAATCTCCTGCATAATCTAGATTTCCAAAGAGGTAGTTACTGATAACATAAAGCTGTCTCAACCCAAAAGCAAGGTGTCTATGATCGAAAAGCTAAAGCGCCATCATATGGCTTCGGAAAACAGGTTATACTCACCAGGCATAGCGCTCCTGAAGGCAAATCACTAAATTGTGCCAAAGTTGGGCTTGTCCGTATAAAGATGTCCGTATCTTACAAACAAATTGTTTGACAGGCTTAGAAATCGTGAATTGCCCTCTATAACAATCGCCAACCAACTCAGACGATCCATGGCCAGACAAATGGAAATTGATAAACACAGAGGTCTACAGGACTAAGCAGACACGAATAAGAAACAGATGTACATGGTGGCACAGACAGAAAGGATAAATAGGCGATTCTAGCAGCCACCAACAAAATGAGTCAGAAGACAGAGATGGTAGAAACAGTGATGAAATTAGTGACCCATCAAACACAACAGACAACTAAAACAGATGGACAGCATTGTCACAGCACTTCAGTCAAATGGCAAGCTGTATTATAAAGTTAAGTGGAAGAATGAGAAGAGGTGCTCGAGGATTTTGGATACAAATGTTGACCAAATCTTGAAGGATTATTTCCATGAAAACGAGGCGATGCTGTGTGGAAGGTGTTGAAAATCCAAAAAGCATAAATCATTATTCACACGAAATTGACAAACTGAAGTTTCAGATTTTTTGCTAGGGTGACATACCAGACACCCTTTAATTATGCATCAACCTCACCTATAGAACCACATACGCCGCACCCTCCACCCCACCCTACTGTCAAATAGTGTTAGTGTAGTAGACTGACACATCTTTACCAAGAAGATACACTAAGCAGATTGTGTTCTGTCATTCTAATTGCAAACACCAACAGCATACCACCAACACCATTTCTTGACCTGATCCTCACATATCACCTAACATAAGCAAGCAGGATGTAGCACGGATCGTGTTGGACCGGGCCAGAATGGCTTGTACCAGCATGTTCACCTTCCCCTGCCTAATACGACGATTATGGTCCATGCGCATAGCACATTTGAAGTAGCATGCTTAAAGAATAATAGAGTCCATAAGATCAGCTATCGCGCATGCATGATAATCAAGATAGGCCATGCACGCTATACTGTGGGTTTAGAGCTGGCATCTTTTATGTATATATGTCCCGTGTTTTCTAAATTGTTAATACAGATCCATTTCACTCCATCTTTGGGCGAAACTTAACACAGTATCCCTCAGAAATCCAATTCCGTCTCATAAATTTAAATCATATGTAAACTGGCGGATAGGAATTCATATAGAATAATAAAATAGTCTCATGTACTAAATGCCTCCATTGAAGCAGACCCCATGGTACCTATGACGTCATAAAGAGGTGACCTCATGTATTTGCCTTGCTGTTACAACCATGTGTAGATTTACTGAAGCAGAGCTTTGGTGTATTTTCATTGAACACGGAAAACCATAAAAGGAACTTTATCGGCCCAGAAATGACAGGCCAAGACAGAGTGATTGTGGAAATGAACGTATCTTCTAAACTCCATGCACTGTACCGAGCAGCTAATGCAAACCACACCGGTCTAATTACCAGTAGCACCTTGTGACAATCGAACATCCTCACCAACTCATTTTTGTGGCCTTAATCTTGGGATAAAATCAAAGTAAAATAATCTGTGTAAGTCGAAACATAGGCAAGCCGAAAGCGCACCAGCCTCTCTGGCCAGTGCATCACCAGCAACAATACTGGTTTATCTTGCACCAGTAACTACCAGGTGCCATTATCTTTTGTTAATACTATTCCGACCACTATTAGTATCTTCAGTAATACCTTATTAGAATAAGTAACTATATGCCAAAGTAGGAATTCACTGTGAAATAATTATTAATTCTATCTGCATTTGTAGTGAAGCTTAGGCGGTTTCATGTATAAACCTAACCCCAGGAATACTAGATCCTACGGAGCATGTCTAAACGGCTTGATTTCAGAATTTCGACTCATGGCAAAAGACACGCTTAGCAAGCTAACTCTCTGGTGACTGAGAATGGTCGAGTGGGACCTCCACCCCTTCTAACGTAAATGTCATCAAGGTTTGCTAAGTGTTTCTTTGGCCAAGCCTTAAGTAGTAAATTATGGTGCTTTTTACATCAGTTTAGGCTCCTTTGAAGGACCGCTAACTACAGAGCCATCCACCTAGATTAATTAGTTTGAAGACTCGGCCTGGCCAGTATCTATGGCAACTGACCAGCTGTTTTCTCGTAAAACAGTGCGAACCACACATGTATAAATATATGCAATCACATCCCAATAAACTTCTGTAGCCCCATCTATGATGGATGCTCTTATATTGATGGCAGCCCACACGAGGCATTTCCTCTCGCTCCGGTGAAATGTTCTCTAGCTATAAGGATATTTTGTAAAGTATTTAAATATGTTATATTAACCCATAGCGAATCTTGGTGATCCTCCGTATGTATATTATCACTTAGGCATTTTAAAGAAAAGTCTCCTCTGGCGTGATATATATCGGCTATAGATCATAACACTCATATGTAGCCAAACAAGTCAAACATCGGCTTAAACCGACCTAAACCAGCATTCAACCAACACCAGCTGTTGCACCGAATTGACGTCATATTAGAAAATATCTTTTAGTGGTAAACATGTATTCGCAACATATGGGAATAACAAATAGTATGGATGATACTGTGGTACGGAACAGAGATAGATGTATGCAGGAATGCCTGCTTGGCCTCACTGGATTTCTACGAGATCGGCTTTTATATACTTTGGAACATCCGACCCGCATCTCTATACAATGGGACACCCAGAGAACTAACCAGCAAATTCGTTGGGGAAATTCATACCCAGCATATAGACTGGACCCAATGCAGAACAACATGGACGTTCCCAGGCTACCGGACACACTATGGGGTAATCGTCAACAGAAAAAGTGATCTGCACCAGTACCAGCAAATTGGCTTCATGCCTTTCAGATTTCCTTGCCTGATCTGTCAGCAGCACCACCTCTAAATTCAACAACAATCTGCCTAAGCGAATACAAAAGTAACATTTTTGACATGTTTGTTAGCTCTTTGGAAAATATGAAAGGATACGAAACTTCAGCACGCCTGTCCAAGGTAATAGATCTGATTAAAACATGGAAACCTGAACATAAGGTACCATCCAACAGGAAACAGTGCTCCTTGCTGCCTTTCATTGGGCAGTTATTCAGGTCTATCTTTGGCATATGCATGGTCGATGATGATAACAGCCTTGCCAAGCAGATTAATGCATTAAAGACACAAAACAAAATCATCAACCAAGCACGGATACAGCAATCACATCACATTTCCTCAATTATGCAAACAGTCAACTGCAGAATAAATAGTACAACTAAAGTAGCATCGGAATACAACAAGGCTTTATTAGAATTGTTTAATGTAGTGGCCTCTCTAATATCTGCAGAGGGAGAACAAACTGCATTCAGTTATATTAGCAAAAACAGTTGCTGAGAAAAGTAAACTCAGTGCAGAAATGGTGCTGTCTGCCAATGACGGGTCCGTATTTTGCGGCTGTCGGGCTTGCAACTTCCCGTCGTTTCTAAGGACGCCCGGCAGTTGTACCTTGGAACCCGAAATGAGCACGCCTGCCGCTGGTTCCTGGTGTGATTGGAGACTCCTGTTGGTTGAGTACCACTAGTAATATGCAGAATATTACCACAAATTGTGTCAGGAGTACTTTGGGCACTACATTAAATTATTATTATTATTCATTTCTAAATTCTTCTCACGAATTTGCTGTTTAAAAAGAGATAGCATTCTCGAAAATATAATGGAATACTCTAGTCATGCCAAACCTCATAATTTGACAGAATCTGGCAGCGATCTTAATTTTTCAATAAGTTTTTCTTTTGAAAATTATATTTATCACCTTATAATTATTGATCAGTGATGGTTGAAATAATAGTAAAATATGTGTTATTTATACTATAACATGCCGATGTAGGGTAAATTGATTATAATTATATATGTTCGAGATGCAAGATTCAATGTTATTTATTTCGTGTTGAACATATAACGAATTGAGATATCTTTTTTTCGTAGTATGATTCTCCGTCAATATTCCGTTGAATGACAACCCTACAGTTTCTGGATCGTTATGATTCCGAGCTGGAGTCCGATATTTTGACATTTCTTTATACTGTAATTACAGTTCAATTTCGTTATTTATTTCAGAAATATTTGAGATACAAACAAATCTTGTTGTTGTTGTTGTTGTTGTTGTTGGTGTTGTTGTTGTTGTTCTTGTTGTTATTATTATTATTACCATTATTAACCTTTAACATTAGAGGGTAATCTCCCCTATAATCAACAACTATGTTCCAATTGTAGTATTTAAGTTTACTCTGAACATTATTTGTTTTTTCTTGTTATTATTAATTTAAAAGGTTCATTATCACATTGCTAGCTACGCCGTTAACGCACTACACAGCATAAGCCTTCCTTCCAACTTATGTCATATGAATTTTTTGCTCGCAGCCAGTTTTTATTGGGCCAAAGTGAAAACCCAACCCAACTACCCCGGGAACGCAATAACATTCTGGGCCGCATTAGCGAATGCTTAAAAGATCTTGCTACTCAGCAAGCAGACTCCCTAGCAGATGAACTCACTGCCATGGATGGCTGTCACAAAATGTTTTAGACAGCCCGAGCCCTGAGATTTACTGACTACACACCACCACTCACTGTACACAACTCTAAAGGATACTTTATCGGGACTGACTAGGGCCACGTCGAGGTGATTCTGGAATCGTTCAAGGAACAGTTTACTGACCACAATAATGAGCTCTTGAACCCATTTCAGGAGACGCCAGGCCATTGCTAACACCAATCAAAACAGCAGAAGTTGAAAAAAGCACTTAAAGCCCTGAAAAATGGACGTGCATAGGGACATGATGCATGAGCAAGGAACTATTCAAATATGCAAGTGACATTATCTCAAAACCGATCATGCACCTAATCAATACTGATTTTATACACCACCTTCCCATCGACGTTGTAGGCCAAGGCATAGATTTTCAGTCCGACTCGTAGCTATGGATTCGGAGATCAAAGATGCCTTTGATAAAATGACTACGTTTATATAATGCAACCTACGTATCATTGATGCTGTATAACTGTAACAGCTGGGCAGCTCCAAGGGTAGCTCTAGACTCACTCGATGCCTGCCACCGCAAACACTTACACACCATCACTGGACACCGATGACGAGAGAGCATACTTTTCAATGATTCACCATACAAGATGTGTAATACGTCACCGTTTTCTGTAAATGTCGCCCAGAAAAGATGGTCCATGTTTGGCCATGTGCCAAGGATGCCAGAAGAGACTCCAGCACAGAGAGCCTTGGAGTTCGCCCTGCTCGGAGCCAGCAAATACAAAGCCAGAAGAGGGCGGTATTGCATTAATCTGCTAATCGTGCTACGAGGTGACCTCAAGAAAGCAGAACTCGGTACACTCAAGTCAAGAATGTACCTGAGGAAGCTAAGGATTTTGGCTGAGGACAAAACACAGTGGGCAAAAGCGAAGAAGGACTAATTGGAGCTGTAAGGTCTTTCTATTACTCCAGCTGCAAAATACAGTAATCATAAATATGCTGGTTTTTAAAGGCCCACCATGGCTATAAAAGGCACCAGATGCATAGGTCTACTTGTTCATGTTTAAAACGGCCATACATCTAAATTGTTGATTATTCCTAAATTATTTATAAAGCAACAACTTCTAGTCAAACACCTTTCCTTGTATCCAGCGTGTTTTGTGGTATCACGTGGCTAGAGTAATAGAGTTATTGACAAATGGAATCACAATAAATTAAAAAAATGCAAACACATACATGAAATTCATATGTAGCCTATAGGCTAGTCATGCCGAATTGACGCATATGATAGGTACAGCATAGCTAAAAAACTTTAACATGTTTCCCGATCAAATAGAGAAACAGTTTAGTAAGAAATGTTATGTTGAATATGTTGAATATAATTTGATTCTGAGCCATTAATTGCTGCCTTAGACAGCAATGTCTTCCAATCCAATTGTGTTCAAAATAGTCAACGTATTATTTTGTTTGGGAAACTGTTTACGTTATTTCTGAGCTGTACTGTACACTACTCAGATTATCCTAACGAACATGACATTTTAACTCTCTTACCCCTCTAACACTCATATATCAGCCAAAAACGGCTTCTGCAGTGGTCTTGAGAAATTCCCATTTGCAGACCAAAGGAAGATTATTTTTTTTAATTTTCCACTGGAATGACAGGCTCGATAACAAAGCCAATCATTTCAGTGGTCAATTTTCACTCAGCAAACGACTCACACAACATATCCATGCAATCCGACACCAAACAGACACGAGAATCTCATGGCATTTCAACCATCCAAGACATTCTATGAAAGACATCACGATAAGACCAATTGAAAGAATTTTTACAGATAACAAAAAACTAAGATTAAACAGAGAACACTACTGGATCAAAGAACTCAAAACGATGCACCCGTTCGGAATAAACAAAAAAGCATAACACACTCACTCACTCACTCACTCACCCACCCACCCACCCACCCACCCACCCACCCACCCACCCACCCACTCACTCACTAAATCACTCACTCACTCACACATAGGAGGTTTGACGGAAGTTTGCAGTCTGGCAGGTATGCATAGGTAACTATGTAAATACCTGGGTCGGCGTTTTTAAATACTTAGTTTTCAAAAAGAGTCTTCCTTTGGTCTGCAAATGGACATTTTCATTGAGAAAATTTACATTTTCTTGAATAAATTCGAGCGTTAAAGGATTAATTATTGTTGTTTTTAAACCATTGTTTTATAAACAGCAACAGTTTTCAGCAACATTGACTGCGATATGTGCAACAGACTCATTATTAGTCATAACGTTATTTTGATTAGGGCGGGGTAGGTGGCTGGGGAATGATTTTTCAAAGTGACCATATATGCAAGCCGTTGATTATTATTACGCTAATTTGACAGAAAGTTGTTACTGATTTAGAGAGGGACAACCTCTAGTCAAATTAGTTTCAAAATAGTCAACACGTATGCATTATACAATTAAATCTGCTATGTTGCCGGTATTCTGTGACTAGACGCATATAGCATGTTTGATATATGAAACGCAATTAAAAACTCCACAAACGATGCAGTAAATTAATATTATGATCACAGCTATTGCTAGACTATGCCACCCCCACCCCACCAGCCCCCAAACCCACCCCCACCCCAGCCGCCCGAATGCTGAGGAATAGCATACTGATAGTTAATTATCTTAAAGTGCCTCTTGGACAGTTTATATTTATAATCTCTTAACTAAAACTGTTGCAGGCCATTGTTACATTGGCAGCAACATGTGCTGCATTATAAGAGGCAGACATTTCAACTCAGCAATAATTATAACTAATTTAACGTTTTGAAACCAGCAACTAGGGTTTGTGATGATTAATGAAGACATGTTTATAGGACTGACAGCGCTACTATAGAAACAATGAAGACATGTTTATAGGACTGATAGCGTTACTATAGAAACAATGAAGACATGTTTATAGGACTGACAGCGCTACTATAGAAACAATGAAGACATGTTTATAGGACTGACAGCGCTACTATAGAAACAATGAAGACATGTTTATAGGACTGACAGCGCTACTATAGAAACAATGAAGACATGTTTATAGGACAGATAGCCTTACTATAGAAACAATGAAGACATGTTTATAGGACTGATAGCGTTACTATAGAAACAATGAAGACATGTTTATAGGACTGACAGCGCTACTAGAGAAACAATGAAGACATGTTTATAGGACTGACAGCGCTACTATAGAAACAATGAAGACATGTTTATAGGACTGACAGCGCTACTAGAGAAACAAGCTTTATGGAGCCAAAAGCTAGATATCAAGGCAGCGAGAAGCTAACTTATTTATCTTAAATCGATATAGTTTATATTTGAGCGTTACGCACGTATTTCCGGTCCGATCCAGACCAAACTTTCGCCACATGTTCGCAGCTACAATGCCCATCTAATTTCGAATAGGTTTTACTTGAACACTATCGTGATCCTGGGTAGAACCCAAGCCTCCCTTCCACCCCACCTCCACCCCTCCACCACCCCCCCCCCAACCCTCCACACCCCCCATACACACCCACACCCACTAGTTCCTGGTGTGATTGGAGACTCCTGTTGGTTGAGTACCACTAGTAATATGCAGAATATTACCACAAATTGTGTCAGGAGTACTTTGGGCACTACATTAAATTATTATTATTATTCATTTCTAAATTCTTCTCACGAATTTGCTGTTTAAAAAGAGATAGCATTCTCGAAAATATAATGGAATACTCTAGTCATGCCAAACCACATAATTTGACAGAATCTGGCAGCGATCTTAATTTTTCAATAAGTTTTTCTTTTGAAAATTATATTTATCACCTTATAATTATTGATCAGTGATGGTTGAAATAATAGTAAAATATGTGTTATTTATACTATAACATGCCGATGTAGGGTAAATTGATTATAATTATATATGTTCGAGATGCAAGATTCAATGTTATTTATTTCGTGTTGAACATATAACGAATTGAGATATCTTTTTTTCGTAGTAAGATTCTCCGTCAATATTCCGTTGAATGACAACCCTACAGTTTCTGGATCGTTATGATTCCGAGCTGGAGTCCGATATTTTGACATTTCTTTATACTGTAATTACAGTTCAATTTCGTTATTTATTTCAGAAATATTTGAGATACAAACAAATGTTGTTGTTGTTGTTGTTGTTGTTGTTGTTGGTGTTGTTGTTGTTGTTGTTGTTATTATTATTATTACCATTATTAACCTTTAACATTAGAGGGTAATCTCCCCTATAATCAACAACTATGTTCCAATTGTAGTATTTAAGTTTACTCTGAACATTATTGGTTTTTTCTTGTTATTATTAATTTAAAAGGTTCATTATCACATTGCTAGCTACGCCGTTAACGCACTACACAGCATAAGCCTTCCTTCCAACTTATGTCATATGAATTTTTTGCTCGCAGCCAGTTTTTATTGGGCCAAAGTGAAAACCCAACCCAACTACCCCGGGAACGCAATAACATTCTGGGCCGCATTAGCGAATGCTTAAAAGTTCTTGCTACTCAGCAAGCAGACTCCCTAGCAGATGAACTCACTGCCATGGATGGCTGTCACAAAATGTTTTGGACAGCCCGAGCCCTGAGATTTACTGACTACACACCACCACTCACTGTACACAGCTCTAAAGGATACTTTATCGGGACTGACTAGGGCCACGTCGAGGTGATTCTGGAATCGTTCAAGGAACAGTTTACTGACCACAATAATGAGCTGTTGAACCCATTTCAGGAGACGCCAGGCCATTGCTAACACCAATCAAAACAGCAGAAGTTGAAAAAAGCACTTAAAGCCCTGAAAAATGGACGTGCATAGGGACATGATGCATGAGCAAGGAACTATTCAAATATGCAAGTGACATTATCTCAAAACCGATCATGCACCTAATCAATACTGATTTTATACACCACCTTCCCATCGACGTTGTAGGCCAAGGCATAGATTTTCAGTCCGACTCGTAGCTATGGATTCGGAGATCAAAGATGCCTTTGATAAAATGACTACGTTTATATAATGCAACCTACGTATCATTGATGCTGTATAACTGTAACAGCTGGGCAGCTCCAAGGGTAGCTCTAGACTCACTCGATGCCTGCCACCGCAAACACTTACACACCATCACTGGACACCGATGACGAGAGAGCATACTTTTCAATGATTCACCATACAAGATGTGTAATACGTCACCGTTTTCTGTAAATGTCGCCCAGAAAAGATGGTCCATGTTTGGCCATGTGCCAAGGATGCCAGAAGAGACTCCAGCACAGAGAGCCTTGGAATTCGCCATGCTCGGAGCCAGCAAATACAAAGCCAGAAGAGGGCGGTATTGCATTAATCTGCTAATCGTGCTACGAGGTGACCTCAAGAAAGCAGAACTCGGTACACTCAAGTCAAGAATGTACCTGAGGAAGCTAAGGATTTTGGCCGAGGACAAAACACAGTGGGCAAAAGCGAAGAAGGACTAATTGGAGCTGTAAGGTCTTTCTATTACTCCCGCTGCAAAATACAGTAATCATAAATATGCTGGTTTTTAAAGGCCCACCATGGCTATAAAAGGCACCAGATGCATAGGTCTACTTGTTCATGTTTAAAACGGCCATACATCTAAATTGTTGATTATTCCTAAATTATTTATAAAGCAACAACTTCTAGTCAAACACCTTTCCTTGTATCCAGCGTGTTTTGTGGTATCACGTGGCTAGAGTAATAGAGTTATTGACAAATGGAATCACAATAAATTTAAAAAATGCAAACACATACATGAAATTCATATGTAGCCTATAGGCTAGTCATGCCGAATTGACGCATATGATAGGTACAGCATAGCTAAAAAACGTTAACATGTTTCCCGATCAAATAGAGAAACAGTTTAGTAAGAAATGTTATGTTGAATATGTTGAATATAATTTGATTCTGAGCCATTAATTGCTGCCTTAGACAGCAATGTCTTCCAATCCAATTGTGTTCAAAATAGTCAACGTATTATTTTGTTTGGGAAACTGTTTACGTTATTTCTGAGCTGTACTGTACACTACTCAGATTATCCTAACGAACATGACATTTTAACTCTCTTACCCCTCTAACACTCATATATCAGCCAAAAACGGCTTCTGCAGTGGTCTTGAGAAATTCCCATTTGCAGACCAAAGGAAGATTATTTTTTTTAATTTTCCACTGGAATGACAGGCTCGATAACAAAGCCAATCATTTCAGTGGTCAATTTTCACTCAGCAAACGACTCACACAACATATCCATGCAATCCGACACCAAACAGACACGAGAATCTCATGGCATTTCAACCATCCAAGACATTCTATGAAAGACATCACGATAAGACCAATTGAAAGAATTTTTACAGATAACAAAAAACTAAGATTAAACAGAGAACACTACTGGATCAAAGAACTCAAAACGATGCACCCGTTCGGAATAAACAAAAAAGCATAACACACTCACTCACTCACCCACCCACCCACCCACCCACCCACCCACCCACCCACCCACCCACCCACCCACCCACCCACCCACCCACCCACCCACCCACCCACCCACTCACTCACTCACTCACTCACTCACTCACACATAGGAGGTTTGACGGAAGTTTGCAGACTGGCAGGTATGCATAGGTAACTATGTAAATACCTGGGTCGGCGTTTTTAAATACTTAGTTTTCAAAAAGAGTCTTCCTTTGGTCTGCAAATGGACATTTTCATTGAGAAAATTTACATTTTCTTGAATAAATTCGAGCGTTAAAGGATTAATTATTGTTGTTTTTAAACCATTGTTTTATAAACAGCAACAGTTTTCAGCAACATTGACTGCGATATGTGCAACAGACTCATTATTAGTCATAACGTTATTTTGATTAGGGCGGGGTAGGTGGCTGGGGAATGATTTTTCAAAGTGACCATATATGCAAGCCGTTGATTATTATTACGCTAATTTGACAGAAAGTTGTTACTGATTTAGAGAGGGACAACCTCTAGTCAAATTAGTTTCAAAATAGTCAACACGTATGCATTATACAATTAAATCTGCTATGTTGCCGGTATTCTGTGACTAGACGCATATAGCATGTTTGATATATGAAACGCAATTAAAAACTCCACAAACGATGCAGTAAATTAATATTATGATCACAGCTATTGCTAGACTATGCCACCCCCACCCCACCAGCCCCCAAACCCACCCCTACCCCAGCCGCCCGAATGCTGAGGAATAGCATACTGATAGTTAATTATCTTAAAGTGCCTCTTGGACAGTTTATATTTATAATCTCTTAACTAAAACTGTTGCAGGCCATTGTTACATTGGCAGCAACATGTGCTGCATTATAAGAGGCAGACATTTCAACTCAGCAATAATTAATTAACGTTTTGAAACCAGCAACTAGGGTTTGTGATGATTAATGAAGACATGTTTATAGGACTGACAGCGCTACTATAAAAACAATGAAGACATGTTTATAGGACTGATAGCGTTACTATAGAAACAATGAAGACATGTTTATAGGACTGACAGCGTTACTATAGAAACAATGAAGACATGTTTATAGGACTGATAGCGTTACTATAGAAACAATGAAGACATGTTTATAGGACTGACAGCGCTACTATAGAAACAATGAAGACATGTTTATAGGACTGACAGCGCTACTATAGAAACAATGAAGACATGTTTATAGGACAGATAGCCTTACTATAGAAACAATGAAGACATGTTTATAGGACTGATAGCGTTACTATAGAAACAATGAAGACATGTTTATAGGACTGACAGCGCTACTAGAGAAACAATGAAGACATGTTTATAGGACTGACAGCGCTACTATAGAAACAATGAAGACATGTTTATAGGACTGACAGCGCTACTATAGAAACAATGAAGACATGTTTATAGGACTGATAGCGTTACTATAGAAACAATGAAGACATGTTTATAGGACTGACAGCGTTACTATAGAAACAATGAAGACATGTTTATAGGACTGATAGCGTTACTATAGAAACAATGAAGACATGTTTATAGGACTGACAGCGCTACTATAGAAACAATGAAGACATGTTTATAGGACTGACAGCGCTACTATAGAAACAATGAAGACATGTTTATAGGACAGATAGCCTTACTATAGAAACAATGAAGACATGTTTATAGGACTGATAGCGTTACTATAGAAACAATGAAGACATGTTTATAGGACTGACAGCGCTACTAGAGAAACAATGAAGACATGTTTATAGGACTGACAGCGCTACTATAGAAACAATGAAGACATGTTTATAGGACTGACAGCGCTACTATAGAAACAATGAAGACATGTTTATAGGACAGGTAGCCTTACTATAGAAACAATGAAGACATGTTTATAGGACTGACAGCGCTACTATAGAAACAATGAAGACAGGTGTATAGGACTGATAGCGTTACTATAGAAACAATGAAGACATGTTTATAGGACTGACAGAGACTAGAGAAACAAGCTTTATGGAGCCAAAAGCTAGATATCAAGCCAGCGAGAAGCTAACTTATTTATCTTAAATCGATATAGTTTATATTTGAGCGTTACGCACGTATTTCCGGTCCGATCCAGACCAAACTTTCGCCACATGTTCGCAGCTACAATGCCCATCTAATTTCGAATAGGTTTTACTTGAACACTATCGTGATCCTGGGTAGAACCCAAGCCTCCCCTCCACCCCACCTCCACCCCTCCACCACCACCACCCCCAACCCTCCACACACCCCCATACACATCCACACCCAACCCCAGACACGGCGCGAAGTACACAATTAGAAATCGTCACTCGTTAAGAGTAACTGTGAAATTTGGCGATTAAAATCGATCAAATAAAAAAATCAAAATGGGTTCCAAAAATTATCGGAATTGATCGGTCGGTCGCGACACTGTTTTTAACCCTCTTACTTCCCGTGGACAAACTGACATGGTCCTTATTCCCTAATAATATATTCCAGATGTGGGCCCGTCCAGCCCAGCGGAGAAGACGTTTTTGCGTGAACTAGGTCATCCATGATGGCCGCCAGTGATCCGGGCCGACTAGTCTGTATTGAATAAACTTGGTTCAAGCCTGGCCGTAGCGAAGATACCTCAAATTTTAATTCAATCGACACAGTGGTTTTAGAGAAGTTGCTTTCAGAATATCTAAAGAAAATTCCCGAAATTCCAAGATGGCTGCCACCCTAATCGACCAATAGGATTCAGCCATTGTCGAAAATTAGCCATTATTGGTCCCTATTCCCGTTTCGCGTTTCGTCTTTCTAGAAAACCCGGTTTGACGGTATTAAACTTATTCGAGCGGAATACAATTCCTCCCATGATGCTGTTTACACATACAATATGTACCAGACTACTAACAATTCCTCCCATGATGCTGTTTACACATACAATATGTACCAGACTACTAACAATTCCTCCCATGATGCTGTTTACACATACAATATGTACCAGACTAATAACAATTCCTCCCATGATGCTGTTTACATATACAATATGTACCAGACTACTAACAATTCCTCCCATGATGCTGGTTACACATACAATATGTACCAGACTACTAACAATTCCTCCCATGATGCTGTTTACATATATAATATGTACCAGACTACTAACAATTCCTCCCATGATGCTGTTTACATATACAATATGTACCAGACTACTAACAATTCCTCCCATGATGCTGTTTACACATACAATATGTACCAGACTAATAACAATTCCTCCCATGATGCTGTTTACATATACAATATGTACCAGACTACTAACAATTCCTCCCATGATGCTGTTTACACATACAATATGTACCAGACTACTACGCTCTTGGGGCATTATACTAATAATGTGTTAGATAACAAACATCATACGCTGTATAATTACTCTATCGCTACCGTCATATTGTATTATTGAAACTACCTCATATACTGTTGTAAAATCGGCCCGAGAGAATAATGGACACTGAACTGAGCTGAAAAGTCGACCACCCAGGTAGCGAGGTTAGCTCATGGTAGCAGAAAAACATCTTCCGGTATGAAGCATTTAGTTTATGAATATATTGTCAGAATAGCCATCCGTAGTACTGTGCTTTGTCGGCGAATAAAAGCAATACTAGCCCACTATTGCAGTGCTTGGGAGACATTGACAAGGGATGATAATACGGTGGTGGTGGTGTTTAGCTTTAACTTGGTAATAATCAGCCAAGCGATTCCGGCGCGCGCATTATTTTTATCTATATCAATAGAGCTCTGATCCTCAGACACGCACGCACGCACGCACGCACGCACGCACGCACGCACGCACGCACGCACGCACGCACGCACGCACGCACGCACGCACGCACGCACGCACGCACGCACGCACGCACGCACGCACGCACGCACGCACGCACGCACGCACGCACGCACGCACGCACGCACGCACGCACGCACGCACGCACGCACGCACGCACGCACGCACGCACGCACGCACGCACGCACGCACGCACGCACGCACGCACGCACGCACGCACGCACGCCCGCACGCCCGCCCGCCCGCACGCACGCACACAGACACAGCCACACACCCATACACACGCACGCACACACGCACGCACATGCAAATGCACTCACGCATGAACATGCACTAGCATGAGCACACACCCATACATATCATATCAGTGGTGAAGAGTGGGATGTAGCGGTTGTGGGTTGACATGCACTAATGTGCTGCAGGTCAAAGACATCCATTGCTTACATCGTTTCAGATAAAACCGGTTTGTGTCAGGGATATTACTGTCCCGTTTTAGTTCACACGCACGAAAACTACGCGCGAGAATGAGTCTCGTTACACGAAGGAGTGTGTTACGTAAACTCTGTCTGGCACTAACTCGTATACACAGACGATGTATCGAATTTGTTACATTGATCTTCAATGGCAACGATTCAGGATGAAATCACGTTCACCTCACGAACTGCCTGTTGATGGATTGTCGAGAAATCCTTGGAATCGACTATTTTGGCAATCCATCATAACAGGTTTGTTATGGAAAAGTGCCAGAAAATCCATCAAACTTAGTCGGTTCCAACCAGATTGGCCGCCATGATGTATTGCTTAACCGAGAAGTTCCAAAGGCTAACAATGATCTCAGAATCAAAAGTGACTTCGGATTCGGCAATTTCCGTGAATGTTCGTCGGGCGGAAAGCAGCCTGATGGTTTCATTTAAATAGCAGATGGCGCGCTACCTGGGCATCTTGTTTAAATCCATTTTAGCAATTAGCTGCAAGCTCCTGTTCACATAAGAACCGAGTGATGCAATTGTTGCTCCCTTGTTAAAATTCGGACTTAGACGAATTTCCAAATTCAAATACACATCTTTATTATTTTCAATAGCCTGATAGGATAGCAACTGATGTATATAATGCATTTATATTGTATGTGTAAAAGTACCATTAATATATTGTGATATTGTGAAACTAACGCTTCTGTCGATACACTTTGAAATCGTTGCAAAGTTTTCAGTTTAATAAAATCAAATTCTCTTCTTGGTATTTCATAGAAGCACCCTATTCCGAGTTGTTATTGTAGTAAAGTGTCCATGCTGGACACCTTTTAAGATAATTTAGAAGAGACACGTAGGCCTTCTTGACAATCTTCTGAGCAGCAGATCAGGCCCAGCAGCGCCATAAATATCACATTAAATTGTGAGGCGTGTCAGCGATGCACTTGTAAGATCATCCTAGAATCGATGTACTACATTGTACCATCGTAAGAATGGATACAACACCCCCGATCATCTCAGAATCGATTTACCATCAATCAGACGATAACATTGCGATCTTAGCAAAGTCTCGCAAACGTCACCTACATCACGTTGTTTGCAATATGTCCGTTGATAAAGATCGTTCCCTTGCACACGTCACAAGTCGAAGGTCACTTCAACAAGACGGATGTCTGATTAACCCATTTCTTGTAAGAAAAGTGATACTTTATAGCATGACTAGGTGCATTGATTTCCTCTGATATTTAGATACCACTTCCAGCTAGCCGCACCCCTTTAAAAGACAGGATCTTTTGTGCTCAAAAGTTTAAGCCCGTTGGAGGAGAGCGTGGCCTTGTTAAACAAAGCCAGGATCGCCCGTGTACAAAAGGTTAAGCCCGTTGGGGGAGAGCTTGGACTTGGTAGAAGCCAGGACATTGACCATAAAGATCTTATACCCGCTTTCCTATTCCTCTTTAAAGCCTAGCAGGCCTCTATCAAAATTATCGTTTTCCTTCCGCGTAGCTGCGCTGCTGCTACCGATACTACTGCTGCTGAAGCTACTGCTGCTGCCGATGCTGCTGCTGCTGCCGATGCTGCTGCTGATGTTGTTGCTACTACTGCTGCTGCTGCTGCTGCTACTGCTGCTGCTACTACTGCTGAAGCTGATGATGATGCTGATGCCGCTACCGCTGCTGCTGTTGTTGTTGCTGCTGCCATTGCTGCTGCTGCTGATGATGGTGATGATGATGGTGATGATGATGGTGCTTTCTTCTAAAGTCTTGAGATCTGAAAGTGGGCGACAACCGGTAAATGTGTAGCACTTGGTCTGGTAGTGCGATGGTAGGGCGACCATCACGATATGCTCTCTAGGAATCGGCTGACAGTCAAGCGATAAAATAAGTAGGAAATATCGTGTAATGTGATCCCGGATTTAGATGTCTAGTATTGGTTTTCCAAGCGATGTAGCCTCATATTACTAGCTACATATTAAATAACTGTTTAACCCTATTAATGGCTACATTTGGTCAAATACATAAAACTCTTTGTATATTGAATGTCTATTTGCAGGCCAAGAGAAAACTATTTTTGAAAATTTACCACTGGAATGACTGGGTCGGTTATCGAGCCAGTAATTCTAGTGGTAATTTTCAAGAATAGCCGTCTCTTGACATGCACATGGACCTTTGTTAAGACCACTGCAGCTGCCGATTTGGGCCGTCTTCGTCATGAAAGTGTTAAACTGCCTCGTACCCTGACAGAGAGTTATATAATAACAGCAGTTTCCTTGTTGATGTACGTTAACTTGTCCTCTACGCACATGACATTGCTCGTAAATAGGCTTAGAGCTGAATTCTGATTACATAAGACAGTAATTAATCCTAGCCAAACGGAGCTCTCCTTACGTAGAAAATTCTAAGTATAGGTTTAATAACCGAATTATTAAATCGTCCTACAAATTGAAGGTAATGGTGTATGATGTTAGGCTTGAATGATTCTTACGCATTCCCCCGCCAACAACCACCCGGCGTATCATCTGCATTGCTTATGTTTTCGAAACATTTAGACTCACTTGTGTAATGGAGGAATTAAGTTTTAACAATGGCCCACCCATCTTTCACTAAGCTTCACCCATACTTTGCCGTGTTGGGATCAATCGATCCATGAACTGTCTGACTATCAATTTCCAGAATGCTATACAGGTAGGCTGTTAAATATTTTGAAACTAATTTAACTGTTGCTGCCATAGAACTGGTAACATGCTGAATATTTTAGAACTAATTTTACTGGTTCCTGTTGCTACCTATGGCAGAAAAAACGGCCAGTCAAAATGGTTTCAAAACATTCAACATCATCGTTATTAAATAATAAAGACATACAATTCGTACAGTAACGCTTAGTCTGTCATCGATTAATCATTCGTGATGAAGTTATCTATGTCATTCATTTTATATGGCGTCATCATGATTGAGGATAAGCTGGAAAGTTCCATTTTGTGTCATCCCTCTCCACTTGTATCCATTCTCTCTAACCTAACCTTCCAATCTCGTCACATACCAAGTCTGTCACAGTCCGCCTCGTTTACTATTAGGGAGTAGACATATTTGGAAATATGGAAGGGTCCTAGTGAAAGAAGGGGATCTGTAGAGGCCGCACTTTAAACATTTTGAATGTTAGATGCTCTCATATGGGATCCGATATATCTTTTTTTCAAAACATCTTATTAGGAAAAGGCAAACAAATATCATCTTCACCATTTTGCAATGTCTTCCCTGATAATGCAGCGTACTCGGCAGATTATACTGCGCTATCTGGGCGATCTTATGATGGCCTGCAGCGAGAGCCAATATGATGGGTGAGTGGATATATATATATATATATATATATATATATATATATATATATATATATATATATATATATATATATATATATATATATATATATATATATATATATATATGTCATAGGACCACCCAGATAGCGCAGTATAATGTTGAATCTCGAATCGTGAAACTAGTTTGACCGGGGTGGGTGGTTTGGGTGGTCCTATGGTGGCCTACAGCGAGAGCCAATATGATGATATTGGCTCTCGCTGTAGGCCTACCATAGGACCATCCAAACCACCAACCCGGCCCGGGTCAAATTAGTTTCAAGATTCCAGATTCAAGATTATTTTATTCGATAATTCAAGATAAAGATGATAGTAGTAGTAGTAGTGGTAGTCGTAGTAGTAGTAGTAGTAGTAGTAGTAGTAGTAGTGGTGGTGGTAGTAGTAGTAGTAGTAGTAGTAGTAGTAGTAGTAGTAGTAGTAGTAGTAGTAGTAGTAGTAGTAGAAGCAGTAGTAGCTCAACAATTCTCCAAAACAAGAAAGTAGGCATGTTATATAGATAATAGAAAAATGTTCTGTCGAATACCTAGACAGAAACAGCTTAGAATTCAATTATTCCCAAATATACAACGCAGCATTTTACCGTGTCTATACTCGCGAGCTGCATTGTTTTCTTGCATGATTTTGTTGATAGTATTTTCTCCCGTTTTCTGTTTTGTTTTGTTCCAGTTTAGCGGCTGCAAATGATATTCTGTGTTTTCCAATGTCTGTCCGTATTTATTGTTCATGTTGTGTATGTCTGCTTCTAGTATTATGCTGGTGGATATTACTAGTATTTACTGTTCATGTTGTGTAGGTCTGCTTCTAGTATTATGCTGGTGGATATTACTAGTATTTACTTTATTTATAATTTTTTAAAAGTAAAATTTTATAATTGATCGTGTCGAAAGCTTTTGAAACGTCCAAAAATGCCCATTGTGTGCTTTTTCTTTTCAATTGAGTCATTGTTTTTAATCTCATTTCAATTAGTGCTAGCATTGGTGAATGTTTTTCACGGAATCAGGATTGTGATGTATAAAGAATTGACCTTTTATCTAAGTAGCTAATAAGCCGTTTGTATACATAAGTCGTTCCATTAATTTGGAGAAAAGTAGAAATTTTGAGGCGAGTCTATAGTTTGCGAAGTTAGATGAATTCTTTGCTTTGTATATCGGTCTTACTCTTGATGTTTTTAACTTTGATGGCCATATGCCTTGAATGAAAGATAAGTTGCAAATGTGGTTGAATGTCTTAATAGCTCTAGGGTGCAATATTTGAAAATACTTCACTTGAAACCACCCAAGGCAGCACCCTTTGCAGGTTGTAGTTTGTTAAGAATGGGTAAAATGTCTTCATTGGTGACTGGATTAGCGGAGAAAGAGGATTGATAGTCGCCTCTGGGGTAATCACTATATTTACTAGAGGATGTTGATTTGATTTTATCTGAAAGTGTTGGACCTATATTAACAAATAGTCATTGAAGCATGGTGCAATTTCGAAATCATATGTTATTATCTTGTTAATATAAAGAAATTGTGTTCGTTACGCTTTGCAGTTATTTGTATTTAATTATTTTCCATGCTTCATTTATGTCATTCTTACATTGCTCAAATTTGTTGTGGTTCGTTTTGCTGTTTTGATTAGTTGGGCCAACTTGTTTCTGTATTTCATTATGCTTTGCTTGACATTTGATAAGCGTCCAATAAAGTTGTAGTTTTTTTATGACTGGCTGCTATCAGTCCAGTGGTTAATCATGCTTTAGTCGAGTTGTGTTTAAATGTGTTTTTTTCAGTCATGGGAAAGCTGCAAATGTCGTGAAACTTGTTGTAGGCATTTTCGCAGCACTGTAAACTGCATGTCAATCTACCTCAGAATGTGTTATTTAAATCTATCAATACTGACCTGATTTATTTCTCTGCATTTAAGTTTGTCATATTGAAATGAATTTGTGCAGGTCTGCTCTCTTCGAGAAGAAAGATTAGCAGGTGATCTGATATGTCAGTTACGAGAATTCCTACCTCTGATTTGTTACTGAAATTAATGTTATTGCGGAATATGTTATCAATAATTGAGGCCGAAACATCACATATTCTATTTGGCTCAGTTATGGTTGGATAGAAATATGAGAAAATATGTTTCACGTGAAAGCAGGTTTGTCACATCGGTTTTGTTTTCCTACTGAATAGTTTTCAAATTTTTTCCCAATAATTCAATAAGACGTTCCTTATCGCCTTTTTGGTGATTTATACATTGTACCTATCATTCTGTTTATTCCTTCCGGTGATTTCAATGAACATTGTTTGAATATGTTCTTCATCACGCTCAATGAATAGGGCATTTTCTTTGACATACATGCCTACACCACCTCCTTTTTTCAAAACATTTACTACCTTACATGTATTGAACATTAGCTTGAAATTTAGATTCTGATAATTCAGGGTTCCAAGTTTGAAAACGATTCTACCACGCGTAAAAAGTGGGCGGAGCTGGTAATGGGCGTGGCATAGCTAGAAATGCAACCCTCTATTGATGTTGGGTTTTAATTATTTACTTTTCACAGAAGTAGTGGTGATGGTATTTTTACATTAACTTTGACATTTCTCGTCTCTGTTAACCATCTAATGGCCGAAATGGGGACAGAAAATAAAGAAATTCACTTGAGGACGTCGATTTCTAGGGCAAGAGAAGGATATTTTTTAAGATTCATATAAAACATGACATCTATTTCAATAGCGAAACGGAATAGCTTAGGTTAATAATATTAAGTTTTATAAGCTGGTGTCTTAGAGGTTGAAATGTTCACTTTTGGAAGAAATCACCAAACTTGACACATAAGTCTTTTAGACCACATACATGTATCATGAGTAGATAGAACAAGTACCCAATCTACCGAAAAATGATGTCTTCTGCAGCCCATGGACACTCTATGACGTCACAACACACCAGTTGCCGCTGAAGTTCGAAGTTTGCAAACCATTTCTACATTCACTGGCAGTGTCTAGTTCTTATTATCATTCAAGTCATCATAAGACATGTATTGACAAATGCCTCAACATCCAGGACAAGCTGGCAAACAATCAGGTCCATGACGATGGCAGCCCCATACTATAGTTCCACTGCCTAACTTGACCCAAGCCCCAATGTACTGGTATCACTGTTCCTTCAGAGACTTTCCAGCATTTATCGGCCTCCGAAGTATTCCCCTTCCACTGTTGGTCTGATGGAATTATCACTTCGTCTAGTGGCAATACTCCTTTGCTCTGTGGATAAATTCGCTTATAACCATAATACTCTGGAATGGGCCATGAATTGTTACCGATGATCTTCAGTACGACAGCTTTGCCTATTCAAAATACCCTGTACGTGGTATTGCACCCAAGGAGAGCGTGTGCAAAAAGCTTATTCTTGTAGACGTTCTTCACTAGTATATACCTGATTAAATTGGCACTATTACATTTGGGAGCTTCTCCTTTCTTTAGTTCAGGGCGGAAATGGATATGATGCTTACATCATCCAGCAAGAGAGACGAAGAAAATAGGCAGACATGTGTCATCCACAACCAGAACTGCTTGTACAAGTAATATGTCAGCGTCCCATCTGGCATATAAACTAGGCTCTAGCTAAATTTATTTAATGGAAATATGGCAAAAGGTTTGCGCGTATCATGACAATATCTGGCATGAAGCCTCTTAGAATGTGGAAAGCTGACGGGGCTCAGTCTTAACCGCCGACCTGAAGGGTCATCAAAATAGCCACCAGAAGGCATTTATTCGTACTAATCCCGATAAACCAAAATTTAATTGCCTAACGTCCTTCTGTTATCTGGTATTCAGAAACCACGAGGACAGTTATTTATGTATGGCCTCATTTCTGAACAGTGAGATTTATTTATGGGAACAAATGATCCAAACTTGTGTTGATGTTCTTCCCCATAGGCCAACACGTACAAATGCAAAATAACCGTGACAGTGAACTTTGCTTGTTCTGGACTATGAACAATGGAATTTTCTGAAAGCATTGCAAGCCTAAATATAGACGTGGGGTGAGTGGGTGCCCCTATTTTCCGTGGATTAAAATATTCGCATTTATAGGGGACTGTTATTCAACTCGGGCGTTATTGTTTAGCCGTCCAAACTACGAACGAGTTAGGGGCAGCGTGTTCTTGCTGACCAAGTTACCGGACAATGAACCATTTCGGTGTTCTACAGTTACATTTATTCACGGTAAGGCTGTTATTTGTTGGCATGCTACGCATTTTCCCTATCAAAATACATAATTAACAGCGAGATTACTTTGTACACAGAGGCAGACAGGGATATTTTCCGCAATATTGAACAGCTGCGTCCATCTCTCACCCGTCCCTCTCCACCCCAAGCAATACTCAACGCCAGAAATGTCATGGGCGCACACAAACACCCACGCACTCATCTCCGTACATACTTATTCACGCACGCTCGGTCGCACGCACGCCAGGTCGAACGTACGCACGCTCGGTCGCACACATGCACGCACTCACTCAGTCACTCCCTCCCTCCCTCCCTACCTTCCTCCCTCCAAACCTCTCCTACCCCATCCTGATTCTGTCTAGTTGTGTTCCGGATTTATGGCTAAAGATATGTATTTCTGGATGCGCTAAGTGACCGCATGACCTCGAGCTTTTACCCTTTGATCCCCACCTAAGAGTTTTCAAGCCACTCATAATGGCAATGTATGTGCCGAATTTGGTGATCCAACATCCGTGTGTTTTCGATTTATGGTGCAAAATTGTGTATTGCCGGATGCACTAAGCGACGCCGTGACCTCGACTTTTAAACCTTTTGACCCCAAACTAAAGACGTGTCTAAACGATCATGTTACCAATGCATGTGCCAAATTTGGTGATTCTGCGTTATAGGATTCCAGACATATCGCTCGGATAAACACACGCACGGACTCATGCACGCACTGCACCAACCATACTCACACCGCCTTTCGTGGCGTGAGTAATACATTTATAACGTGTTTGTCATCTGTCCACTGGTGGTTATATGATTAAACGCACTGGCTCAGGATCTCCCAAGGTTGGGAGATATTTTTTATTTATTTTAATGTCTGAGATTTGTTATGTTTGTTTGATAGAGGCGGTATGGCCTATAAAATATGAATAATATATATCATTCATTCTGAAGATTTTCGAAGAGTTAATTTCGAATTAACCAAGATGTCACGTAGATTGGAGTTTTTCTTAAAGGCTATCACTGGACGCAAATTGAGAGGTTCTTTCATTTTATCCTGCAATTTATGATATTCATCTTTCAAAATTTCAGAAATTTCAACATTTTTTCGATTGTATGTTAAACTGAATGGAATAATTTCACGTTGATCAGCAAGACCAGGGTCCACGTTTATGCCTCTCGGCCATTTTGTTTTCAGTTGCTTAATCCAAAATGATTCTCGAAGTTTTCTTTGTTTATCAGTTTCTTCGGCCGTAGCAGAAAGAGGCAGTTGCTCAATAGGCATAATTTTCAAAGTGTCTCTCGACAGAATGACCAGGAAGATTGAAATGTTGAGCTACGTTGGTGTCCTCGTCGTGTCTAATATCGCAAAGGTGTCTAGTTGCTCCCCATCTTAAAGGGCATTTTGTTTCACCGACATACTGCTTTTGGCATAATTTGCAAGATATTAAATAGATAACATTTTTAGAATCGCAATCTAAATTAGACTGAAGCTGGAATTTGCTTTTGTTCTGATAACTGACAAATGTTTTCTGATTAGGTAGATAGAGGTCTAATTTACACCTCTTCTTTCCACATTTCTGAGATTGTCCTACGCTTATAATCGGTCGATTGTGACGAATTTTGGTAGGCTTTTGATCGGCAGCCTTATCAGTAATAGTTTCCAAATCATGTAAAGTTTCGGATTTTATTTTGCGCAAAAATCGTGTTGAATATCCCCTCGGTTTGAGGGCTTTAATTAAGGTGGAGCACGCAGATTCAAAATTCTTTCTATCACTAGAATTTCGGTGAAATCGGATAATTTTTAAAAACATTTCTAAATAATCAGCTGAAATCCAAGCTGGCTGCCGGCTAAATCGGCCGATCGGCTTCGTTTGGGCAAACTGGAATCTCTATGCCCTAAAGATGCGTCTTGCCAAATATAATTGAAATCGGCCTAGTAGTTCTCGAGAAGACATTTTAAATTTCCCATTGCTTTAGTATGGGAGCATTGGGGGGAAAATGATCCAAGATGGCCCCACACCGTTTATCCGACAGTTTCGAAAATTGCAAATTTGAGATCAGAATACCCAAAAACCTATACAAAATCAATTTCGGCCTCAAAATCCATCAAATAAAAAATCCAATATGGGCGCCAAACATGATATATTTGATTGGCCCACCGCGGCCATATCTTTTGATGGATTAACTTTTCTTAAACTAACTTTCATGGCCCTTAATCCCTAATCATATCTCCAAAACTTTGGCCTGATCCCTTCAGCTGTTTTGGAGAAGAAGTCGTTTTTGCGAAAACTATGTTATTCAGGATGGCCACTGAACCACTTAGTCAATCAAGTTCCCTTGAACAAACTTGGTTCAGCTCTTAGCCTAAATCATATTTCGTGAGTTCTGAATCGATCCCACAAATGGTTTTGGAGAAGATTTTTAAAAACATTTATAAAAATCGGCCAATATTCAAGATGGCCGTCGACCAAATTGACCGATCGGGTTCCTTTGAACAAACTTGAATCCCTTTGCCTTAAGGATGCTTCCTGCCAAATATAACTGAAATCGGCCCAGAAGTTCTCGAAAAGAAGACATTAAAAATTTTCTATAGCTTTTAGCGGGAAAATAATCCAAGATGGCCGCCAAACCATTTATCTGACAGTTTCGAAATTGCAAATTTCAAATCAGAATACCCAAAAACCTATATAAAAACAATTTCAGCCTCAAAGTCAATCAAATAAAAAAATACAATATGGCCACCAAACATTTTATATTTTGATTGGCCCACGGCAGCCAGGTTTTTTGACGGATCAACGTCTCTTGAACAAACTTTACTGGCATTTAGTTCGTAATCATATCTCCCAAATTTTGGCCTGATCCCTTCAGCGGTTCTGGAGAAGAACCCCTTTTCGCTAAAGCTAGGTCAACCAAGATGGTTGCTGAACCATTTGACCAATCAAGTTCCCCTGAACAGACGTGGTTGAACGCTTGCCCTGGATCATATTTCATGAGGTTTCCTTCAGTACATCAAGCGGTTTCGGAGAAGATTGTTAAAGACGTTTGTAAAAATCGGACAAAATCCAAGATGGCCGCTGGCCAAATTGGCGGATCGTCTTCGTTTGAACAAACTAGGATCGCTATTGCTTAAGGATGCTTCCTATCAAATATAATTGAAATCGTCCCAGTGGTTCTTGAGAAGAATTCTTTTTAAAGTAAAGGTTGATGGATGGATGGACAGTCGGACGGATGACGGACGACAGATGGACACACGACGGACGGTCGTCACGACATAAGCTCACTTGACCTTTCAGGCCAGTTGAGCTAATAATAGACACAAAGTAATACAACTATGCGAAAGTGTTTGCTCCTTCAACCGCAGTAGGATAAACTCACCTTATAAAGGGCTATGCCAGAACAGCTGCCTTAAATTTCGTATGCAAACACAATTTTAATAGCCATGTATACATTATATTCGAAACACTATCAAAATTAGGTTCGCACACATAAATTGTGAGAGCATACAGTAAGAATATGTGTAAACGCGCAAATTTGCCAAATTTGCGAGAGTTGCAATTATCTTTTTGATAACCAATTTAAAGGAAATCACTCTGTTTAATAAGAAAGAAACACGTACGAGCGTATTCAGCAGGAAAACAATACTAGAATCAATTACAAACATGGCGCGTACTAACGGTAATTTCGGCGACACCGCTTTCGGTATCTGCCTTGTTTACTATTGATTCATATGCAGGGCTCTGTCAGCCGTCACTGGAGTGACGTAGAGGGAGTTGGCTTATCGGTTGACTAAATTGAAAAAGTTGAGTAGTAGAGTTGGAGTCAAAATGATACCACCTCCCTCAACCGGCAGCCGTTCGGCGATCCATGGCCCCCACGCCCTCTCAATCCCTGGGGCATAGGGTTGTTGAGACATGTTGTTGGTGTATGCCTCTAGATGGAGATGGGAGCTATGCCCCCATGGATTGAGAGGGCGGTGGGGGAAACCACGGAGCACCGAACGCCTGCCAGTTGAGTGAGGTAGTATCATTTTGACTCCGACCCTACTACTAGTCAAAATGATACCACCGCCCTCAATTGGCAGCCGTTCGGCGATCCGTGGTCTCCCTCTCAAACCCTGGGGCATAGGAATTTGAGACAGGTAGTAGTAGGGTCGGAAATAAAATGATACCACCACCCTCAATTGGCAGCCAGTAGGCGATCCGTGGCCCCCACCGGCCTCTCAAACCTTGGACATAGGAATTTGAGACTTGTGATCGTGGTTGGTGTAGGCCTCTAGATGGCGATGGGACTGTGTAGGCTCAGACAAACACGTAGTCTCTGCCAGAGTCGCATCGGCATGATATGACCACCCATAGTGTCTTCCATCTACCTTGACAACGCTCACCTGGTAGGATGCTAAAGTGCTTAGTATTTGTACCACGGCAGATTCTGGCATGTTCACATGTTACGCAGAGAATCTGGTGCCAAGCAAGTGTCTCCAGCAGACAACCACGTCCTACCCTCTCTACACCATAGAAGTGGCAGACAGACTCGATCTCTTCAAGTGGGTGAAAGTGGTCGTAAATGTTTCTCCGCAAGGGGTCGACCCAAGGATTGTACCGGGGTCATCCCGGAAGTGGGCCCACTTGGCATCCAATATCATGGCAGTCTCAGCGCCCTGTACCACTGCTGTAGACGCCAGAACGAGCAGTATGATGAGAATCATGGCTATATGTGAAGAGTTAAACTGAACAGAGTGAACCCCTCGAGAAATATCTGTGCCAGATCGAGCCCTGTTCTATCCGGATTGATAGTGATTTTCATCCCCTCAGGGGCAGGGGCCAGCTGGTTCACTCTGCCACCGGCTAAGAAACGTAGCTCTAGGACTATATGAGTCAGTTGTGGGCTAGTGAGGCCGACTCGCTGAAGCAGTTTAACAGCACCCTTGGCTTTGGAGACATGTAACACACCATCTACCCGTAGGATGCCCTCCTGGAGGTTAACTGCTTCTTCTGGTCCATCGACGCAGCAGGAGCTTTCCACCTGTAACCCCGATCCGGTGACCCACCCTCGTCAGGGAGACACCTTCACCTATGTAGGTGAGGAGGGAGGTCCCCGATTGTAGAGCTTTCGAACTGTCCCATCCCTTTTCACAACAGTGGAGAGGGGAGTAACCACTATGTCAATGACTGCTGGAGGCATATAGAGTGGCAACCATGTTTGCCAGTCACCACCAGGTCCAGCGCGGTACCACACTTCATCCTTCTCAAACATGAACTGCAGGTTTTTTGCCATGGTCAATAGCAGACCCCCCTGTGTCATCAGCGGGGAATTGCTAGAATAGAGTTCGACCGGATGAAAGCCGAGGTCGTCATTTAGGGTGTTGATGTCTGCCACCTCTGTATCCGAAACCTCAATCAACGGCTCGAGGATGTACTTCCTCTTCGGGAAATCGTACCGAAACACGATCTTGTGGCCATCTATGTTGCGACCCAGGTGCTCCTTCGACACATCCTTGAGGTCCGATGGGGTAGAGGGAGAATGCCTTTGAGTTTGCTTCATACTGTAGGGCGACTGACTTGCCATCGCGCTCTACTACCTTGGCAGCATCAACTATGTACACATCTGCCAGGTCAGCATCAAGACCAGTCGAGTGAGCAAATATGGGTTCCATAGCACGCTATAGAAGGGTATTAAACGGGAGATATAACCATGCCGATTGTCCGACTGCTGCTCTCCGGTGGTGAGAACGTAATCTCACCCTCTCTAGAGGGGAGACTGGTGGTACAGTGCCATGTAGAATGGGTCCTTTTCGAGGTGTCCCAGCGAGGTACAACATACATACACGCCGATGTGCTACATCAGCCTCTGGGCAGTGCACACAGCAGCTCACTGGTAGAAGTCCGCCGGGACATGATCGAGTATCTCCCAGCTGCCAACAGCAACCTATGGAAAGTTATCAGTCCTAGCCTGTTCACAGCAGTAAATCACCTGTTTGACAGCCCCTCCATTAACATATATGCCAGCATGATGGGATATCGGATGCCCATTTAGAGTGTACACTCTTATTACTCCTTGACCTGACGACAACATGATATCACACCAGGAATATCTGACCTTTGCCAAGATGATGAACCCGATAGAGGGTTGCACGAAGGTCTTAAACGCACAGCAACAGATATGTCAACAAGAAGGAGAGCGACTACAGCGGGAGAGCTGGTATCAACAGGCTGCCAGCAAAGCAAGGAGGCGAAGGA
This sequence comes from Chaetoderma sp. LZ-2023a, assembly GCA_034401795.1. NCBI lineage: Eukaryota > Metazoa > Mollusca > Caudofoveata > Chaetodermatida > Chaetodermatidae > Chaetoderma > Chaetoderma sp. LZ-2023a. The sequence continues at coordinate 3,675,261 of CM067368.1, forward strand.
ACAGTGAAGGTTCCCGATACTGACAGGCCCTCCTGGAGGAGAGTAAGCGGGACGCAGGAGTCTTGACAGACGATGATGAGCCAGAGGTCTTCACATACAACAATGAGCCAGATGTCTTCACATATGATGATGAGCCAGGTGTCTTCACAGACGAGGATGAGCCAGATGTGATACACTGGGAAGAGGAGATGGCGCTGAAGTGTAAGACCCAGAAAGTCATCCAGCAGCCGACCTACTAACTTGGTCATAGGGTGAAGTTCCAGATGTCACATCTCAGAAAGCTACTGACACCCCACATAGGGCTGGATGACCACTTTCTAAGAGACGTCTGTCTCGACAGTAAAAAGCTGGCATGGTTCATCAGGCTCTCCAAAATGAACCCTTCTATGACTCATGAGCAGAATCTGCAGGTGATGCAGGTTTAATCTCCAGGTATACTATGGCAAAATCAGAGTGCAGGTTTAATCTCCAGATATACTATGGCAAAATCAGAGTGGGGGAAGCAACCAGAACTATAACCCTCCCTGTCTGCTGACGAGGGTGGTACAATACACGGCCGGCGACTCCAGCAGATAGATGCCATCAGGCAGAATCTCGTCCATGAGTCAGAAAAGTATAGCAGAACGTGCAGGCGATATAAGACAGCCTATAACGTCCTCGCTGCTGTGGGTGTGATTGGAGCCAGTGCTGGTGTGGCAGCTGTACCCACTCTCACTACAGCGGTGGGTGCCATCGTCGCTCTCCCGCTGGGTGGCGCGACAATAGCTACCACTGTCTTGGCCACTGGCATGGTGGTGGGTCAGCAGCAGATCGCAAGGAGGCTGGAGAAGCATGCTAAGTGCATGACACTGGCACAGAGTATACTACAGACCATCGATGAGTCTGTCAGCAAAGCTCTCGAGGATGGACAGGTCACCGATGAAGAGTACCACCATATATTGAAGGTCCAATCCATGTACCGCATGGAGAAAGTGCGATAGCAATACCTCAAAGGCTCCAGTGGGTGGGTTGAAGTGGAGGAGCAAAAAAACAAGATGTTATGGCGAGGTCGCCTCGCTGGTTTCTGGAGTCGAGACAACTACAAATAATGTGCTGCCACCCCTCCTGTTGTCTGATATACCAGAGCTAACACCATTCTCCATCACAGTGGATGGACAGTCCTGAACCAGCTTCTCCATCAACCCACGACCGCTGACCAACTGCCCCATCACCATCAAGGATGTGAAGCAAGCTCATACTTGGATGGCTGTTCCAAGCCTCTCATACTGGAATCAGCAGCTGAACTTTGCCGTGTGGTGTGCCACGGCAGGATGCGGAGTAAGTTCCACCCTGCTTCACTCCTATTCTGGTACTCCTGTAGATGTGCTCATCGCCAGCTGTCTCAGATTCCATGTGCATTTCACGGTGCGACGAATCCTCCATGAGCTGCATGCAAGCCTCGCTGATACAAACGACTTCGACCCACAGCTCAACAGTGATAGCGTCTCAGCGGCCAGCAGACAACAGAGAGAGAGAGAGAGAGAGAGAGAGAGAGAGAGAGAGAGAGAGAGAGAGAGAGAGAGAGAGTCAGCGCTCACCCAAACTATCAGTGGCATGATGGTGACAACAGCGGTCTAGGGGTTATGTATGGTGACCCAAAACGTGACCACTCAGGATTCCCCTATCGAACACCCCGACGAGTAGGCCGTCGGAAGACAGCGACATTCTCGTTCAATCCAGACTCCGACCCTGGAGCGCTGGTGCAAAATATGCACATCACTGGCTTGCAGCAGGCCTATCCAGATATGTGGAAGTACTTTGTCCCACACACCACCTCAGGCCTCACACCAGCAGGGATCGTTCAGATCAACTAATCCCTGGAAGCACTGTGCTACTGCCTCCTTACAGCACAGACCAGGCTGGGGCATTCCATCGGTGGTGTCAGCGGAGAGGAGGTTCAGGCCATGTCCATCAGTCTCGTTGAGGATATGATCATCGTGGCAGACCCCAGTAGTCTTATTGCTAAGTTCCAGCAGGTGTTGCAGAAGGCCTGTCACAAACTTGACTTTGCTATTTCACCACACCTATGGTTGATTCCGAGCAACATGATCATGAACATCGAGGGCCTCCAAGTCGGTGACTATAACAACATGATAGTCGAGGGGAGTTCCACATAAATGCATTTCGACCCCGACACTGCAGCCAGTGACACGACACCACTTCCCGTGGCAGCTATACATGTGGTGTCAGGCCTAGATATCGTGGCGCTCGTGATCAGCCTACTCCGCCACTAGCAAATAATCTATAAGACTATCCTGACTCTCTACAGTAGCAGTGCGGACCACGGTAAGACACGGAATCAGTTTGGCATGCCCTACTGCTCCCATACACGCTGCCAACATGCAAATCCAAGGGCTGGATGGTTCCGCAGCGCATCCTTTTTCCAGCTTGTATTATCGTAGAGCCTTGTTCAGCTCTGAGTCAGGTGAGGCCATGGCGGTCTGCAACTGCTGGAACACATCTGACAGATACTCCCGATCCTTGTAGAAACCTTTAGCTCGCAGGACCTACTCGACGAGATTCTCGCCCATGATAAGGTATTCGAGGAAGCAGATCTGTATATTACCAAATCCTAGATAGAGCTTCACAGCTGTCAGCTCCTCTGTCAGCCCCAACACCGGAGAGCTGAGCGAGGTCATCTGGTGTCTTCTTCTTGTAGTCCTTCAACTCCCTCCGGAAGACCTCATAGTACTTCTCGCATAGCATGAGCCCAGACATGTTTAAGATATCTCAATGGAGAGATGAATATTCCTGAGTACCATCCCGGACACCTGGCAGATGCAGACTGGGAAGATCTTATTAGCTCTCTCGACAGGGGACGCACACGTTTAACCACGTTATATACCCAGTGCTTAAACAATGACGTCAATGGTACAGATTGTGAAGCAACTGCCTGAGAGCCAGGCTAATCTTCAGAAGGTGGAGAATCTGCTGTGAACCAAGACACATAATTTACTGACCAAAGCAAAACCTCTGGCAGTCCATGTCGCCAGTAACGTGGTGGCGAATGTAGCTGTTGTGAAGATGGCAGGTGTAAATGCGGTTCTTCCTGCCACAACCGCTAGCAATCCTCGCTACAGTGGTCGGTGGGGTGGCCGAGCACTGTCTCGGAAGAACTCACCCCATCCCAAAGATCGCCATCAGTGGTGCCTCCTACATTGCCGCCGACAAGATCATGAGTGAACCTATTACACTAATGGAGGCCATGGTTCTAGGAGGCTTAAGCCGTCTGTATATAGCCCTATGACTCTGTCACTCATAGACCTACACTGTTGCCCCTATCTCCTTCCTAGACTTCGATGAGAACGGAGACCCAAGGGAGATCCGAGGTACCATCCCAGCCCGAGATCTCATCGGGAACACTGGTACGGTAGGACAATCGTTCATTAACAAGGCCAAGACTGTATACAATGGGATGGGCATCAAGGAGAGGGCGACGATGCGAGGTATGCTCGGAGTCGATGAGGCTGGAACCATCTAGGTTATGGCTGACTCCTTTGCACAGGACCTGGTTAAGGATCTCCTGAAATCGCTGAGCTCATTCCAACAGGATGGAGCGAATCTCAAGATAGACACCATCGGCCTGAGCAATATCACTGTCGATGGCAAAAAAGGTGCTACCGCCAGCCTCCAGCTACAAGAGGTGAAGAAGTCAGGGTTCTTTGGTTTGCCGTTTAAGATCACAGGATGGTCATGGCTTCCTGTGCATGTATCATACAGATACTGGATGTACTAGACACAGTGGGTGCTGACACAGGCCCTCTACACTATCTTCTCAGCTGCTGCTGGGATTTCACGCTTGAAGCCTCCATCGCATCCTTCGTATCCGCTGGAGGTGCAGGATTCCCAGCTCTGCAGGTGAAAGAGCTGGTGCAGGAAGTACTGCCACTTAGTCTCCCAGATATAGACGAGGCGACCGCTGACCAAGTGCTAACCATCCTCCGCACACATGTCTGTACCATTCGACAGTAGGCCGGCTGATGCTGGCCAGGTGGTGCTGATCATTGCCCGGTCAGGACACGGGAAAAACCATTTTGCTGCGGGCTCTCCTGGCCGAACATCTACACTCTCAATACATCCTGCTGGTGTCTGACTCGGCCACTGAGGCAGTTGACAGGAATGATCAATGGTACAATGGCCCAATCACCAAGACGCAGAACCTGCAAGCAATGATGAAGATGCTGCTGGCTGCCCGACTGACAGAACCACTTGTTCTAGTTATCGATGACCCTGCAATGGACCAGAAGACAGTCACCTACCTCAGCAACATCATCAGGCACATCCAGCACACAAAAATAACTGTCTTCATCCTCTTTCAGAAGTACACCCGCGAGATCTCACCGGACATCCGCCACAATACCCGGTTGCTATACTTCAGCTCCAAGTGTGGACGTGCCCTGCTTGAGACCATATACGACAGCATAACCCTCAAGGAGACCAAAGGGGACTTTATCGCAGGTGTACAGAGGGCAGCTGATCTGTACCGCGTCATCTTCAGCAACAAGGAGACAGGTGAGCTGTCACACTTCAAGCCATCTCTGGTAAAGGTGCAGACCTTCACTTACAAGCTGAATCCAGCCAGCAAACTAGCCTGCTCTACGTGTCATCACTGACAGACTTTCGCAGCTGACGCAACTTTATTTTCATTCCTCAGAAGGCTGAGGAACTTCGTCAGAAGCTTGAGCAACTTCATCAGAAGCTTGAGGAACTTCGTCAGTTTCGTCCGAAGCCTGTCGCTTAAACTGCCACTGAAACCCTTCCCACTAAGGGTCACATGGTAGGACTCTTCTTCTGGAACATCTCCCGGAAGACCCACTTTAGCCATGCATGACTAGCATCGTACCTGCGAGTGGAGTTGATGAGGTAGTCCTGGTAGTTATCTGGGAATTATATAAATGCTGGCAGATTACTGGCCAATCTCCTGTGCCCTCTTTCGTTGAAGATGTGCTCAACAGGCTACTTGCGGCCAACAGTGAGCCGCTCCTGAGTACCTTCTGCATGACTGGTGTCATGGCTCTCCGCTACAGCGGCACTGACCGTCTCCCTGAAGAAGTTATTTGCTCCAGACTGGAGGCTATCCAGCATATCTCGCTCTTCCTGGCGATGGAGGCTAAATACGGCAGCCCACTTCCCGACCGTTAGTAGATCTGTGGGTTCGACCCTCGCCATTTGGAGAGCTAGAATAACAGGACTGTTGGTTTGGGCCACAGTAGATTGAACGCCCAGCCCTGGGTGCTGTCAAATTTCTGGTAGAGTTTCTGACTCAGTAGTTCTTTTGTACTACGAGCTGGTGCTCCTTACTCTATGTCGGCCAGTATCTCCACATCAGATGGAAGTGTGACCTTGGCTCGCTCGTGGATAATGTTGATGTCACGAAGCAGTCCTCGGACCCTGTCACAGTGGGACAGTGCATGCCGTGGCTGTCATGTTGACTGTCTTGCCGACTTGTCCTTCTGCCTATAGACAATCTGCTGGAGAACTTTACTGAACATGGCAGCCGTTTAAAACCTCTATATACCCAGACCTTAAACATGCTGCAGTATGTGCAACATTCAAATGGGGCCATTGAACCCACGTCAGCGCACTGCACTGATTCTCGGAAGGACAACCTGATGGTCATGCGACCCAGTATACATGGTGAGAACCTGTAGTCCGCTGATGCGAAGTACATCGACTTTGCAATCTCAGCGCAGATCCACGAGATCAAGAGCATGACACTCAAGTTCAAGCTTCAGAGGACAACATAATGGACGGTAGAGCTCCCACAGGTTCTGAACAGGTGGGAGATCATGAAGAGCAACAGCACCGTGGAGACCACCTATGTGAACGATGAGTACCGAGTCCTAGGTCCGCTGGCTCGTGGACCAACCTTCTATGCGAAGGGAAAGGGGTACTATACTGTGAGGTACAATGGTGGGTTCACGGAATTCGAACTACAGGTAGGCGTCGAGATGCCCGTGGCAGTTCCACCCTTAACCCTCCTCGAGAACACACACGTGAATTCGGCTGCTATGCAGGATAGGCTGTTCGTCTGGGTGTACACTGAGTGGCTCGCAGATGTGACGATGAATGCTCCAAGACTTGATGTCTGGCATGACGAGAATGAACAGGAGCTGAAGCAAACGGGTTACAAACAGTGGATCGTGCAAGTGGAGCGAGAACACCAGCAGGTCCAAGCCACAGCTAACCAATGGGTAGAGCTGAAATTGCATCATGGTGCATCAGACTGTGTCGCTGTTGTGGTCCAGGTTCAGAAGGGAGGGGTCATCCAGCTGGTGGATACGCAGGACGGGTTCAAGCTTGTGGTTGCTGGGACCAATGTTCTTGGTGAGGTATGTGAGCTGGCTGATTGCCAACTCCACAGACAGAGAACTAAGTCATATGCGCTTCTGTGACTAACCAGTGGATGCGGCGACCTCGAGTCAGCACTCGAGGGCTCTCAACACCTCGGGGGCAGGCACATCCCACCCAATCATGGCAACCGGCTCAGCTTCAACATCAGAAACCTCATAGCATGGACTCGCTCATTAGGTGTGACAGTACTTTACTTTGGCTATGGTAAGGTATGCGTGTCGAACACATAAGGTATTCAGCTTGGGCACGACTCCTGTCCTCACAGCTGCAGCTGCCACCACTACTATAAGCTATGATATCTTCTGACCTGTCGATGCTTCATAGTCGAGCATTGGCTCAGATATCTGTACAGCCTCGTAGTACTCATCGAGACTCTCATCTGCCTCTTTGATTCTCTGGTTGGCCTGAGCTCGGAGTTGTCGTCGGCATGCCTCCCTCTGACGCATATGCTCGAGTGCTTTGCTGTACTCAAACTTCTCCTTAGACAGCTTCTCCATCGCCTGGTTATGACCCTTATGCTCGACGCCTGCCGCCTTATTGTCAGCGAAGCTGAGTCTCCAGTTCACTAAGGCAAACACGCCCGCATTCAAGATTGAGGATGCCATGCTATAGACAACAGTTTAAAGCTACTATATAGCTGCCCCCAGCGATGGATCCCCAGAGCGATGCATGAACTAGAGGCTTATGAAGATCCAGTCGAGGATATAGATGACGAGGACTATGAGGAGGAGTATGATGAGGAGGATTATGATGCAGACAACGATGTCGGTGGTGAGTATGATGACGTAGAGCCTGAATCCCGCAAGCTAGTAACCAGAGTGAAAGGAATCTATCGCACTTATGTATAAGGTTCCATCGGTCTGCTGGCAGCAGTTGGGGCTCTGATCACTCTGTTCACAACGAAGGCTGGCGAGATGGTCCGCAAGATTGCCAACAATGCTCTCCATGGTGTGGAGAAGATTTCTGAAGCCATACCAGCCATCGCCTCAGAAGTAGGTACGTTCATCGGAGTCGCAGACCCTTGGCTACCGTACGTTGCCATAGCGCTCGCAACCATCTGATCTGCCGAACATTTAAGCTGTACTATATAAGGATGGCATCTCTTAACGACCTGTTCAAGTCCCTTAACTTCCAATGGTTGGTCGATAAACTACCGCTCAGGGAGGATCCAGCAGAGATTAGATGCCAATGTAAGGAGGTGTTTGAGGTCTTCTGTTCGTCTGTTTAGAGTTCACCCAGGCCGTGCGTGGCAGGACGGGATTGGACATCAGTGATGAAATCCGGGAGTTTATCAACCGTCTTTCTTGAGGAACTCTACTATCAGCCTGGTAGCTATTACCGTGAGCCCCCTCAACTACTCGAGGCTGCACGTCGCAAGGGCCACAACTTCGCATTGGAGACAGGTAACCAGTGGCTCAGCCACCATGCGATGTGGCAGATATACAGACCTCGTCCATGGCACACCAGGCATGCCCATTTCGATGAAACTGTCCCGAACAGAGTTCACCAGGCATATGTTCTATTCCTTCTACATGACTCGGTTGGTCATAAGACTTACAAGTATGCCCTCACCATCGTCGATGTCGCCAGCAGGTACAAGGCGGCAGTACCGCTCACAGACAAGTCAGCTGGCCAGGTGGCCCAGGCATTCCATGGTGTCTATGAGGCTTCGGAAAATCCCCTCCAGTGGCCAGAATTGTTGCAGGTGGATGAGGGTAATGAGTTCATGGGTGAGACTGCAGCCCTCATGCAGAAACATAGTGTGGCAGTTAGGCGAGGCGAGGTACGGCATCACCATTACCAGGCTATCGACGAACGGTGGAATCAGACTCTGGCAAAGAGACTGTTCCCACACTAATACGCCCAGGAAATGGCCGCGTCGAGTGAACGTTCTAGAGTATGGGTGAGAGGGCTGCGTGCTGTGGTGGAGATATCCAATGCCGAGGTTACTAGGCTAATCGGTAGAGGCTATCAGACCCTCTGATGTTGCCAGTCACAGCTCTAGAGGAGCGAACAAGGGAGAGGAGTGCCTACCACCTGATGCTCTTGTTCGGTACCTGTATGAGCCTGGTGAGCTGGAAGTTGGTCGACGGCGTGCAACAGATCCTAACTGGTCGATAGATGATCACAGGCTTGACAGGTATGTGGAGGCGGAGGGGCGGCTTACACTGTACTACCTGGTACGCCAGCACGGAGTGCCTAGGCGACTATTTGTCATAGAAGAGCTTCAGCTAGTCCCTGCAGACACACACCTACCACCACCTAGGGTGCTAAAATGATACTCGATGGGCTCGGTATGGACACCATCTGGCAGCACATGGCACTTATCATAGTAAGTGGAGAGTTTGAGTTTTTCCTGCTCATATGTCACCATAACCTGGATGGGCATGTGTAGGCCTCGGTGTTTAGCTCATCTAGGGTGCTGTAGAACCTCTGCCAAGAGACCTCATTCTGCCGCTTTAACATTCCCTTAGCCGAGCACTTACTTGCAGCTGTGCTCTCCACGTAGTAGCATTTGGAGCAGAGAGAGATTCCACGAGAGCCTTCGAACTCGAGCTTGAACAGTCTCGGAGTCCGTCCATTTGTTCCAAGCTATCCAGTCCCGCTTATGAGCCTGGTACTCTGCCCGCATCTCAGGGCGAATGACGTCGTCGAGGCTGGAGCCTGCTATTGCGAAATACGCGGAATCAGTGTCCATCTGCAGGTACTCAAATCTGACGAGCTACGTAGCGATCGAGGAAGTCGTAGTAGAACTCCAGCATTCGCAGCTTCGAGAGCTCATAAACGGCTATCCCCACCTGGAAGGGCCTTCGAATAGAGATTCTCGGCTTGCGACCCTGGAGTTCGTATGACTCAGTGATCTCCTTGAGATCTTTGAACCATGCACTACGCAGGGCCCTGTCTACCACTCGTTCAGCCTTCATGAAGCTGGTGTTGCTATGACGTTCTAAGGCCTCGATGAGCTTCCCGTAGGCACTGTTGCGAGGAGCTGGAAGAGATCTGCCAAGAGCGCTTTGCTCTTATCTACATCTCCCAAGCGGCGGACCTCCGTAACATTCTCCACGAACCACTCGATTGGGCGCGGGGCCTCATAGTCTATGGTGCGGTATACAGCAGTGATCTCCAGGCCATGGGTTATATACCACTTGAGTGTCGGTGCGTACAGCAGCCATTTCTTGCCAGGGTGGGCACCGACCAGCTTCTGGGTGGTAGGACGCTTTCTCCCTGTTTGCCCTAGATATGCAGAAGAGATTACCTCTAACGGGATCTCGTGGTTATAGAAGAGAGGAAGCAATTCCTCGAACTTTGTCCACAGAGCCTTGGAGACCTCTATATCCACCTCAGCAAACCCAAACCAGCTGTCTGCTAGGAGAGACTCCTTAAGGCTAGCTACACCAATAGCACCGGACCAATGGCGCACTGTCTCCTTACCACATGGCATCTCTTTGGCCATCGTTGACAGATACAGAGCATTTGCGTCGTAGCCGAGTAGACGTTGGCAGACACGCTCAATCAGGTGGATTCGAGTCACACCGGCTTCGTGGTATCTGGTGAACACGATGCTGGGACCTCCAACAACAGCACCTTCAGCATCTCGTAGGCTTCCTTGCCCAGTGAAGCCATTATTGCTTTGAGAGAGAGAGAGAGAGAGAGAGAGAGAGAGAGAGAGAGAGAGAGAGAGGCAGAGAGAGAGAGAGAGAGAGAGAGAGAGAGAGAGAGCGAGAGAGAGAGAGAAAGAGAGAGAGAGAGAGGGAGGGAGAGAGAGCGGGGAGGAGAGAGAGCGAGAGAGAAAGAGAAAGTGAGAGAGTGAGAGTGTGTGTGTGTGGTGTGGTGTGGTGTGTGTGTGTGTGTGTGTGTGTGTGTGTGTGTGTGTGTGTGTGTGTGTGTGTGCGAGAGAATGGGTCTAATTATGCATAGCCTTCAAACAAACAATTAATGCTCAACCGTCACAGATTATTCTTTAAGCCCAACTGGATTCAAAGCTTTTGCTGCCTTATGCTGGAAGTATTTTTATTGATTTTTTTCATTTATATCCACGTTCTTTCCATTTAGTCTACAAATATGAGTAACAGATTTCAGCCCAAGCCGTCATAACATATATAAGAGCTATGAACGAGATCCTGGCTGGACGTATAGACAAAAAGGAACCTTGAATATTCTGAAATTATTTTACTACATGCTCTTGTTATCCCCAATTCTGGAAGACATGTGTGTGTGTGTGTGCGTGTGTGTGTGTGTGTGTGTGTGTGTGTGTGGGTGGGTGGGTGGGTGGGTGGGTGGGTGGGTGTGTGGGTGTGTGTGTGTGTGTGTGTGTGTGTGTGTGGGTGTGTGTGTGTGTGTGTGTGTGTGTGGGTGGGTGGGTGGGTGGGTGGGTGTGTGTGTGTGTGTGTGTGTGTGTGTGTGTGTGTGTGTGGGATGTAGCGATCAGCGTGTCCGTCCACCATTCCCTCTGTCCGCCCATCCGTCCTTCCATCTGCCCGTCTTTCTGTCCATCCGCGTGCCCCTTACTGGTCAACGCACCTCCTCCTACAGCTTAGTTCCAATTTCTTTGAAACTCGGTAAAGCTAATAATTAACAGCTGAAGATGTACATGTGCTGTCCGGATACATGTATGTCCAGATTGTCCGTCTGTATCTCTGCCTGTCCATCGCTATCAATCATTTGCTGTCAACGCAACTCCTCCTACAGTTTATTTGCGATCAGTTTGAAACATGGTAAAGCTAATCACTACCAGCTGAAGATGCGCATGTGCTACCAGAATGCCTGTATGTATTTCCATCTGTCCAGAATGTATGTATGTACGTGTGCCTGTCCATCAATGGCAACCATTTGTTGTCAACGCATCTCCTCCTACAGTTTAGTTGCGATCTTTTTTTAATTTAGTAAGTGTTCTCAGATGCTCATGTGCTATCCGTATGCCTGCATGTCTATCTATCTGTCCAGAATGTATGTCCGTCTTTTTGTCCCTCCATCTCTGATAATGAATTCTTGTCAACACAACTCATGGAGTTCACAAAGTCATAACGTGAAATGTCGAGTACATTATCAGTATGATGTGCAGATGTGCATGTGCTTTTTTAGTAGCTGGGAAATGTGTCATTACAGAGTTATCTCCCAATTTACCCAAATGTTCTTGTCCGGGCATACTCGTTGCACGGAATTGAACTTGCACTTGCTAAACCTTTCTCAGTAGATATATTAAGGCGGGATGCAGTGTCAGGATTTCATTTTCCAATGATTAGTTTTTTTCTAAATGAATGGTGTAAATGAATAAATAAATTTAAAAAATGAAAATGAAAATGCTTCCAGCATAAGGAAGCAAGAGCTGTAATCCCAGTTAGGCATAAAGAATGTCTGTGGCGGTTGGACATTAGTTTTTCTCAGACTTTGAATTCTATGAGTAATTAGGGACATTTTTAGTAGCGTCATGGCCATGGTGTGATGCACCAATGAGGAAAGCACCTAGACTTCAAAATTGCACGTAAGAGGACCACGGAAACCCGTTGGGTGTTGCTATCACTTGTTTGGTTGTTTGAGAACTGCCCTTTTCCATACACCCCTGCCTAGAGAAATTCCTAGATCGGCCCCTGCAAATGATGGTGGTTCCTTAGGACGGGTCGTGGTACGAGACAACATCTTAACCGTCTGCCTGTTGAATTTCATCACACTACATTTTCCATGGAGTTTAACTCTGGATATGCTGAATAATTTGAAAACAATTTATCTGCAAGTTGGTACTGTTCATTGAAATTAATGTCTGGGGGCTTACAGCTGTCAGACTGTTAACGAAGCCCTAGCATTGCACCACCGACCCCCCCCCCCCCACACACACTCGCCCCATCACACACTAAATATGCGTTAGCTTAATGGGATGGCTTTTTAACTGCATATACATAGTATTTCAAGATATAGGCCTAATAACAAACACACACTGCCTTTCAATTAGAGGATGTATTCTGGGAAGGGTGATTAATAGATGACTCCATTTCTAGCTAAGCCACCGTCTTTTCTAGCTAAATTCCGCCCATTTCTAGACATGCCCCGCCCATTTCCAACTAAGCCACATCAATTCTTATCTATGCCCCGCTCATTTCTAACGTAGCTCCGTCCATTTCTAGATAAGCTCAGCCCATTTCTATCTATGCCCACCCATTTCTCGCTACGATCCGGCCATTTCTAGCTATGCCCCGCACATTTCTAGCTATGCCCCGCACATTCATAGCTATGCCAGGCCCATTATTAGCTACGCTTCGCCCAATTCTAACTAAGCCGCCTCCATTTCTAGCTATGCCCCGCACATTTCTACCTAAGCTCCGTCCATTTCTAGCTAAGCCCCACACATTTCTAACTAAGCTCCGTCCATTTCTAGCTATGCCCCGCACATTTCTAGCTATTCCCCGCACATTCATAGCTATGCCAGGCCCATTATTAGCTACCCTTCGCCCAATTCTAACTAAGCCGCGTCCATTTCTAGCTATGCCCCGCACATTTCTACCTAAGCTCCGTCCATTTCTAGCTAAGCCCCACACATTTCTAACTAAGCTCCGTCCATTTCTAGCTATGCCCCGCACATTTCTAGCTATGCCCCGCACATTCATAGCTATGCCAGGCCCATTATTAGCTACGCTTCGCCCAATTCTAACTAAGCCGCGTCCATTTCTAGCTATGCCCCGCACATTTCTACCTAAGCTCCGTCCATTTCTAGCTAAGCCCCACACATTTCTAACTAAGCTCCGTCCATTTCTAGCTATGCCTCGCACATTTTTAGCTATACCTGCCCATTTCTAGCTAAGCACAGCCCAATTCTAACTAAGCTCCGTCCATTTCTAGCTATGTCCGCCCATTTTTAACTAAGCTCCGTCCATTTCTAGCTATGCCCCGCCAAGTTCTAGCTATGCCCTGCCCATTTCTAGATAAGCTCCGCCCAATTCTTCACTGGTATTGGAATCAATTTAAACTTTTGAATTCTCACAATCTAAATTTCAAGGTAACTAACTTAAGATGCTGACTGTTTTGAAATTAATTTGATACGGGGAAGTTGGACCCTATAGCAGCAACAGCTCAGTCATATTAGTTTCAAAATAGTCAAGAGAATGTTTAATAAATTCTAAATCCTTCAAAGACATATAATTCGTACTCTCGACAGACTTTTCGATTTTCATGACGGAGTTATAATACGTCATTATGATTATGACGTCAGCTACCTGGTGACGTAATTGATTATGACGACAGATACCTGAGTATCGGATCCGTCTGTTGCTTGTTCTTGCGCTGTGGATAGTGAAAGCACGTCCTTGCTGTAATGGGGCGGAAGTGAGTCTTGTATTCGTTATCCAAAACTTGTAGTGAAAGACATTGCTAAGAGCAATACCTTGCAACTACAGTTGATGTCACAGAAATAAATACACAGCGATAGATTACGACAACATAGAATAATATGCCTAGGACTTAAGAAAGTAAGAAAGGTAATTTTACATAAAAATGATATAATTGAATATTTAGATAACAACAGCTATAAGTAGTTATACAGAGCTACATAATGTAAGTTGGAGTAGAGAGATACTATCGTGAGGAAAACTTAGTAACATGTTCTTTGTAAAATGTCCTGCTTCATCTCCATCCCATACTGAGGCATGACCACACCCGGGCTTCATAATCGCACACGCTGTTAAATAGATAGAGAAATAATTACATAAATAAACGAACGAACGAACGAACGAACGAACGAACGAACGAACGAACGAATGAACGAACGAATGATTGAACAAACGAATGAACGAACGAACGAACGAACGAACGAACGAACGAACGAACGAACGAACGAACGAACGAACGAACGAACGAACGAACGAACGAACGAACGAACGAACGAACGAACGAACGAACGAACGAACGAACGAACGAACGAACGAACGAACGAACGAACGAACGAACGAACGAACGAACGAACGAACGAACGAACGAACGAACGAACGAACGAACGAACGAACGAACGAACGAACGAACGAACGAACGAACGAACGAACGAACGAATGAATGAACTAACGACTGAACGAATGACCGAACAAATGAAGAAATGAATGGACGAACAAATGACGAACAAACAAACGAAGGAACAACCGACCGACGGCTTGACCAACGGAATGCCTGATCAACCGCCCGATCAAATGACAGCCCAAGCGACAGGCGGACCGACCGTATGGGCAGATGGATAGATGGGCTGGCACATCAGCGGGCGGGCCGGAAGGTAAGCAGATGTGCGGGCTGACGGGTGGGGCGGGCGGGTGGGTAGGTTGGTGGATGGATTGGTGAATTGGTGGTCAGGTGGGGTGTGGGAGTGCGTCGGGCTGGGTGGGAGGGGGTGGATGGGCGGGGAGAAGCGCATGGCGGATAGACAGACGAATGGATTGGTGGATGGACAGATGACTGAATGGACAGATGTAGGAATAGACGGACAGGCGGATGAATGAACGAATGGCACAGCGTGTTGCATACACTGGATAAATAGATTAAGATGATGTAAGTTTTCATTTAAATTATATATATCACAATCTGGTCAGAATAAACTCACTATAGCAGCACTGTCTGTCCGCTCATATTGTCGTCTCATCAACCGACACATAACGTGCGTGTACTGATGTAAGAGACATATATTTGATAAGACTAAACTCACAATCTCAAAGCTAGATATGCCAGTTGACATGGAGTAGGCACATGATTTAATAAGAGGATTTTGATTTCAAAACAACTCAAAACCACACACGTCTTCATGGATGAAGCCAAAAAGGAGTTCATAGATGTCCGACACAATGAAAGGTGTGAATGCACGGGCGCGATGAGAAGAGAAGATGAGGAAAAAACGAACCTTGGGCTCACCACTCTGGAGGTCAACCAGTGTGACAAATCGTTGAGTGTTGCTTTCCGCTCCTTCAGACAGCTGTGTATTCGTGGCTTTACTGTCTCCCATCAGTGTCAAGGTGCACATATGTGCTGCTACATGTGGCTTTACTGTCTCCCATCAATATCAAGGTGCACATATGTGCTGCTACATGTGGGTTTACTGTCTCCCATCAGTGTCAAGGTGCACATATGTGCTGCTACATGTGGCTTTACTGTCTCCCATCAATATCAAGGTGCACATATGTGCTGCTACATGTGGCTTTACTGTCTCCCATCAATGTCAAGGTGCACATATGTGCTGCTACATGTGGCTTTACTGTCTCCCATCAATATCAAGGTGCACATATGTGCTGCTACATGTGGGTTTACTGTCTCCCATCAGTGTCAAGGTGCACATATGTGCTGCTACATGTGGGTTTACTGTCTCCCATCAATATCAAGGTGCACATATGTGCTGCTACATGTGGCTTTACTGTCTCCCATCAATATCACGGTGCACATATGTGCTGCTACATGTGGCTTTACTGTCTCCCATCAATATCAAGGTGCACATATGTGCTGCTACATGTGGCTTTACTGTCTCCCATCAATACCAAGGTGCACATATGTGCTGCTACATGTGGCTTTACTGTCTCCCATCAATATCAAGGTGCACATATGTGCTGCTACATGTGGCTTTACTGTCTCCCATCAATGTCAAGGTGCACATATGTGCCACTACATGGGGCTTAACAATGTTCTAGAACTGCCAGCCATCGCAAAATCTTGCGAGCAATCAGGAATCACCGCTGACCACACATCCTAATGTCCGCACATTACAAACTGTACATGAAGCACCGCAAAATGTGAGCGTAGTGCAACGTACAGCGATGGTCAATTATTGACCATGGTTTTCGATTACGCCAGCTCATAATGTATTGAGATCTTCAGGACTTGGTGCCAATATCGAGCACGCATGCATAGGACGCCACTAAAGACAGAAAAGAATTCTGATGAGCTTAGGATGATCTCAACCGATAAAACACAGTATGTCTGCAGAAGGGTGAAGAAAACTGATTGCAAGTTTTCGCTCCTTCCAGCTGCAGAAACACGTCGATCCAGTTTATCGGTCAATCATGACCGCATAATCTATTATGCCATGAATAACAAGATTTAGTCCGTCATAAACACATAATAGTCAAGTTATACGAATTGTATCGCTTTACAATTTAATAAACATTATCTTGTATATTATGAAACTAATAATTTCACTGGGCGCTGTTGCTGCCATAGTTAGTGTCACAATATCCAACATTGTACCTGTATATTTTTCTTGAAATTGAGATTCAAAGAGTGCATGAACGATTGAACCCAACACGGGCAAGGCGTGGATGTAGCTTAGCTAGAGATGGGCGGGGCATAGCTAAAACTGGATTCATCCATTATTCTCGAGTACATCACATGTTCTGCTCTATGATTGACCATGCATGTGAATCATCCCAGTACCTCAATTTCAAGAAAAACGCTGCTAAGTAGTGTTTTGTCGTTCGAAGCGATATATTTTATATATTGTTGCATACCTTTCTTATTTACTGGTACATCTAGCCGCTTTCTTCGTCTGCTTCTGCTACTTCTTCTGTGTCTTCTCTATCCTCTTCCGTATCCTCCGGTTCGTCCTCCTGTTCGCCAGCAGTAACACATTCGGCCGTCGCTTCAGCTGCTTCTTCCTCTGTCTCAGCATCACGTTTGACGCGGTGATTTTCTGATTTTTTCAGGAATGCGTTGGCTTCCTGTTTGACAACATTCACATGATAGCTTCAGCGAGGTCAATGACGGACACTGCCGCCACGAGCAAGCACACGAACGGCACAATTGTTAGTTTCTGCATGTTGAACCTGAATTAAAAATATTGACAGCATTTAGATGAGTAATCATCTATAATAACGCCGTGTATAATGGACACAGTATGACTCACAAAACGCGGTCCCTGAAGACAGGTGGTCACTTAACCCCTCTTGTGTCAACTTAACCCTTTAATGGTCAAGTCCGCCAAAAATGTCAGTGTTAAATTTACAAAATTAGTCTACAATTTAAATTTTCTGAAAATGTTGACCATTAAAAGGGTTACTTGATAAAAGTAGTATTTGGATGCTTCAAGAAGGGTAAATACAGATTATTGGATATGGCATATATCTTCCTGGAGAGGTCATTAAGTCAGCTGGTAAGACCAGACATTTTAAAGAACCATTGCGTTATCTGACGGTGTCTGTTACAATCTTGTTTAGCTGAGGTATTAATTTGTTTCTCCATGAAGTGTTGGGAGCCCATTGTAACAGCCATGTTTGCGTGAGTATATATCGCCGCGCTCGTGCGTGCGTTTGTGCGTTCGTATGTGCGTGCGTTTGTGCGTGCGTGCGTGCGTGCGCGTGCGTCCGTGCGCGTGCGTGCGCGCGCGTGTGTGTGCGTGCGTGCGCTTGTTTGCGTGCGCGTGTGTGTGCATGTATGCGTGCACGCCCTCTTGCGTGCCTGTGAGTGTATGTATGGGTATCGCTCGCCATATTCAAGGGTTATAACTGTGTAGGAAATTTACAATTTAAAAACTGTTGAATATTTTGACATTTAATCGAAGAAAATGCTCAATTGATTTTCTACCTATGCCATATTCAAGTGTGCGAATAGACCTGAACACAGTTACGAAGAGCGCGTGTGCAGCAGATGCGGAAACGATGCACCACCGCATGATATGCACATACACGCTGAGCGATATCAGGGGGTTGGGGCGAGTGGGGATGGCGTCCGTTGGTGTATTTAGTGAGAAGTGGGCAGTCGATGGGGGCATGCCGCACACTAATTTCCAAGCATTATGTTATATGGATGTCATGGGTTTTGGTAGCCTTTAATTTTAACTCTGTTTGCATAAGATGGGCAGCAAACACAATTCAGGAGTGTAGAGGTTCGCATTCACCCTACCCACCAACTACTTATCGGTATAGGAAGGTGTCCAAAGGTTCAGGGTGGACGCAAACGAACCAAACTTGGGGTATGGGAGGGTGCTCCCCAACCATACCATACCCTTTCCCAACCAGGAATTTTTAAAATTTAGATGTTCTGAACTAAATTCGCTGCATTTCAGGTGTAAATATGGAATTACCTGTTTAGACACTCAAAACGTCTGGTAGTGGGAGGTGGTGGGTGTGGGTGGGGCGTGCTGCAAGGCAAACTCATATGGCTGCCCTCAGATTGACCCCCACGCCCCATATGTCTAGGTTAATTCTTGAAATTCCCCGCTACATCCCTAGTATCTATGTCCTCACATTGTGTGTCATAACATCTCTTCTTAGCCTTTTAACCCTTGAATTGCCAGTGTCTACTCCAAGTACACAGGAAAGCAGTTTAATATTTTGAAAGTAGGTTGACTTGCACCTCTAGCAGCAACAGCGCTGGTCAAATTAGTTTCAAAATATTCAACGTAATATTCTTTACATTAAAGAGAATTGGGTAATTCACGTCTGTATAGGGTTAACGGGTTAAAGCATTCAAGTACGGAAGCGTCAGCGTCAGTAGGTTTGTATTATATTTTCAAAGATAGAATGTTGATTATTTTGGCACTAATTTAACTGGAAACTGTTGCTAGATATTCATTAATTTTAAAGCAATCATCAGAATACTTTATCTATATTTAAAATGTTGTTTGCGGCCACTCAATTAAGGTAAAATGGTGAATACAATCTTGAAACAATAATACAGGGTTTTTCTTGATGCTTAAGATCCAAAATGCAGAACGTCTGCTTTTCACAATTGCATGTAGAGATGGGGCAGGGTATGGCACACTCACATTTCTGTTATAGATATATCCAAAGTATATAGCATTTTCTGTTGAATCCCTGTATCGCTTAACATGAATCATAGATAAGTATGAAAACTATGGAATTATAAGAAACACATTTCCAGCCATTCCATGCCTTGAAAAGTGTAGAAATTAAACATTTTCAGCCAAGGGTCTGAAAAAAGTATGTAAAATGGACAAAATATTGATCATTGCAGCTAGTACTTTCAACAGATTTCTACAAATTTGTCATTTTGGAATTGGACACTGATTAGAGACATTATGAATTGGTCCTAAGATCATCATTTTCCTAGATCCAGGGTTGAGGCTCAGCCTACATGTGGTAGTGATGGGCTCCAACCAAAAGGTCTGTCATCGCCTTGTACCTAATGTTATTGGCAAGGAACAAAATCAAAATTGTCCAAATATTGCTCGAATTCTATTAGCGGCACTAATACTATTTACATATGTATTAGCAGCACTATTTTGGCATATTTTTTCACTGATGTGCTGAGCAATATATAGATGTCATATCATATAAAGTTGCGCATGGAAAGATTTCAAGTGTAACAACCTATATATTTGCAACGTATGTAGCTATGTTAGAAATGTACTAAATTTAATAAATCAACCGAAAGAGCAAAACACAACTCAAACTGAGCAAATGTATAAATGTGGGTTATTCCATTTCTATGGAGCGGCACAGAGGACCATGATACGTATGGTAACCAGAGACGTAAATGAAGTAAGACTTAGACATATATCCAGAGGAAAGTGTCAATGTGGACATACTTTTATGTTCTCTGTGAAGTGTTACATGTTCAACTCAACTGCAACAAATTCTTTTTAAATATAACTATTATGAAAGGGATGTGGCTTTCGCTATTGACTCTATTCAAATTAGCTTACAAAATTCCAACAAATGTCCTGTATAGTTGCCTTGACATATAGTATATTTAGTGTATAGTGGGTGAAATCCTTTCTTCTAGGACAGAAAGTCAACAAAATGCCTTTCTGAGGAAACTAGCAAACTTATTATTGAAGGTAATAATGCAACAGCATAAGGGTTAAGCTGATAATTCAGCAGCATAAGGGTTAATTTATCTTTAATTATTCTATATTTTACAAATAGCCTTATATGACTGAGATAAATCTGTCTCATGTGAAGGTGTACATTTCCTGTATTTGCCAGTGCGTACTACTATGCTAGGTGAAAGTGGGGTGGAAAGATGGGCATACTCTCCCATTCTCTCCATGCATTGACAATATTTGCTGGATTGTAAGACTTCAGTAATCTTTTCTATGGTAGTCTTGGCTTTAACTTTTGGAGAAATCATTTATTTTGCAAATAATTTGACTGAAAGTAATTAGTGCTATGCTATAGCCACAACACATCTCTGGGAAATTACTTACACAGCATGTTTCATGTTTAGCTCATTGAAAGGTATACATGAGTTACTGTGCATTGAAATGGTTATTCTAGTCAGATACTATATTACTCTGAATACAAAATTGCATGGCTAATTTTATATAGACCTACACAGGTTCAGTTTGAAAAATCAGGTGCCTTATTAGGAGACTGAGAAACAGTTACACTGTTCATCAGGGCCACAAGCCAGTGGTGATTCTAGGATTTTTCTTGAATACATGGTGAGAAAAATCTCCTAGAAAATCTCCTCTTGATTTTGAACAATTTTATGTAGGTAGGAATTCTTTGAAAAAATCAATTATATGCCATTTCGTGCATTCTGTATAATGCAATTCTGTGAAAATTTTCCGGACAATGTTGGTTTCCCACAACTTATTTCCCCAAAATCTTTTCAGCGGTAGTTGTGGGGTGGGTGGCGTTAGGAAACCTACCCCCACCCCACCCCCACCCCCACCCCACTCCCACCCCCACCACCACCACACCCAGTATAGATATACCACTGTGACAACGCAATGTACCGACTGTATAAACTATGCCTTGGCTCGGCCACAGCCAGGATTATGTAGACTTTAACTGAGCATTTGCCATGATTGACTAGGCCATGCCTAGGACATAACCAGGTTTGACTAGGCCTTAACCAGACCTTACTAGGTCTTACCTATCACCTAGGCTTCGATAAGCCTTATCCAGGCTTACCTATACCTTATCTATGCTTAGCCAGGTATTAGCTAGGCTTGGATAGGCCGTACCTAAGCCTTAGCTAGGCTTGGCTAGGCAAGCTAGACATTAGTCAGGCTTGGTATGCCTTGGCTATGCTTTCTCTAGGCTTGGATACACCTTAGCTAGCCATACTTAGGCCTTAGATAATGTTACCTAGGCCTTACATTCGTTAGGCCTTAGCTAGACCTAAGCTGGGCCGTATCAAGGCTTGGCTTAGTCCTATATGGAGTTACATAGACTGTAACTGGGTAATATTCCTGCTTGACTGGACCATACCAGGGCCTTAGGCAGGCTTGACTAGGCCTTAGCCAGGCTTTGCTAAGCCTTACAGATATCTTAGGTAGGCTTCGATAGGCCTTATCTAGCCTTAGTTAGGCCTTAGCTATGGCTACCTAGGCCGTACATGGACTTTAACTAGACCTTAGCTAGACATGTCTAGGTCTTACCTAGGCCTAAGCTGTGCCTTATCTAGGCAAGGCTTAGTCTTATCTAGGCCCTAGCTAGGCTTCCGTTGGTATTAGCTAGTCCTTAGGCTTGCCTAGGCCTTAGCTAGCCTTGGTTAGACCGTACCTAGCCTTAGCCAGGCTTGACTAGGCCTTAGCTATGCATTAGTCAGGCCTAGATAAGGCATAGATTACGACTAGGTAAGGGTTAGACAAGCCTAGCTAATGTCTGGGTAAGGCCAACTAAGGCTTAAGTATGTCCTGGCTAAGCCTGGCTACGGCATAGGTAAGGCCTGGCAATGCCTGGTTACCGCCTAGGAAAGCCTGGCTACAGCCCGCGTAAGATCAAGCTAAGATCTAGGTAAGGCCTACCCAAGCGTAACTAATACCTATGTAGGGCTTTTACAAAATTAGCTAAGGTCAACGTGAGGCATAACCAAGCCTAGATAAGGTCTACAAAAATCTAGCTACGCCTTAGCTAAGACCTCGCCAAGCTGATCCAAGCTCTAACTATCGGTTTTATTGTCTGGTAACAAAGTGTCTGCTGTCTCTAAGATAGGTGGTGAAGTGTCTGTAAGGTTTCCAATAAACTAAAATTTACATCCGACCCGACCGACCGCACAGCGCAGGTTTTATTGTTTGATGACAATATGTCTGCTGTCTCTACGGTGGTCCAATAAGACAGGTGACAATGTGTTCGCTGTCTGTAAGTCTGTTTTAAAAAAGCGAAAGGCCCAAGGGCCTGTGACGCCCAGCTGGACCATTAACATTTGAACCATTTGCATTTACATAGACATGACGGATAATTTTCGAAAAATCCAAGATGGCAACCAAAGAAATTGACCAATCAAAATTCTCGTTTTGTATGTTGAGGCATACTGCCATAGGATCATTGCCATCATGTGGCATGGCAATTAAGAAGTAGCGTTTTAATTGCTTCTGGAAAATTATCAAAAATCCAAGATGGCCACCTAAAATTCGACCAACCAAAATTCTGAAAAGGATTTCTAGATCCTACCATGATAGATTCCTTCCTGCCAAATTAAGCTCAAGTCCGACAAGCGGTTAATGAGGTGTAGCGCTTTGATAATGTCCAGTAAATTTCTCAGGAAATCTAAGATTTTCACCCAAAAAATGACCAATGGCATGAAAATCTTTTATGAAGATTTATCAGACATGGTCAAAACGCCACTTTTCATAACCGCTTGGCGGAGTTCAACTTAATTTGGCAGAAAGGGCCATATGTGGGTAGGCTTCAGTACTTATGTACATAATTTTAATGTGTCCATTTTTACGATTTTATGAAAAACTTGCTAGAAATTGTCAAAACGCTACTCCTCATTAACCACTTGGCGGATTTTGAGTCACTTGGGCTGAGAGGAACACATGGGGCTAGGCTTCAGATCATGTATACAGAATTTTGATTGGTCAATTTTTCGAGGGGCCATCTTTGATTTTCCAGAAATCCTTTTAAACAATACTCTTCCTTAAGGAATGGCCTGATTACAATGGCACGTGGGTAGAATGATCCTATGGTGACTGACTTCAAGAGTACTAATGAGAATTTTGATTGCCTGTTTCTGTCGGAATGGAGCTTGGATCAATTTCTTTGGCGGTTATTTTGGATTTTCCGGAAATTATCCATCTTGTCTATTAAAATGCAAATGGTTCAAATGACAATGGATCGAGGTAAACGCCACAGGCCCTTGGGCCTCCTGCTTAGAGATTTTCACCCAAAGGATGTACCAATCAAAATTGTGAATAGACGTTCTAGAGCTTACCTAGCCATATATGATCATTCCAGGTAAATTTAGTTGCAATCTGTGAAGAAGCTAAGGAGTAGCATTTTGACAATTTCCGGTAAATTTCTCATAAAATCTCAGATATGCACACACAAAATTGGCCAATAAAAATTTTGAATAGAAGTTCTGTAGGGTAGTAGGATAGGATCAAGGAGGCTCCAATTTAAATTTAAATTGTATCCGTCTTAAATATTGGCTAACAGATGTTGATAATCAACACATGCTAAGAAAGAACTCGGACACTATCTAGCAACACACGTGAAACACAATCCTAGAAGAACCTGTTCAACAAAGTAATTTTGCGCCGCTTATTGGACAAGAAAGCAATATGATTTTACTTGAAAGTTATTCGAAGAAAAATATAAATAGGCCGGCTGGGACGTCTATCGGCTGAATTCTGAGACAGCCGGTAAATAAGCTCAAGCATAAAAGTATAAGAAAGATCTCCTTGAAAAAATTGGTAGTCAGGAACTGAAAGAGCCTAGCACTCTTTTCCATTGAAAGCAGAGTGACCTCTCTGATTACAGGGCGAATACGGGTGAACTTAATTGAATACCCTTGACCTTTGGTCTATAAACGTGTCCGAGTTTCTAGACTGAATTCAGATAAATTGAACAGTTCGAAATTACAGGCGGCGGAGATCAAGTTTTAATTAAATCAATCAAGTAAAATTAAGGTCTAGACAACCTTGTCTTAAGGAGAGCCCGTAACGATATGCTTGGTTTAATGTTAACCTAGATTATTCAACTTGGCTTCAGGATATGGTTTTGCCAAAGGATTAAATCTAGAACGACTTAAATAATAATTAGAATCAGTAATTAGATTACTTGTTGCATCCCAAAACTAGAACGAAATCCGGTTCAACTATCCTAGAGGGTAGTCTGGACGTACTAAACACATATTCGATTCTGAAAGATGATGACGTCACAATGCTTGAACCGTTGCGAAGACAGGAAGGTGCATTCTTGGCATGTGCAAGGCACTTTTAAAATGGTTATTGCACATTAAATAAGTAATATATCTCCTAATGTAGTGTAATAATAATAATAATCAACAAGTCATCTTCTGCGTGTCCTAATGTTAACGACTGTGCCTATGTGATGCGATTCTAAACTGATTACAATGACAATGATTCTGTAAGAAATTCGAACGTGTTCCTATAAGCAAGAGCGAGACCTACTAAATAATAAGAAAATCACCGCCAACTCTCTGTAAATTGACTGCTGTCAGCAATTCGGTTCTTGAGGAAACAAGTATCTACTGAACAACACGAAATCGCTCAGTGCTGGCTCTCTGGTAATTAAACTGCAAACTTGATAACTTGCTTCTACAGGAAGCCAGGATTTACTGAACAAATAACATCTCAGTGCTGGTTATCTGCAAATTATTGCTATCTGGTTAACTTGCTTCTAGTTGATCAGCATTGCATTCTCAAAAATACTCTAAAAATTATAACAAAACTTAATTGGCAATAAAGCGAGGCGCCTTTTAGCAGTTACCTGCAATTATTTAGGAATGCAAAGTTTCAGTGTCAAATTGTAATTAATTTTAAAAATACGATAAATTAAAATTGAGGGGCCGTGGCACTTTTTGACACTCGCAAATCTTACGCTTGGTGATGGAGTATTTTTAAATGCTGCTAATAATTTTCGTAATTTTGCATATATCAAGCTGTAAATTACTATACCAACTAATTTCTACCTGAGGAATCATAAGCCGAAGTCATTCTCAAGATATCTGTGTTATTTCCTGAGTTATAGATGCATAAAATTGAGCGTTTATTCATTCACAAATTTTTTTCCAGATTTTGTGATTGCACTATTTTATATTCACTCATCACAGAGACTTCATTTGATATTGTCTGAAACTACTTATAGGTACATCTTCAGAAGAAAACTCTGAATTAACTCAAATGTTAATGTGTAGCTATAGTCCAGTAAATCCACCCATATTTCTCACTCAACTTGGAACAAATTGCAGTAGTACAGTGACTCGCCGGATGCTATTGTTATGCAAATGAGCTCTTGACCTATTTAAATACTGCGTTCTGATTGGTTGATTTAAATGAGAGGGTGGAGTCTACTAAATGAGTTGTGGACGCTATTGTTCTAAATGAGCGGGTGTTCGCTATTGTTCTAAATGAGTGGCTGGCTGCTATTGTTCATAAGTGGGCACTGTACGCTATTGTCCGTTATGACAAAGATTAATGTGTTTTTTAAATAGGTGATCCATGCGTTGTGGCCGGCGGTGCCTCCCCAGCCCCCACCACCACTTCGTGGTTTAAGTGATTTTCAAAAAG
The DNA here is from genome assembly GCA_034401795.1 of Chaetoderma sp. LZ-2023a. Lineage (NCBI taxonomy): Eukaryota > Metazoa > Mollusca > Caudofoveata > Chaetodermatida > Chaetodermatidae > Chaetoderma > Chaetoderma sp. LZ-2023a. The sequence continues at coordinate 3,701,053 of CM067368.1, forward strand.
ATGTCATTCATTTAATTATCAAATTTTCAAAAAATATGAACAAAATGTGTTCCCAGTCATTTAATTTTCAAAAAATCAGAGCGTTACGTGGGTAATAGGTAAACTTATCGATGTTGTTATAGTTGTATCTATCGTATTTAAGGAGATTCTTTAAAGTGGCAGTCATTTAATTATTAAATTTTCAAAAATGATGTTCGTCAATGGGTTAATCGGCCACATGCATGAACAATAGCGTACAATCGCCCATTTAGAACAATATCATCCATCCGACACTTATGAACAATAGCACACAGCGACCACCTGCATGAACGAATGGGTTATAGTTAGTATAAAAGCGATATGATTTAACATAAACGCATGTGTCGACCACTACATACCACACAATTGATTGAAGACGTTAATAGAATTGTGTTAAAATAAATAAAGAGAGTTTAATGTGTAAAGAAGTTGTCACTATATAGCGAACTTATTCACTCAATAGTAATCCTGTTTCTTAAAGCGAGTAGTGAAATATATTTGACCATTTATCGTTAGGATATCGATTTATTCACACAATTATCGATGATAAACTAAATGAACAGGAGAATGCTATTAATGCGATTTTACAGCAGATGGCCAATGAGGATCGCATGGCATTAAACAACAATGCTTCACATCGCATGTATCTGGCACCATGTGAAAGCATACTTGACCATGCTCATCAAGTGCCATCTTCGATCAAACGGAACAACGCGTTGTTAAAAACGAGACTAACGACGACTTGGAGAACATTATGCAACAAATATCTGCATGCATTCCATTCACCGATGACGAGCTTGATCAATATTTACAGGATGTTGACCCTCAGCTATTCATCAATAATGAACAATATCTATTAGATCTGTTGGATAGTGATATCGTACCCGATCCTAATGCCATTTCGATGGATGCGAATATTGTGCAGCAAATATCTGACTGTTTACCATACGAATGTGTCCCTTCAGCTACCCAGCCTCAGTTCATTGATGCATTATGTAGCTCGCAGGGGTAAAGCCGGTGGAACACTGATGTTCCAGTGGGGCCGTGCAACCATTGCCACCAAGATTGAACCACAGGGTGTCGTCCCAACTATTTGTGTCAGCGGTATGTCTATCCATACTAATTTAGAGATATGGAACAATTTATAATTAAACAGTAGAAATATGTATATACAATACAAATAAGATGAATCGTTTGACAGTAAATGAGCACACAATAATACACAACATAGAGCTATCTGGTGTTCTTTCCACGTGGTGTCGCCGCAGGTACCACACAGGTTCTGCAGCGGTATCCCCACAAGAGAAGCATCCACAACGAAGTCACTAAGTAGCTTAATATAAGCTAATATACACCTAACACACGCAAAGAAAATATTATTGTTGCGAGAGGAAAGTGCCACGTACGGGCCTCCTTCACAGGAAAATGCCTTCAACGCCGAAGCAGAGGAAAAGAGTTAGCAAAACGGGTCACTCTTTTGCTCAACAGAAAAATGCGAAGTGAAGATCCTAGTGAAACCATAAATAATCTGATGCATACTGATTTACGTGAAGAGGACGGGATGAACGATTTCCGAAGAATTCCCAAGTCACCGTCTTATGTAGTCCCAAAAACACTGTATTTGTAGATGCCGCTTTATTTATACAGCCTTCTGCTACAGTCTAACCTATCATTTAGTTGTTAGAAACAGAAACTAGCTTTGGCCGCACGTGGCAGGGATTCCTACCTAACTGTAGATACAGTTGTCCAATGGGCGCAGATGATCCGCTTCCCATAGGTCGCTTTGATTAGCATCTACCTTAAAGGACAGCATGCGTACATGTTACGACACAAGGCATCCGAATTCAATGAAAATCCGGCTACCTTGCCCCGCAACCACGTAAAACATCACCTGGGCAATTCCTACGCTGCACACAAGCAAGTATTGGTTACTAACATGTCGTTATGGTGGGAATGGAGAGGTGAATATCCATCGCAAGCATCCTTCCCGTGAGGGCATGGTGGATTCCGAGATCTCACCCAGACACTGCAACGATTTGGATGGAGATTCGTGTCTCGTCCGTCACCGAGTCCTACAGATCTAACAGTTGACCTGTCATTAGGATTAAGTTCCAATATGCCCAAATATGCACTGTGGGCCGGTAAATAAACTAACTAACTCACATTTATAACTATATGTTTTCGCAGTGCTTCCTTCATTGGCAGGGTTATCTAGCTAACAAGTATCCGAAGATACGGGGGAGATGTATGTAAATCAGCACTTTAATCTTCACCATTCAGAAACCTCCGGTAGTTTCCCAGGGTCGGATCCGATAAACGTCTGATGAGGAGTCCAGACAATTAATAAGCCATGTGGCTGGTGGATCATGGAAAGAGACAATAACTTAATATGTATAAGGCCTTATAGGTAACTGGCCAATTTTACACAACCTTACCGGAGTGCGGGGCTACATTACTGCAACAACCAGAAAAGAGGCGTATGCTATATATCTCCAGATGAAGAAATTGTCCCTAGCCACTTTAACCTATCCTATCGAGCTGAATAGTAAGATTTAGTCGGTAACATGCCAGGCTCAAACAATTGGAGCACGGTCAGTGACCTCGTTGTAAAACTGATAATGGCGGGAATAAAGTGATGTGGATATATATGTTGCTGTATAGTATTTCCTAGTGTACTGCGGTTCAAAGTTGTCGACAATTAAACAAAACATATTAACTGGATGGCTAGCTGCCAAATACAACTAACTAATGCAATAAATAGAATGTAATTAAAAGAAGTAACTAAATATCACAGATTGATAACCTAAATGGTGCGGCTAGTTGAAAGCACCTACAGTAAACAAGGACAATATTTACAGTAAAACATAAATTATAAATTGCGGTCCTAAGACCGGGAAGGTTCCTATTTGTCATCAGTACCATATACGAAAATGATAATTAAATGTACAATAGTATAGCTACTTGAGTACCTAATAGTCATGGGTATGGAACAGGCTACTATGTTACTGAAATTGAGGTGCTAACGTATTCATAGCGTGAGTCGACACGTTCTCTGAGGCTGGAAAGATTTCCACAGGAGATTTCCGCAGCTGATTTCCGCAGGCAGGCCTCTGCATGCCGACTTCTTCAGACAGGGCAGACACGGTACATACTCAGGACAGTGAAACAGAGCAGTGACGAAATGACTATTAGATGGTCTTTGTAGCTAGTATACAATTTATATGGAAGTGAGAAATTTATCCGTCTGTCAATGGAAGTAATAAAGTTGATGTTTGCTCGTTAATAGAGAGGTCTTTATATAATGTTAAGCAGTTACATAAACTGGCACCCGGTGCAGGATGCGTCGCATAGCTCTTACGGCGCACCTAGCAAAGTTCCACCAGACTATGGTCAAAAAGTTAATTAAACACACACGACATGCAGTGCGGAAATTGAAGTCCACTTTTCAGCGTGGTTGGCAGATCCAGCGAGTCATCCACCAAGAATCACCGTAAGCTCTAAATTCCGTAGAATCACATCCCGGGCCCGCACGGCCCACTCTCGGAAGGGCTCCTTTAGGAAAGTCTGGGTGCGGAAAGTATAACTTTAAATTTAGTCTATTACCATGGATGGTCGTCCAGGGGTGTCCAAAAACTGGTGGAAGCCGAAGACGTCCTGCCACCCTGGATGTGCTGGGATCCGTAAGACACCGGTTGAAGTGAGAATCACTGTAGGTCAGCAGTTACATCCGTCATCCTGATGGTCCAGTTGTCCTGCGCAGGCTGGCTTCCACACCGGCGATGCTCCTGATTCTCGATTTATCACCCCTTTTATACTACTCGTGACGTCAGAGGCAGATCCCTCAACCAATCAACGGCCGAGCAGTAGCAAATCAGCGTGCAGCTAGATCAGTGACGCATTTATCACGTGCGCAGAACAGTCTAGATCTATTTATGCATACACACGATTACGACGTCAAAAGTAATATTTTGAAGATAATTTAAGGGTATTTTCGCGGATAACTCAGCCATTTCTGGGCCAATTTTAAAATGGTTAACAGTTCTAGAAAGCTCCTTTTATTCTGGTCCTGATCAGTACCAAGAACATCAAGAACGGAATAATTAAAGGTTTTTTACGAGTACCAACTCGGTACACTATAGGCATGCACTCGCTTCCAATTCCGAGACGTGTTGTCAGGGAAGCTGACGCGCGTGCATGTGCGTCACACGCTTTATCAGCCAATTTCAACGAAAACCTCTCTCATAGGGCTTATATACGTGTACTATCCCACCCAGGGGGGGGGGGAGGTGGTGCGTGCTTGGAGCGAATCCGGAGTGGCCATTCCATACCAAGCTTTGCCGGGATGGTCAGTACCCGTCTGGTCGGTCCGTGCTACACCACCCCTCCTAGTTTGACACCATGGCAAACGATCATGCATGGTGGATCAAACGCATGGGAGCATGCTAGGCAGGAATTATAGACATACTGAGTAGGCGCGTAGCAAAGAGGAGAGTGACTCAAAAGATGCGTGTCCATAAGAAAGAGCACATAGGGTGCGAAAGAGTTTGGGAGGGCGGCATACAAATTGATTTTGATTTTTTACCTGGAATTATTTTTCCAGGTCTTTTCTTTTTTTGGGTTTTGGTTTTCATTTCATGGTGCATGTATATTTTCATTCAGATCTTTTACTTATCTAAACAAAAGCTTGCATGGGTGTTCTCTTGGATGCGGATACATTTTCTTCCACAGAGAACACACAAGCTCCAACGTACCACAATTACAACACAGTTTTTATAAAATACAATGTAAATAGGATAATATATAATCACATAACTATACCCGAGAAGAGTATCACAGATTATGCTAATTACATGTGCATCCCGAGTAAATAAAGGAATGCGCATAGATGTATATATATATATATATTTATATTAGAGGCATGCATCCCGATTATATGAGAGGATGCATACAGTGCGGTTCCGCACAAGCAGCTCTCACTGCCCCAAATCCACCCCGTCGTACTGGCGCGGGGTTTAAAAATAATAAGAAAAATATTAAATAATAATTAAGTAAAGAAAACAAAAAAACCTAGTTTATCAGGCAGCACCAGTGTAGCTGAGACTGCATGATGGGATTATGACATATTCGCTATGGTGTGTTGTGTACTTATGTCGCACACGACGTATTTACAACACAGGAATCTGGAGCGATTATTTTATGTGAGACACAGCTGCGCAAGGATATATGCACAGCTGTGTAGGATGACCATAGTCAACCTAGGGACTGGGTATCAATTGTTAAAACATATATAATAATAAGAAAAAGATTTCAAAAATAATCATAATAATAATAAAGTTCTGTGTTCCGCACAACTACTGATAAATCCTGCTGCAACCTCGGCAATAGTGTCCACAAACATCCGCTGTGAAGTTTCTCCAGCATGTCTGGGTACCCCGACTCATACAGGATGGACACGGCGGATGGTCCTCCGATGCCGATATATCACTACTAAGCAGGCCCATATCCATTGAAGCACTGGTGGTGGCGGAGATGATGACCAGTGGTGTGCAAACTGGTGGCAGTGTGGAGACTGTGGACATTACTGTTGTTGTCGAATTCATGATTGTTGTCTGTACTGAGGGTGGACTGAGTGCTGTAAACTGGATGGGTGATCTTTGTAACAATGATGCTGATGTGGATGTGGATGCGGATGCTGCGCTGGCGGATAATATCCAGATTTTCGTTGCCTTCAGTAGTTTTATGGCGGTCGTCCTTGGTACCGCACGGATTTCAGTGAAGTGTACGAGGTGTTTCTTTCCAGCGTAAGGACGATCCTGTGTAGTTACTTTTCGAACTGCTGGATCCGTGGGAGTGCTGCTGCACGCGTGTGATGCGGTGCTGCTCTGTGCTGCGGTGACGATTGTTGCGGTTTCTGTATGGCAGATCTCCTCGTCGATTAGTAGACTACAAGGAGATATAGGTCTGTTTGAAACGTCCTGTAACACCTGCTTGGATACGGTCACCAGTGTCGAAATAACCACAGAAATAGGCTGGCTGATTACGGATGCGGATGCTGATGTTGTGCGTGACGGTGTTGCTGTGGGTGCTGCCGGAGTGGAAACTGCAGGCGATGCTCGTACCCTTGCTGCAGGTGCTGTGGTGCTGATTGTGCTGGTGGTTCTGTCGTGATGGTGGCTGGTGCTACATAATGAATTAGTGCATGTTCCGTGGTGGATGCAGTGGCTGCTGTGGCTGGTCTGTAATGTGGAAAGTCTGGTTGTCACTGTTTCGTATACTTGGTCATGGCCATCTTTCCCGTAAGAAGTACATTAAGCAGAAGTCTAGCTTCAAAGCTAGTGGCTAGAACTTCAACATTCTCACTTTGTTCACCAGGCTGTAATGTTACTACTAACACATGATGCTTTTCCATCAATGCATGCGTCACACCATTATGTGTAGCTGTATCTAGGTACTTGCAGTCCGAACAGAATGCACATTGAAAAAGAGGATCACAATTGATATGAAGCGTCAAGTCAGAATTACGAGAAAAGACGCACTTACACGGCTGTCCATTGAGCTATAATGCTGTACACGGATACTTCTTTCCGGAATGAGCTGGCATCGACTCTTCCGAGCTGCCGGACAAGGCGATATCCTCGGTAAGTGACATCTTATTTCCGCATATTGATAATGGTGCAGACTGGCTAACCTAATCTATTTTTCCTAACTCTTCATACTTTTCCTGGCCAAATAATATTAATAGAAGTGATAAATAAATAATAAGATAACAGCAGAATTTGGTTTGCGACAAGAAAGTAGCCTAATGCTTGATTTTCCCTTGTGTCGAGTTTGACGGGAAGGCGAAGTTTCAGTGTGCGATCTCCTCCTTTTATACTTTTTGGTGACGTCACTGGAGGGCAGATGAGAAAACCCGAAGGTTCTAGGGTGATTCGGCCACGCCCTATAAGGAAAGTTTGGATTTATTTAAACCTGGAGTCAGATGAAATATTCCTCCCCTGTGAAGGAAGTAATTATGAATATAAAAAGAAAGAGTATCACTTTCGTCTTCACTCAAAGGAAAAACAAGTCTCCGATCAACGTAAAAACTCGGAACTACTTATTCCCGTAGAAGCTCACCTTTTAATTAGCATGAAGCGGCTTTTCAGATTGGATGCTTATAAACTTGCCGGTTTTAATTTCAGGCTGGAGCACCCGATGGGGAGTAGGAGAGCGCGATGATATCGGCGACAATTGCGCCGACTCACCCCTCTCGCCTCTTACATCACGCTGTGGTAGATGCACGTTTGGGCGGGTCTTGTGTTTATAGCCTTTGATCCAATTTACTGGAAACAGAAGTGAAAGTCCCGTGGATTCGTGTTGTGAAAGCACATGGTTGATGGGAAACTTGGGCAATATTTACGTAACGGCGGAGTATTGATGCTGCTAATTATCCGTTGTTGATGCGAAAGACTGAAATATATGTTTTAAAATATGTTCCTCGAAACAGCGTCCCTGCATGCATGTGATCTTATACATGTGTCTGTGGTTTGTCTGCGATAAGTGTATTCCAGGCCGTGTTGATCTTGTGCGTGAATATGTAGGTAAGAGAATTTTTGAAATTCTCCCTGTTATTATGCTGTCGAAGTTTAGATCCCGCTTCATTGCGGACTATTCAATTTTTCCCGACTGTGTTAAATCTACTAATGATTATGACATTATCCCTCTAATAAAGTAATTTAATATGACGTCAATTACTTGGGTGACAGATTGGATCTCTCCATTAGCAACTGTACGTATTTTTAGACAGGTGGTATTCGGACCACCTGTCTTGGAGAAGCGCCATCCTCTTGCTTCCAGAACTATGTGGCTAGTCGCAGAAGGCTGACTGTATATATTATGTAATTTCATGTTCGTTCGAATTATGCTTTTGTTTCTGTAAATTCTAGTTAAACTGTTATATTATGCCAACGTTATATGTTACATTGTAGATCTCTATATGGTCAAAACGTGTAATTTCGTTCAGTACCAATAAAAAAAAAGAAAAAGATTTCGACCCGTGGGTTAATGATCTGTATACACGGTAGAACGATGGTATTCTTAATCAAAATTAGGACAATACAGGTGTCTATAATTATTGTTTGTTTTAAACAGCTCCATGTCTTGCGGAAATTAAGTATACTAATTCCACCAAGCAGGACTGTGTTTTCCGGGTGGGCGGACTGCCAAGCATCCTCCTCTGTGTGTTGGACTAGTCCCATCCCTACCTAGACCACACTTAATTCATTACAATACAGCTCGGGAAAATGCGTGTGTCAGTTTGCAATTACAATACCGTCGTATGGAGATTGTGGATACAGTCAACCTGAGTATCTATGTTTCTGTTGTGTTGATGATTTTCATTGATACGCGTGGCTGTTTATCTGTGGATGATCCTTGTGCTGTTGTGAAGTTTTATTACCCTGGGGAGGGGCGGGTAATTGAAGTGCGGTGTCAACTTTATTGGACATGATGTATTGCACTCTGTAATGGCCGAGCCGTAGGTGGGACAGACGTACTTTAGAGTGCGGCTAACTTGAATCAATCCATTATCGAATTCAACATTTTGGTAGCAAAATCCATCTCGTAACGGATGACAGACTGCGGACATCTTGCTCTCTTAATACTATTGACTGTTATTACGTGTGAGTGATGTATAATAATTTATCTATTTCCGTACGATGGTTCCGGGTGGGGGAGTGTGGTTGGAGAATCCCCCGCAACGCGTACTGTAGATGGCTGCAGAATTGTTCCTCCTTTCCGTATGATCAGTTTTCCGTAAGCGGGATAAGAAGGTGATTGTGGAAAATGTTGTCTGGTGTTGATGGCGGTAGTGTTCTGTTGTAGGGAAGTCGGGCTGCTGTGTGGTGGTGGTATACTGCGGATTGGGCATATCCAGGTTTCCACACTAATGAATGCCAAGTCTGTTGCGGTTGCGGAAAGGTCGGGATCGCGGAAAGAGAGGAACTTCCCGCATCTGTGCGGGAGGGAATGTTGGAGAAAAATATGTCTAACTTTTTCGATTTTAAAACGTTAGGTGATTGCTATTCTTTGTTGTTGCTGATGTTGAATGTCTCCGTTATATCTTTCTTATAACCGGATTTGTATGTGATGTTCGCACAACGGTGAGTTGACGTATCCAGCCTTGCAGGCAAGTGTGTGCTGTATGCTCCTGGATTTCTGTGTCCGGTGTGATGTTCTGACTGTTCACAAGGTGTGTGTGTGTGGGGGGGGGGGAGGGTTGGGGATGGGGGGGGGGCTTGGCCGGGCATGTGTGGTCAGGGTTGCCCGTTGGAATGGAGAATTGGTCATCTCTCATTACACGATGGTTGGTACTCTGTCGTAGTTTGTAAGTACTGGGAAAATTCGAGCCGAGAGTCTGCTGAACAGGCTGCTTCCATGCCCACAGCCTGCGGGGGTGGTGGAGGTGGGGTGGGGGGGGAGTGGTTGCTGCGGTGCGGGATACCACCTCCTCTGTAACAGCGGACTCTCTCATATCTGAAGAGTGACAGTCTCCAGACGACAAGTGAAGTGTGAAGTGGACAGGACGAATGATGTCGGAACTTGGTGTATAGACGCGTGACGTGCTTTGGAGATGGGGTGGAGGAGGTGCGGTTGAGCAGGGGGCACGGTGGGTGGGGGATGGTCGTGTGATTTGGGGGCATGGACGGGTTCACCGAGTTGTGCGGTTCTACTGTTCTTCAAAACGAGCCAAGGCCTCATCCGGCCTCTTCACGTCCATGCCATTCACTACATGTTCCACTCCACAAGAAGCATGGCCCAGGGCAGCCTCAGCTTCCGCTTGTGGTAACTCTATAATGGGGGGTATAGCATGAAGTGGGTGGAAGTAGGAAGAGGTCGGCAGAACAACTTTTCCGTCCTCTTTGGACCACACAAACGAGAAAGTCTTCAGATACGACTTCCCAGATCTAGTAGACCTGCACCGAGGAGGGAGAGGGCGAGTACGTATCTCGTCATCGTCCTCAGCATTAGTCGATCATTCACCAGACTCCTGGCTTGGTAGGAGAGAGGTCGAACTTGGACCACGGTGCTCTGGACTAACGTCGGGAATACTTGTTTCTGTAGAGACATTTGTCTGGGTACCAGTGTCACGTGGAGTGCCCAGCCCGAGCTCTGGTACTGGGTCGTCACTGATGCAAGGTTTAAATCGATCGAAGTGGGTGACTGAGGTCAGGCCATCCGAAGCGCGGATATGGTAGATCACGTCCGACGTCTCACCTACTATCACATAGGGCACATTCCACTGGTAACTCAGTTTACTCGGCACATTTGCAGAATGTCGCAAATCATGTACCCAAACCATTTTTTCCACGTCATATGGGTCTCCATGCACTTGCCGGTCATACCATGTTTTCTGACGCCAGTGTGCAGTGGATAAACTTACTCTCACTAGCTCATGGGTCTGTTCTATCCGCTGCCGCATGAGCTCTACATAGAGAGATAGTGAATCTTTCTCCACCTGAATCCTGGGCATGGCCAGATCCAGTGGGAAGGCTAATTCACGGCCTAGCATTAACTGCGCAGGGTTATAAGCCATGCTGGAATGTACTGAAGTGTGGTATGACATGAGCACATATGGGAGTCGTAGATCCCAATCTCTACAATCAAGGCATGTTTCCTTCGTCAACATCTCTGCAAGTGTACAGTTCAATCTCTCCACCATATCATCACTGCGGGGATGATATGGAGTTGTTCTTGTTTTGACGATATGAAACAATTTGCAGAGCTCAGAAATCAGCCGGCTCCCAAAAGTACTTCCTTGATCGGCGTGTAGCTCATAAGGCATTCCGAACTGGCAGAACACATTGCTTGCCAAGACCTCCGCTATTGTGGATGCCTCTTGGTCCAGCAAAACAAATACTTCCAAGATCCTTTCTTGACCCGGCTCAATTGTGGTGGTTGTTGCTAATATTACTGCACACGTTTCATATAGTGATGATTCCAGTACAAGAGGTATCTGTCGGCCATGTCTAGTTCTTGTTGTCTGCAGTGTATGACGGTTTCGCTGGCACTGAGGAAACCAGAACGAAGCAAGGCATCGTTTTGAATAGAGGCGATAACAACTCGCTGAATGAATTGCATCTCCTCTATCTGTATTACGAGATTTACTACGCCAGCCACGGAACATCAGCTCCCGTAGCTGTCTGCAAAAATATAGGCTTAAGGGGTGGCTTGTTATGAGGTGGGATGCTCTCATACAAGCGCGTGTTGAAAACGGTGATGGAAGCTCCAGTGTCCACAGTGGCACTGGTGGAAATTCCGCTAAGCAGACAGGCACACTTATATATCACCTTGTGGCGGGCCTGCGGAAGAGTCTCCAATGATACCATTTGCGGAAGTGATGGTGGTGCGTTATCATTCTGTATATAGTCGGCTTGTTTCCGGATAGCTTCCGTGAGTGCAATTGGTGGCTGAGTGTGGAAAGGGCCAACTCGTCGTCGCTGCTGCTGCGATTGCTTAGGCGAGGATGGAGTCAGGGGTAGCAATGGTGGTGGCGTTGTTGTGGATTTCGTGTAAGCTGTGTTGGTGTATACTGCAGTGCGGATAGGATTCTCACGTTCACGGATGAGGGCTACCTGTGCGAGCCACTTTTTACATCATGGAATGTTTTGTTGAAACGCAGAAGAAACAACGATGGCGTGTTGATTTTCCATTCTTTGTATGATGTTTCTTTATGCGGATCCATGATGCTGAATGAACGCTTCCTTAGGAATCACTGCGGGTGCTGAAGGTTGTTGATGAGGCTGTAAGAGGTTGTGAGTTGCATACCACCAAAGGACATCGGGTGTTAAGTGCCATGGCAGTGGGACGTGGTGCTTGCAATGACTGGGGCCAATAATTTCTCATGATATGAAAATGAAAATAGTTTTTTAGCCATTACAGGATGGGGTTTTTTTTTACAAAGAAATTCTCACGTGAAATGACTTCATTCAAAATAATCGTCCCTGATACTCTTCACCTAACCATAAATGTTCTTGAGATAAATACATGTTGAGTGAAAACATATTTTATATGTAGAAAATGTTTTATGAAAATTTCCATATGTGTTTTTGAAAATTCGCATATAAAATGACTGCCTTCATAATAATAGATTATATACTGAAAAAAGGTCTTGAATAGCGTATGTATATTTTACTGGGAAAAAAAATCATAATTATTTCATGTTGACGGTTTAAAATTGTTTGTAGAGCATTGAGGGAACTGTTTTCGAGCATAGGAAAAGTTATTTTTAAAAGGCCTTTCAACTGGAATGACGGGGTCGATAATTTCTCTTGATATGAAAATAGTTTTAGCCATTAAAGGATGGTTTTTGAAAATTCACATGTGAAATGACTTCCTTCATAATAATCTTCACTGATATGCTTCACCTAACTATAAATGCACTTAGAGATAAAACAGGTCGAGTGAAAACATATTTTATATGTAGAAAATGTTTTTTTTGTGAATTCACATATGAAATGACTGCCTTCATAATAATAGTATCAGGGTTATAAACTGTAAAAAAGCTCTTGAATATCGAATTTATATTTTTCCTGAAAAACGTCATAATTATTTTATGTTGACCGTTTACATCCATTGAGGGAAATATTTTCGAGTATAGGAAAACTTATTTTTAAAACCTTTCAACTGGAATGACTGGCTAAAACATATACCCATCAGACACATGTCTTTGTTTCAACGTTGAATCCACGTTAAAATCACGTCATGAACGTCATGTGCCTGTTGGGATATTTTATACGCTTAACTGCATCTCGTTACAGATTTCAGATTGATTTATTACTCCCAGATCATACATGTGATACATGGGGTATAAACATTATACAATTTATATAGGGGCAAGACAGTTTACATATTATTATATATCTCTATAGATTAACTGCTAACAATAAAATGGATAATCTAGATTGACTACAGTAATGTGATTGCTTCTTTTCAGGGAGGCTATTTTCATATTAACCATTTTTTCGTTCACAATTTCACTTTGCTTTCGGGTTTTTTACCAGCACGGGCTATGTTTGTTGGCCGTGTTTGTGCGACAGTTTCATTCTTTTTGGAAATGTGTAATAATTGCATTTATTAGTCGGCAAACCTTACATAGTATTTTTTTGTTATTGCTAGTGAATAACTGGAAGAATTAAAAATAATTTGGTCTCTTACGGTAGTATTTAGGTAGTGTTTCTAATCGTAATGTATGAAAATTTGCAAATTAAAATGTAATGAAACTCATCTCCAATTTCGTTTTTGTCACATATACTGCATTTCCTTTCTTCTCTTAGTATTCCTTCTCACCTTCACTTTTCTATTGTTAATGAATGGCTACTGGTCCTAAGCCGAGTTAACAATATTCTATTCCTATCATTACGTCTAAGGAGGTATGGTTCCGTTTCCCAGTTAGTCTTAAAAGAGTTATAGATCTTACCCTTCCACGATTCCTACATGTGGGCCAGCCACGTTTGCATAAACTGGTCCTCTATATTTCGAATAATTGCAGCTTGGGTGATTTTGGTGCTATGGATCGTGTGTGTGTGTTCCAAAGGCACGGGTGCCCTGTATTATGTAAAAAGGTTTTAATGCGTGTTGGCCATTTGTATGGTTTTCGGTTTCATTAAAATCCTTTAACATGCAATTATATATTGGTAGTGCTAGTATATTTTGGTTTCCTGAGATAAGCCTTATCAGTATATGATCATGCGTTTCTCTATTAATACAGTTATTGGCAGTTTCCATAGTTCCCCATGTGCCATGTATTTAGGTGTACTTCGCTTAATTTTTAAAAGGTAATTTAGAAATTCTAGATGTGCTTTTTCGATCAAAATACATTGTTCGATTCCATTAATTTCACAGTCATAAAGGAGGTTCGGTTCTATCATTTGGTGGTAGAGTTTTATTTGACAATCAATGAGTGGATCTAATTGTTTAGCTCGTCGAAGTAAAGCGAACATTGCTTTTCGGTCTTGTTCAAAAAAGCATTTCTCTCCGCTAAAAGTAGGCGTCTATTGTATGAAAAATGTATGCCTAGGTATTTATAGTTATATACAATTTCTAATATCTTAGAATATAGATAGAATGAAAGTTTGTTACAGTATGCTTTGTTAGTACCAAAGACCATAATCTCTGTTTTGTCTGCATTTACTTTTAGTTTCTACAATTTGCAATAATGTTCATATGCATTTAATATCAGCTGGAGGTCAGTTGCGTTTTCAGCTAGCATAATTGTATCGTCGGCATAGAGGAGTATTAAAAGTATAAATAATGTTTCTAGCTCGTCTTCTGTATTACCTCGTTCTATGGATTTACACTTTTGGTTACTAAGGGAAATTTTCGAGGTCATTTAAGTATATGGAGAAGAGTACTTGAGAAAGGTTCTCGCCTTGACGTACTCCCCATTTGCAAGTAAGGGCATCCGAGAATTTGTTGTTTAACTTGATTATTGATTTTATGCTATTATACATGCTCTGTATTACTTTAAATACGTTACCATTCATGTTATGCTGTAGCAGCTTTGTCCAGAGGCCATTCTACCATATTGAGTCAATGGCTGTCTCAAAATCTACGAAACAGCAGAATAGTCGCTATCTTTTATTTTTAAATATTTCTATTAGTGCGGACAGTGTGAATATATGGTCTGTTGTGGAATATCCTTTCCTAAAGCCAGCTTGATTTTCTGATAGTTTATTGGTATTTTCTAATAATTCATTAATTATTCATGTGAAAAGCATTCCTAAACAGCTGCGTAGTGTGATTGGTCTGTAGTTTTTGGGTTCATTTGCGTCACGTTTTCGTTTATAAATCGGTATTATAATTCCCTCAGTCTAAGCATCGGTAACGTTTGCTGAATCAAGTATTTTATTAAATAGTTGTTTATATATGCTGATCATAATGTGTTCTGTGGACTTGATATACTCATTTATTATGTCATCGGATCCAGCAGCTTTATTATTTTTTAAACGCTGTTATGGCTTTTGACATTTCTTCATTCGTTATAGGTATGTTTAATATATCATTTTCTTCTAGCGTCTCTAGCTGCAGCTGTTCATTGGCAGCTTCATTATCGCCTTCTATTTTATTCAGTGATCTAAAAAAATGTATACATATTCTCAAGACTTACTGGACACGGGTCCTGCGGACCTTTGTCTTTTATTAATTTCGAGTAGTCCTTGGGTTTGTTACTGCTCATGAGTCGGATTTTGGTATGGTGTTTTTGCTGGTATTTGGTCAAAATACCAAATAGATAGATATGCCAGAATATGACAGGCAAAATAACACTATTAAGGAATGTTTGCTATATATGATAATAACTACGTAAGCAGATTTCATCTTCAATTTCATTACACTCAGGGCATAATCTCGCCCCTCTATTTTTACCTTTCAGCGATCAAATTCTATGGCTAATCTATTGTTTAAGGTCATGAAATGGCTTATTATTAGTAATTCATTTGGTGGAAGTATCGTTAAATATCCTTCAAACTGAAGCATATGTTTTATTTCTGAGTAAAGGTGTAAGCAGCTTGACAAAATTAAGTCTTGTCTCCATTTACCATTAAACTGTTCTTGCAATGTTTGTCTAATGTTTTTAACTAATTGATTTACATCTAAGTAGTTATTATCATATATAGCAAACATTCCTTAATAGATATGCCTATAGATAGATATGCCAGAATATGACAGGCAAAATAACACTATTAAGGAATGTTTGCTATATATGATAATAACTACGTAATCAGATTTGGAAAACCAATGTAGTAGGTATTTTAGCCTGACGCTTGGTCGCAATGTGAGGCCAAAGGTCTGAATGATCTGGACTGGAATTTTGGTCCCTTCTACACCCTTCCTGGGCGAGCCTGTGGATTGAGTTGATCTTGACCATATATGGGCAGAGAAAAAACAGATTGGCAGTTTCCCCATTTGAAATATGCAACCCGCCTATCCTGATCAAAATATGCAAGCACCTCATACTGTCAAAGAAATGCGTATAGCTGATACTAGCCTAATAGGTAAAAAAAATATATATAGCCACAAGCGACGATGCACCGCGGTGGGAGGGTGGAGGGTGATGGGGGGGGGGGGGGGGGCGGGGGCAAGCGGCTAGCATTCAGGTCACTAAGACGATAACCTTATCTGAACCAACTCTTATAGGTGGCTTAGAACATAAATAGCCCCATTTGATAAACTTAGATTAAAGCTGTAAATTTTATTGAATTATTTGAGAAGGTTGCAGTAGAGATCTTCTTTATCTGCTCAGTCTACTCATCCTTGAATGTTCTTTTGAATAACAAACAGCCAATCAGATTCATTTGGGGTCAAAGCCTATCCGATATTACTTCTTAAATAGCATGTAAAGGCTTGTCAATTTTTCGCCAGAAGTTTTCAGGTTATAGCATTTTAGCGCAAGGGCGGAATAATAATAATAATAATAATAATAATAATAATAATAATAATAATAATAATAATTATAATAATAATAATAATAATAATAATAATAATAATAATAATAATAATAATAATAATAAACAGAACAAAAACAATAGGGTGCCAGCCATGATGACTTGGCCCCTAATAATAATAATGATATCGATGTATTAATGTACTATTTTAATGTATATGGTTAAGGTACCACAGCCAACAAGTTTAACTTTATCTGTGTATTCCTCATATACATTTGTAAGGCCTGAGTGAATAGAAAGTGAACTTGAACTTGGAAATCTCCAGGATTTCAAAAAGGGAACTTTTGGTATAGGAGATATGTGGCCATAAGAAATCGGACAGAAAATGTGGTGCCAGCGATCGCGGATTGGGAATCGTTTTCTATCCAAAAACGTATTCAATGGTCTTGGGAAATGTTCGTTTGCTGACCAAGAAAAGACTACTTTTAGAAATTTGTAACTAGAATGACAGCTTGAGAACAAAGACATGTGTTCCAGTTTCAAAAATAATCATAACTTGGCCTGCAGATTGACATTTTCTATAATGAGACAGAAAATGCATTCATTGCATGTTTAGGATTTCAGATTCTTTTGTTGATAAAGGGACGGTGGGAGAAATAACAGATCAGAACGTGGTCATCTGCGACTGCTTTCAAAACAAACGAGTAAACATTTTGCCAAACTATTATCGCAAAGAACCAATTTTTTTCAAATTTCTCGAACTCTTCTCAACACATAGCAAGAACCTTCTAACAAAGATTTGTCCCTTACAAAACATTTTCAACGCCGATTAAATTAGCGTAACCTACATATACCTAAATTATTATCACGCAGAAGGCTAGTACGCGTGCGCACCTAGAGAGCAAAATATCCCATCACCAAGTCGTATACTAGTTGCACACACAAATAGGGCAAAGATGCCGTTGACAAAAAGACTACGTTTATACATTGCAACCTGCGTAGACTTGATGTTGTGTAACTGTAACAGCTGGGCAGCTCCAAAGACAGCTCTAGAAAACCTGATGCCTGCCACCGCAAGCACCTACACACCATCACTGGACACCGATGGCCAAACAGCGCAGTTTGCAATGCTGCACTACGCAAGATATGTAATACGTCGCCACTGTCTGTAAATGTCGCCCAGCAAAGATGGTCCATGTTTGGTCATGTACCAAGGATCCCAGAAGACACACCAGCACAGAGAGCCTTGGAATTCGTCATACTTGGAGACAGCAAATACAAAGCTATGAGAGGGTCATCATCATCATAGTCATCACCACCTTCACAAATACAACCGGTATACGCAGATTTTATAAACATCGCCTCTTTAGTTCATAGTAAATATCTGGCCAACCATACAGCCAAATTAGCACATGTGCACTGAGAATTGGTCTGCATTGTTGAACATGCGCGGCTATCTCTTCACTACTCTCTGCTTCATTCTCAATGTCATGTCGACATATAGATTCAGGATGGTGATTGACGAGTATGTGACCTTGTTAATTACTGACCAACCATGGTCCATAGATGAAATCCGCGAATTTCATTGGACAGGCGTATTGCAATCATCATTCTATACAACTTGAATCCATCAGGCATTATACTCCATAACCGGTATCAATTAAAGACACGTGGCGAAAGTTAAGAGAGAAGCTTGAGCAATAAAGAAAAGGAGTAAGTACATTTGTCGTTTAAATAAACAATAAAGTTTTAACTTCTTAAATATATACGGCCATCTTATGAAAACATATATTATAAACTCAGTAAAGTTTCTGTAAAATGTATTTGTATTTTAATTTTTAATTTTATTTTGCCTTTAAAAATTTTTTTTAGAAAACACTGCAGAAATTACGTCTTTGATTGAGTAGTAGAACCTTTTCTGGATAAATCCGATCATTTCTAGATACGTCCGGATATTTCTAGATAAGTCCAACCGTTTCTTGATGAGTTTGGCCATTTCTAGATAAGATCGACCATTTCTAGATAAGATCGACCATTTCTAGATAAGTCCGACCATTTCTTGATGAGTTTGGCCATTTCTAGATAATCCCAACCTATACCGTTACATACATCTAGCTAAGCTTTTTTGGCGTGTTTCAATCGATTTTAATGCTTTGCTGCCAGCATCTCAATTTCAAGGTAATTATATATATGAATAAACTGTTTAAAGGTGCATATTTACACCAGAAGGCTTGAAAATAAAATAGTTAAAATTGTATAGTTTTAGAGGCTTAGGCCGTGTTTTCACTAGAGAGTTAATCAGGAATAATGACATACATTTGTATGGCGTTATTCCTGATTAAATCTCTAGAGAAACAGCCACTATTTCGGTAAATGCCAGGTTTATCGGCTAGCGTTCTGATTGAACTGGCTCTTGTACCAGAATAAATACGTTAATTTATTTCGAAATTTAATCCCACAAAATCGGTGGTGTATCTACCGATATATCGCTATCGCTTCCCGATGTAAACGCGACTTATTTGCTCAAAATTTGCCTGGTTGCGTTACCGTCAGCCTGTTCTCTCACTGTCTGCCATGTAGCGCTGCGGTCATCATTGTATCTCTTTCTCCACCAGGTGGCACTAACGTGCAGTCCAGGACTATCTTCCATCAGTGTGAATGCAAACCGATATATCGGCTACATATTAACCTACATAGTACACGAAATAGTTAAACAGGATTAGGTAATGAGAAAGAGCTAGGCCTAAGGCCGTGTTCTCAATGGAGACTTAACCGGCGTGGCGCAATACTGAGGTGTGGCGTTATTCCAGATTAACTCTCCAGTGAGAACACGCCCTAGATTATGTGGCTAGATGTAAAGAAAAGAGAACAATCTTAACATATAATAATTTCATTATGTATAAATTAATAGGCCTATCATTTCTTTATATTGTGAAATTGTATTAGAGACACGTGCCCATATTCCAACTTCACAATGAAAAAATAATTTTCACGTATATTAATACGTAATGAAATCATCAATTGTTAAGATTTATTTCGCGTCATTATATTGAGGTATACAATTTAACCTCTAAATGTATCTAATTTAAATAATTTTATTTTATTTTAGAGCATTCTGGTGTGAATCTGCAGGTTTAATACTTTGGAACCCATTTCACTGGAAGCTAAATATTTATTAAATTGTAAATTTGCCAGGGACATACGATTCCGCCCCTTACTGCAGTACATTTGCCGCTTACGTGACGGGCCTACGCCATTTGATTGTAACGTCAGCTAACAAGTGAAGTATTTTGATTACAACGTCAGATTTTTACTTGAGTGATAGTTTTGATGCCCCTTTTATGATTTTTCTTAAAATCCACATCAGAATGCGGGTTGAGTACAAAATGCGAGCCAAATTGGGGAAAACGGTATTAAAATGGGTTTGATGTTGTATATCGCCATAACCACATGGATGATTGGCACCAAGTTTGCTGTAAAAATGTGAGGATGTCTCGTAAAAATATAGCTATAAGATGGTCTCTAATATGCCCAGTGAGTTATGAGTAATGGCCTGCGAGCCAGTTTGTATTTAAGCCTGTTTCCATTTTCATGTAATATATTTCCAAAACTAGATGGTCTCTAGTAATAAAACTTGCTGTACAAATGAGAGGTCCATCTATGAGTTTTACCCTATCAGAATTATTAAATTGTGCTAACGCACTCCTGAGAACGCGCCTGCTGATCACGCCCGCCCTCTAGGGGAAATAAGCGATTTCTGCAGGTGTCTTAGGCGTTTACGCAAATTTGAAGAAGGATATATAAATAAACACATGGGCCCTAGTGACAAGATGTCATGTGCAAATATAACATTTATCCATGAGTACAAAGATTCAAAAATTATTAAATTCGGTCCAGTGGTTGAAAAAATGAAATTATAGTTATAGCTACGGAAATTGACCTCGGCCGATTGACTTCAGCAAATCTGGACAATGGACACAATGGACACAATACTACGCAAGAACTATTGCTAAAGATTCTAATAACTTAATCACTGGCGTTAATGCGGTTACTGCGGCCTCGTTTCGATTCTAAGGAATTTTTCCGGTGGATCAAGCAATGGAAAGTGTCCCCATTTTGGGTAAAATGTTATGGGAACAGGTATCTTTAGAAAGAATTTGAAACGTCGACGTTCTGAAAAGCTATTTCTTGTGGTCGGAGTGATAATTCAGTTTTAGGAAACAATCTGTGGAAATAAGTGTTTCCACAAAATATTTCCCATACAATTTCTCTACTGAAAAACCTACCACCCACACCCCCACCCACCCCATGCCACCACCTCCCCCATCCCCACCCCCTCCCCAACACCCACCCACCCCACCTATGTATGCGAGTGTTCCTTAACACTTCAAAGGTTCCAGACCAAAATGAGAGCTTATCTATGATGGAGTATTCTGCTAAATATTTTGAAACTAATTTGACTGACAGCTATTGCTGTCTAAAGCAGCAACAAGTACGCAGATTCTCGATTTTACAATATAACCCCAAGCAGGGTTCGAAATGGATGTAGCTCCTTAAATAAACACCTATTTGACATCTTTTTGTTGGATAACCCTAGTAATCTATCTGGTTCGGGGGTCAACCGGTATGAAATTACTGCCCAAGTTCATTTAGTATCATTAGAAAGGTGAAAATTTCATGAGTTCATTTCTGGCTGATAACAAACTTGAGCTGGTAGCTTAAGCTTTGTACCTCACTTTAAGTGCACTCTTATCAGAATTAATAAAAGAGCAACTCAAAATCTCAAATTTAACCCACATTAAGTGAATAATAGCAATCATTCCATGTAATTTCTGTGAGCCTTGAATCAAATAGATTAATGTGCTCTTATTTTCATGCATATTTATACAGAAATTGCCTCCTCATTGCTATTACAAAAATAACTGAACCATGAACTAGTGCAAATGTGCATTACACACATTAGTATGAGCATATATAGAGCACAACATGTACATAAACCACTCTTCAACAATAAATAACAGCAATGTTTAAAACTGATGGTAAGCCACAAATTATCAGTTATTACTGAGGAATCTTCGATGCAAATGACCATTGCTCATAAAGGATTAATAATTGCTAACGCTACGTTCACCGTGAGGTTTAAGCATAGCTTGCTGCGAATTATAAGAAGATATTCTGGAACGAACCTTTAGCACACCTATACCAAAACGGCAATTGTTATACATTCGTCTCAGCCACGACTCTTGAAGCTTTCAAGCCCCAAAGGTCATCACGAAACTAAATTCACCTTTCCAGAGTACCCACCTATCATATGACGTCATAATGAACTGCGTGATGTGTAGAATGACATCATAATGACGTCGATAAGTACGTCACGAACGCATACTTGAAGACGGTCTATGCGTTGTTGTACAAATTGTTTGCTTTTACTATTTAGTAAATATTCTGTTGAATATTTTGAAACTAATTTGACTGGGCGCTGTTGCTGCCATAGGCAGCAACAGCACACAGTCAAATTAGTCACATATTATTCAACAGCTTCCCTGTATAGTTTTCAGGAAATTGATAGCTAGGGCATTCGGGGATCGATTAATCCCAACACGGCGAGGTGTGGGTGGAGCTTAGCTAGAGCTGAGCGGGGCATATCTAAAAATGGAAATGGAGACTGCATTCTGGCAGGTCAACCCATATAACTGTAACAACACCAACCAGTTCGTTGTGTTTGTGCGTGTGTGGGTGTGTGGGTGTGTGTGCGTGCGTGCGTTCGTGCGTGCGTGCGCGCATGCACGCGCCACGCGCGCGTGTGTGTGCGTGGCCTACCTGTTTGTTAATAATACACAACTTTGCAAATTTCTAACAATTGATATTTAACACGTACAACTGTCTTTATCACACATTTGTGGCTGAGCGGCCGGCGTCCTGCACTAGCCCACCCCTACACAACCACGTCCCCACCCTGCCCCACCCCACCCCAAGCGTCTGAGGGGGCCGGGGAGTCGGTTGTCGTGCAAGCAATCCTGTCCTCTTTCCATCGTTCCTTCGGGTCCCAGGCATGAGCACGTGTGCCAGTCGAGCAGCCAGAAGCTCCCTCCGTCTCGGAGCGGGGGGGGGGTGAGGGGGGGATATCTAGGCTCGTGAGTCCCCACCCCACCGACAACCCCTGATGGCCTTCAGTCTTTAGTGCAGGTCTCGGGGCTTGCGACACCGTTCTCATCAGGCAGAGTTGGGACTCCCTCACAAACCTTTGCTGACCTGAGTGTTCAACCGTCTCCTTGGAGACGCGTAGGTCCGGCCGGGCATGTCCAGCATGGCTAGGCGCCTGAAAACGACTAGCTATCAGCGACATGGTTGCTTCTTCCCTGGCGGCGGTCTCATCCTCGCTGCCCACTGGAGGGAGTTCGGAGAGCTTGGAGGCCATGCTGGTCGTGATCAGTTCTCCTCTTCCTGCGAGGTCGGTTGTGGGTGTAGCTCCCCTACTTTATCTTTCTCCTCAGTGTGAACGTAGGAGGGTGACGCCGATGTGTACGCCCATTGCTGTGGATGTGGTCTAAATGACGTGAGCGGCAGAAGTTGAGGGGGCGTCGGGAAGAGTCGCATTCGCAGAGGTGGCGATGGTAGTTGCTGCGGTGGTGTCGGTAGTAGAGGTTTCTGTGGAGGCTATATTGGCAGTGGTCATGTCGTCTGGAGCTTCAGTGGCGGTGGCGTTAGCGAGGGCTCGGTCGGTGATGAGTGAGGCAAATCTATGAGGTGCGCACGTTCTAAAAGCTGTCCCCGGGCAGATGGGTGGTCCTTCCAAGAAGAGGGATCCGTTTGGGCTAATCCTGTGGGGAACGGGAAGTGCGTGCGGATGTAATGTGAATGCGAGTGAGGGAGGAGGAAAATGTCAGTGTAAAATTTTCAAAAATAGTCCGCTTTGTCTGCAAATGGAACATTTCCATGAAACAAATAATACTTATTTCACCATTAACGGGTAACCTTTAGAAAATTGAATTTTCAGATTAATATTCCTTATTTTGAAGGTAATTTCACTGATAGCTATTGCATCCGTGGAAACAACATATGCCAGTGAAATCACTTTCAAAATAATTATCAAATATTATGTTGAATAAATTGAAAGTATTTAGATTGATAGCTGCTGCTCTGTCTATGGCAGCAACAGGTTCCAGTCAAATTACAGCATCTGTTACTTATTGATCTTAGTAAATGTTTATTTGTATTCCAAGAAGTTAATATCTGAAGATTTACCATTGGAATTACCAATGGACTCGATTACCAAGCCAGTCATTTCAGTCATACATTTTCAAAAAATGTCTTCTCTTGTAATGCTAATGGACATTCAAAAAGACAATCTTGACAACTAAAGGGTAAAGAGAGTTCTGAATGAGTTAAGAAGGCAATACCATATATTCATAGATTGAGCAAACATAGATATAGTACTAAGCTCACAAGTCCGCAAATAACACCCATTGTGCTAGAGCTGCGGCTTCTAGCTGGTGGTAAACTGAAGCAGCAACGATCTTCCCCAGATGGGATGATGATCAGCGTCGAGGCCGACACAGGGCTCGATCTGACACAGATATTTCTCGAGGGGTTCGCCTTGTTCGGTTTAACCCTCCATGCATAGAATGCTTGTTATACTACTGCTCATACCTGTGGTGGCTGCCTCATAGACAGCCATCATAGTAGATGCCAAGTGGGCCCACTTCCGAGACGAGCCTCAATACAATCCCTTCCACGACAATCTGCGGAAAAATATATTTGATCGATTTCACCCACGTGAGGAAATTGAGTCTGTCTGCCACTTCTATGGTGTAGACAGGTCTGGACGTGGTTGTCTGCAGCCGATGCGGCACCAGATCCTCTGTGTCACCTATGAACATGCCAGAGTCTGCCATGGTGCAGATGGTAGGCACTTTAGCGTACTGCCAAGCGAGCATTTCCAAGGCAGCTGGATGGGCCTGTGGGTAATCTCCTCATGCCGATGTGACACTGGTCATGACCACGTGTTTGTCTGAGCAGCCACGTCGAGATGTTCTTGTTCTAACTCGATAGCATCACTGTAGACTGACCCCCAGGTCATGTAAATACTTCCATAATTCCGATAATGCCATTTATGTCAGTGGATAGCTTCTTAACTCCTGTATTATTGGTGGATTTCGGGCGAGTAATTTGTCTACTACTGTTGGGGTTATTTAGTCAGGTGAATCTCTCCATGGCTCAAGCGATCTATTTGCATAGTCGCCCAGGTCATATAATGATCTTGCCACCCTTTCCCGCCATGTCGCACAGCCTAAACCATGCATGTAACTTCATAGTTCTTCGGGTTAACCCATGGTACACAACTTGAGCACATTCGTCTCTGGAAGATTAGACCCTGTAGTGTGTGGTTGATCGCAGGTGATCGGTATATCATGTAGAATGTGTCTCTATATGGGTATTCGGACCATGTAATGTGTAGTTGATCACAGGTGATCGGCATACCACTAAGGATGTGTCTCTCTAAATTGGTGTTCGGACGACCTGCTGCAACATTATCACGCCTCTGTTCCGACAGCCCCCCTCCTTCCTGTAGCTGCCGATCGGCGATCCTCTGTTCTGACAGTCTTCTGTTCTAGCAGCCTTAATTTAAATACTACTCGCCAGTTTTATGGATTACTACGTTGCATCTAAAAGAAACCACATTTTAATAAACTATGCAAATCAATTACTGTAAATGAAGTCGTTACATCAATCTCAAAGCTGAACAATAGCAAGTGATCGGGCCCTGACTTCATTTTGAATGAAATGCTAAAAGACGAACAGCGCCAACTGACTCTTATTATCTGTAGGATAACAATATTCTTATTAATGGTGCTTTCCCTGAAGCCTGGCGTTGTAACTTTGTAACACCTCTACACAAAAATGGAGATAAACATGTTGCTGGTAACTGTCGAGGTATTGCAATCGGCAGCAATTTATGCAAACTGTTTTGCAGTATTTTATGTAGTAGACTCTACCATATTGCTACTGAGCATTTGTTGCCAGATTCACAAATTGGATTTAAAAAAGAATAGCCGCAACACTGACCATATTTATGCTTTAAATACCTTGATTGAAAAAAGTATGTCAAATGCACATGTACGCATGCATTTTGGTGTGCATGCGTGTTCAGGCATGTACATACACTTGTTGCCATCCGCAACTTGCATCCGCAAATCCGCAATATGTGCCCGCAAATCCGCAACATGCGCCCGCAAATCTGCAACATGCAATGGTGGTTGGTAGTAGTGGTGGTGCTAGTGGCGTTGGTGGTGGTGAAGGTGGTGGGTGTTGATGATGAAGATGATGTGGTGGCGGTGGTGGGTGGTTGGTGGGTGGTGTTTGCTGTCACAATGTCTAGACAAATGAATAGCCAGCAGAGCCAGTCATTCCAATGATACATTTTCAAAAATACTCTTCTGGCACATGCATGCGCACAAGGGCACACACTGCGGCATGCACCTACACACGCATAAGGGCACAAGATATAACTAGCAGTATCGCATATTAGCATGTGTGCATACGAGCGAGACCTTTATTAAACCCTCATTGACATACACTCTCCAACCTATATGCCATTTTTCAGACACCACACTCTCACACATTCTGACCACAATGTCTAGACAAATGGACAGCTGTCAGAGTCAGCCATTCCGATGATAAATTTTCAAAAATAGTCTTCTCTAGGGCTGCAAGTTGATGCTGGTGGTGGTGGTGGGTGTTGGTGATGATGATGGTGGTGGCGGTGGTGGCTGGTGAGGGGTGTTTGCTGGCACAATGTCTAGACAAATGGATAGCCTGCAGTGCCAGTCATTCCAAGGATAGATTTAAAAAAAAGTCTTCTCTTGTACTACAAATATGAATATGAAGAAAATGGGCATTTTCTTGAAGAAATTCGAGTGTTAAAGGGTTAATAAAGTCTCTAGCGTCCATGTAATGGTGTAACATGAGGTGGTCGCTTAGGGCAGGACTGAATTATACAGTAAAAACATGGTTATAACGTATCACTGCTCTGTAGCCAAAAGGATATATTTATATTTGTAGTAAACATCCATGCTCGTAATGTTGCTCTTAATTGTTTAATCTTTACGCGTCGGTAAACAACAATAGCCGGTGAGCGGGTGCACCCGTTTTTAAAAATCGTGTGCTTAGAACGAGACGGGAGGTACTAACATGTTCTTTCATTATTAACACATGGTATCTTTGTATCTCGCTTAAAGATTGATCTCATGGCTATTGCCGACGAATGGATAAATTAAAACCATACGCGGCATATAATCTATTTATCATACAGAGTGATATGCTTGACAAACAATTCCATAAACACGTGACACGCTCAGCGAAAAACTGACAAAATTCTAAACGCAATAAATCTAAAACATTAAAAAAAAGTATTTAAAAAAAATTTGCGAGCATGGTCGGTTAAGCCACCAGTCAAACCGTTTTATATTCGGCATGTACATAGTTTACTAAAAGCATCATGACAACGAAATTTCGCACCAAACAAAGTAATTGAATGGTGTTACTTCTAAATATTTAGGCAATGATTTGATCGTGTTTAATCTATTTCAAAATATTCGTACGGTACAATTATCCATAGACATTTACTGGTATTTAGTGGGGTTAAAAACATATGACGATGCAGTCATTCAAGGCGCTGATAAATATTTCGAGGAATGATTTGTAATAATGATGTAGACAAATTATTTTCTAAATATTCGTACATTGTGCTTGAAAACAAGTACACTAGCCCCTCAAAACCAACCAGCAACTTCTAGTGAGGAGGAATGCTATAGCATTCCGCCTCAACTGACACAGGCAGTCAAATTATTTTCAAAATATTCGTACATCATGCTTGTAAATAAGTACGCTAGCTCCTCAAAACCAACTGAGCAAGAATGCTAGCCTCATCTACCCCCTACTCCTCCTCATAAACCTCCCTTATCACACCACCTCTTAAACTCCTACCACCTATTATCAGAACACCTCTTAAACTCTATTATTTTTACCTTACATACCATGGTAGATCACCATTTGTGGGGGGGGGGGAGGGTGCGCAGCTATTTTAAAACGTAAAATACACAACTTTTAAAGGTTAACATTTTCACGACATTTTCACGACATACTACCGGGTTTTACCATCAACATTGATTCTCATGTGTGCGGCTGTTCACCATTGTTCTCGAAAATCTCTCAAACGCACATTATACTATAAAGCGGGTGTCCGTGCATTACATTTATTGAATTACCTATCATACAGCGCGATCATACATCATGGACCCTCCAGTTTTTGTCACATTGTAATACAGTTTTCGGAATGTCTTGATGTTTTCGAGGTTTTTTTATTCACAACCAAAGTTATGGAATCCTAGTGTACGGCCACGCCCTTTCTTATGGCAAATCGGGACCAGTGGTTTCCGAGATACTCATAGATCCAGAATTTGGTCCGAACCGTACGTGCGGTCTATTTTCTGAATAGTGGCCAACGTGTAGAGATCCTTATGCACGCTAAGTTCCTTCCTTGAGTTAAAATTTGATCTAAATCGGATCAGTAGATTTCGGATCAGGAGAGACATTTTCGGACAGTCAGACATACTGACAGGCGGGCAGGCGCACGCCCGGGCGGGCGGGCGGGCTGGCGGGCGAGCGGGCAGGCAGGCAGGCAGGCAGGCAGGCAGGAAGGCAGGAAGGCAGGCAGGCAGGCAGGCAGGCAGGCAGGCAGGCAGGCAGGCAGGCAGGCAGGCAGGCAGGCAGGCAGGCATACGCTGATACATACATGCACGCATCTATTCACACACACATACGAACACACGCACGCTCGTACGCGCGCACACAAACACGCATGCAGCGATGTACTCGCACATGCACTCAGACAGTCGCTCACCTGCACACACACATGTGCACATATGCATGCAGACACACACATGCACGCACACGCGTGCGCTCACTACGCATACTCACACGCACACCAGCTTTATTCATCTTAGTACTGGAAAACACTCCTAGTCCTCTGAAAAAATTATGCGAAGAATGTGTTCCTCTTTTAAGAAATGTCATGTGTAACCAAATAATCCGCAATGACTCTCTCAATTTACTGGTATGAAAGACAGATGTGGAGCCAATTATATGATACAAATTTAAAGTGTTATAAGAATGGCGTTAGCAGGCCATACAGTATAAAGACCATAAACCCTCTCACTAATACAGTCTGGTAAACAGAGACCATGATTAATCTTAACACTTTAACAGACAGATCCCAGAAAAAATATTTGTCCGAATTCATAAAGCCTGATCATCGCGCGTACACCCAAATCACGCTTATGTCTTGTACGCGGAATAAAACAGGGTTGTCCTCGCGCGCATAAACAACCCTGATGATCGCATTTCAAGAAGGTAAAGAATCGTGCGTTTATCCGCACGCGTAGAAGTCCTGCTTAAACAAGGTTGATTGGGTAACATGCTCAGCATGTGCACTGTCTAACAAAAGAAAGAGCATTCATGATAGTAGGCCTACATTATTATACGGAAACAATTTCATTACTTCAGATTTCATTCAATGATTATTTAACAGTAGATCTATTTAGCTCAACAATGTCAAAGAAGCGAAATGACAGGTTTAGCATTGAGCAAAGGATGGCATTAATAGAATGCGTTAAAAAACGAAAAGGTATTATCGAGGACAAAAAATGTGATACGCAGACAGCCAGCAAGAGACAAGCTACATGGGAAGACGTCAGTCAGGAGATGGGCGCCCTTTTTCCAGAGCGTCCAAAATGTACCGGAAGCGAGTTCGAAGAGCTATGGAGAAGGATGAAGACAAAAGCAAAGGCAACAGCCTGTAACGTCAAGATTGGCGTAACAGAAACCGGAGGTGGCAAAGCAGTCATGGGAGATGTCGGAGACGAGATTCTGGCTATCCTCAATGTCATCGTAGACGATCTGGCGCAGTACCACAACAAATGTGACGATGATGCGAGTTTGACGACAGTCAATAACGATGGCGAGCAGTCTTTCGGCGATGTGCAATGTCCGTCCCATGCAGCTTCAACAAGCGATGCAAACGTTTCAAAGAGGTAGGTTAAGTAAATAGTGGCAGCACCTAATTCGCTTCCAGATGCTGCTACTGCTACTGCTACTGCTACTGCTACTGCTACTGCTATTGCTACTGCTACTACTGCTGCTGGTGCTAATCCTGTTGGTGATGATGATGATGATGAGGATGATGATGGTGGTGATCATGGTGGTGATGTTGGGTGAAAATGACTCCAAGAATCTTACATAAAGTTTCAAAGAAAATGCTTCCTTTTAATTAATTTCAGAAGTTCAGTAGGTTTTGAAATTCCAGATGAAAAAACAGAATTGTCAGATCTTTCGCAAGGGGCCAAATCTACCAGGTACGTGCAAGGCATCTTGGAGGATATAACAATAAAACTATTGCAAACCATACTGCACTCGAGCGAAGTGCCGGCTCAAGCACTATTATGCTCTTTGCTATAGCCAAAACGCGTTTTGGGTATATAATATGTGTCCCTGTGACTTAGATATTTGACATTTGACCTCTATGTTAGACACGCATGCACACACGCACGCACGCACACAGTTCTACTGTTAATGATCTGCGACAATTCTTCTTATATCCACAGAAATCTCACAAATGTAAACGAAGCAGTGGCCTACCTGAAAGATAACAAAAATGATAAATAGATATTACTAACATAAAACGATAACAAAAAGATGAATCGGAAAAGGTCACCGGTATTATTTTACATTTTTCGTGATCAATACTGCAACATAATTTTTATAATTCTGTTGCGGTATTTATTATGTAACAAAATATTTCAGATTTTCTGACTTTGCCTGTTGTTGTCTTTTACAAGATAATTCTGACAAAGCCAACCGTCGCTCTCCCGGTTTTTCAGAGTTTTCCTAAGATTTAATTTTGATTCACTTTGATCAAAGTCGGGTTAGCAGTTTTGGAAATATTCACAGATGTGGAATATGTTTATCCGAATCATTGTGAACCTAGATTGGGAGTCAATCGATAACAACCAAAATCTCTGGTTGTTATGGATCATATTGCTAGTTAACACGTTTCTCCATTATGTGCGATATAATGCAAGCATTGTCGTCGACATCACAGTGAGAGATATCATTTATCTTCCATTTAATTGTCAGCAAAAATAATAGTTCATCAACGGAATCGCAAGGAGTATCGCACGTGCTAAAGAAGACAGATGTAGCCCTGGGGTTTCTCAAAGAAGAACACGATGAGAAGCTGAAATTAATTGCTTTACAACAGGAGGCTGCAAGAGGCAAAAAAGCTGCGTACGATGTCAAAAGAGCTGCGTGTGAAGCCAAAAGAGCTTCATACGAAACCAAGGGAGATTATTACCATGAGAAACGTATGAAGCTGTGTATGGATTTGTAATCGTAAAACATAAATTTTTGAAGAAAACATTGCAATTACTCACTGAAAATGTTGTCTTATGAAACGCTGACGAAAAATGTCACCTCGCACGTTGGCCTCTAAACGGTTTGCTTCCAATTGTGTTTGTAGATACACTGCTGCAGCTGGCTCATCATCATCTGGTAGTGGGTCATTCCTTTGTAGTGCCAAATTATGCAGACAAGCTGTAGCAACCACAATAGACATACTGACTTGCAACTAAATTATTTAAAATATTGCTGCTGTTAAATACATGCCGTGGTGGTGGTGGTGGTGGTGGTGGTGGTGGTGGTGGTGGTGGTGGTGGTGGTGGTGTTGGTGTTAGTGGTAGTGGTAGTGGTAGTGGTAGTGGTAGTGGTAGTGGCTGTGGTGTTAGTGTTGTTGGTGGTGGTGGTGGTAGTAGTGGTGGTAGTGGTAGTGGTGGTGTTGGTGGTGGTTGGGGCAGTGGTAGGTGTGTTGGTGGTGTTGGTGGTGGTGGTAGTGGTGGTGGTGGTGGTGGTGGTGGTGGTGGTGGTGGTGGTGGTGGTGGTGGTGGTGGTGGTGGTGGTGGTATTGGTGTTGGTGGTGGTGGGGTGGGGTGGTGTTGGTGGTGCTGGTGGTCTACTTAGCTTAAGCGTTATATTTGCTTACCGAACATCGAAGGCTGTTTCTGTCTCCAACACAGTGGAAGTGTTTTTTGCATATTCCAAACGCTCTTTCAATGGCGCCTCTCGTTCTTCTTTGAGCCTGGTTGTACCGCCGCTCCGCTTCAGTTGCAGGCTGGCGTATCGGTGTTAGCATGTAGGTGCTGCATGTGTAGACCGGATCTCCAACTAAAATGCCACGGATGTCCCCTCCTCCAAATTTCCTGAAAAGACGCGATTCTTGGAATATTCTAGGATCGTGTGCCGAGCCGTACCATCTGGATACAACATTTGTAAATTGTAACTTGTGGTTACAAACCAGTTGACAGTTTAGGATAAGATAAGAATCTTTATCTTTATTTATCGAGGGTAAATCTTCAGAGCAATGCCCTGATCTCCCAGAGGCCCTCGCCAAATAACTATATGAACTAATTAGAATTATATTTACAAAATTTACAAATCATGCACAAAATATATACAAAACTATACATAATTGTTGCAATGAAAACCTATTTTCAACCATTTCAATATCAAATATCAAATGGCGGAAAGACGACAATAATAAGTATGTATTTGTAATTCTATGCTAATGTAATAAACATGCTGTTGAGTATTTTGAAACTAATTTGACTGGGTGTCGTTTCTGCCTTAGGCAGATACAGCACTCAGACAAACTAGCTTCAAAATATCCAATAGTTTATTTAGTTTTCTATAAAATGATATCCAAAATCTGCGGAGATCGACCGATTCCAACACGAATGATGAGTAGGTGGAGCTTCGATAGAGATGGGCGGGGCATAGATAAACCCGGAGAAGTCCGTTAGTTTCGGGAGATTAATGAACACTGGGGCCCAGAAAGTTATTAGCCCTGGGCCCCGAGCAGGTTAAATTCGGCTCTTATGGTTAGATACTATTATATTTTGCAATCGATAAATTATTATTATTATTATTATTATTATTATTATTATTATTATTATTAATTATTATTATTATTATTATTATTATTATTATTATTATTATTATTATTAATGCAGGTACGTTGAAACAAAGCATAAAATCATTGAAAGTGTGTATGTATGTGCATGTTGTGCTTAAAAGATGATAGCGTTTCTGAATTTATAACACACGTAGGAAGGGAATTCCAATTTTGACTAGCTGTGTATGTGAAACTGTATTTTCCATAGTTGGTTCGTATTTTCGGAGGCTTCAAATGGCTATTAGTTTTAGATCGTAGATATAATGTGTGCTGTCTCTATGGGTGTAAGCATGTCGCTGATGTACTTAGGTGTATGGTTGTTTAGTGCTTTGTATGTCATAATGTTTGATTTAATAGTTATACGTTGAGATAGTGGCGTCAATTTTAATTCATCATATAATTGCCGCGATGGTGTTCTATGTGGGACGTCTAAGATGATTCTCGCTGCACGTTTTTGAAGTTTTTCTAGTTTGCTCAACAATGTTGGCATACCTGCGTAATATACGAGAGAACAGTAATCAATGTGCGAAAGTATGTATGATTTGTAAAATAAGGTTCGTTGCTCAACATTCATGTACCGTTTATTTTTCTTTAACATAAAAATTAGGGAAGATATTTTGCTACAAATTTTGTTGATGTGTTGTTGCCAGGAGAGATTGTTGTTAATATTTAAGCCTAAGAGTTTTGCATTTTCTACACTTTCTATTTCTCCATCGACGATAGATATTTTAATTTCCGGATTTATCTGTTTTAGTTTGAATTTAGTGCCTATCATTAGTAATTTGGTCTTGTCAGTATTTATAACCATTTTATTGTTTTGACACCAATCATGGACGGATGCCATATCAGCTGTTAATTTTTCAGTTATATTTGCTACATTATCGAAATGGCAATGCATGGTTGTATCGTCACAATACATATCGACATTACAGGTAAGATTCATATGGAGGTCATTCACGTAGATAATAAATAGCAAAGGTCCTAACACCGAGCCTTGCGGTACGCCTACCGTGACTGGTAACATGCCAGATGTTTTGTCCGAGATTGAAACATACTGCTGTCTGTTTTCTAAATACGATCTAAACCATTTTTGCGCAAATGCATCAAACTTATAAATGCCTAGTTTTCGTAGCAGTATGTCGTGGTTTACAAGGTCAAACGCTTTTCTGAAGTCTATCATAATAGCTCCAACGATTTCTCCATTATCGACTGCAAATCGCCACGTGTCTATTAATTTTAGCAACGCGGTTTCGCAGGAGTGTTTGGGTCTAAAGCCGGACTGAGATTCGCATAATAGATCATATGTAGTCAAAAATTTATATAGATAATTGTGTACATGTCTTTCCAGAATTTTCGATAAAATTGGCAGAATAGAAATGGGCCTATAATTACTAATTTCGCTTTTATTATCGGACTTGTGTAAGGGTTTAACTTTTGCGCATTTCCACATGGTAGGAAATACTCCTGTATCAATACTCTTATTAATAATGGCGGTGATTGATGGTGCGATAACTGGAGCGGCCAGCTTTAGGAAATGCGCGTTCAAAGTATCATACCCTGCGGATTTATTAGTTTTTAAACGGGAAATTTCACGGTAAACATAATCTACTGTTATTCCAGGTATTTTAAACTGGACATCGTTTGGAACTCTACTGTTAACATGCATTACAAGATCCTGTGAAATCGCGTGGTTTTTATTTTGTATGGCATTCGCAAGGTCGGATGCAACAGTAGCAAAGTATTGATTGAACATCTCACAATGTTGTCCGGTATCTCTAACCTCGTTTCCCTGGTTATCTAATAATATTAATGGCATTTTGTTTGTTTTGGGGCTGATGCTTTTTAAGATCTTCCATATATTTGAAGGATTATGCTTATTTTCTGTCAGCTGTATACCGAAATAGTGCCGCTTCGCGTTTTCTATCAATGACATTACCTTATTCTTCAATTCCCGGTATTTGACAATATTTTTAAACTTTTTGTGATAATCTCGGTCTTTCATCGTTTTCAAGATGTCTTGGTTCATCCATCCAGGTTGGGAGTACTTTTTAACTCGTCGCTCGACAATCGGGGCGTGGTTATTAAAAATATTAAGGAATGTTTCATGCCAAACGCTTAGTGCTTCGTTTGGATCGTTGACGAAATTAATTATATCCCAATTATATTCTAATAAATTTTGAATAAACTTGTTGCTGTTAAATTTTTTCTTACATCTGTATTTTATTGAATGATGACTATTAGTTTTATTAGTGACACTATGCCGCACTGCAAATACGGGAAAATGGTCGCTTAGCGCAAGCTCGCCTACACTCGCAGAAGTAAGCTTGCTTTTTTCAGTGCAATATACATGATCGATTATTTTAGCAGTCGTTTCTGTTATTCTGGTCGGTTTATCTATTAACTGCACTAAGTGAAATGCATCCATTAATGATTGCCATTTTGCTATTATGGGAACATTAAAATCTATATTAAAATCGCCTATCAGTACAATATCAGTATTATATAAATATGCGGCCTCGAGTAAAGATTCGAATTCGTCAATCCAGCTAGACGGTGAATCCGGCGGTCTATAAACACAGCCTAATAAAAATGGTTTTGTTTTGTACGGCTTAACTTCCATCCATAGTGCCTCCAACGTCTCAGATTCTAGCTCCGCCCTCCTAAAATATGATTGGCTCTCCTCAACGTAAACTACAATGCCGCCTCCCGAGCGATTTGACCTATCTTTTCTCTCGATATTATAGCTATTAATTTCGATTAGGTTATTAGTCGAGATACTGCTAAGAAAAGTTTCTGTTGTACCAAGAATTTCAATTTGTTTTATGCTTGTTTCCATCATTATTTTCAATTGGCTTATTTTGGGCAACAAGTGCTGTACGTTTAAGTGGCCTATGCGTATGCCTTTCGCATTTGAATTGAACAATGGGGAGTCATATTGTTTTGTTAATTTGATAAAAGCATTGTTACATTTCCATTGATCAAGAGGTGACCTAACACTTGCATGTGTTTGTTGATCGGTTATCTTTCCAACGACACAGTATGAAATAATATTGATGAAATTTAGAAAACTTACTTTGGACATGTTCATGTAGTAGAAAATATTTACGAATTTTAGATAATTATTATCCGTAATCCTCATATTACAATTCTCTCCACTCATGGTATTATTTGCAAAGGAGAGATTATTATTATTATTATTATTATTATTATTATTATTATTATTATTATTATTATTATTATTATCATAACATAGATTAGCACTAGTAGCGGTATGTGGAAATGTGGTAATATGAGCACTATAATGAACGCGTGGAGATGCGACAACTGGGTTGGCGGGTATACAAGCATTATCAGGGGTGCATGGGTTGGCGGGTATACACGCATTTTCAGGGGCGCATGGGTTTGCGGGTATACAAACACTACCCGGGGCGCATGTCTTGGCGGGTATAAAAGCGCTATCAGGGGCGCATGACTTGGCGGTTATACAAGCGCTATCAGGGGCGCATGACTTGGCGGTTATACAAGCGCTATCAGGGGCGCATGGAACATCATTTGGAATGGCAATAGGTATATGACTTGTATCATCATCAAGACAGCACTTTGTAGTAGGTGTCATAGAATTAACATTAGCGATAACAGTTACTGTATTAGTGACAGTACAAGTAGCACTAGCAGTTCCTAATACAACAGAAGGAGACTTTGAACTGATAGGTGGATGGTCATAATTTGATGATATACGGCTATTATTCTCATCATCGAAATATCTTAATAAATCATATCTGTTACTGGTTACAACATTATACATATATTCCGTGGAATAAATACACGTACAATTATTAATATTATTATTATTATTATTATTATTATTATTATTATTATTATTATTATTATACTTTGTTTGAGAAATATTTTTGTTAATTTTACACAGTTTGTTTACAATAGGCGCTCCTTCTTGGCCGGCCAATTAATGTCCAAGGCACCGATTTGATTTATGACCGTAGCCGTAACAGGAATAGCATTGAACCAGTTGACCATGACGACACATGGATGATTTGTGATTGGGCTCACCACAAAACCTACACACCGCGTTTCGAAGAATGGTCACGTAATCATTTATGCAACGTACCAGTAGAGAAAATCCGGTTTTGTTTATATGCACTTTATCTGCATAAAACAGGGAATTGTTTATCATACCCGCTCGTGAATAAAATAAGTCCGCCGACTCAATAAGAGTGAAGTCCAAGAACTGCTCCCGCACCTCTAAATGGCGATTGTATCTAGTGATGAAGTCATTACGCTTTCGATCGTCACCCCGTGGACACAGCTGACAGATGTACAACTGACATTGCGGTGCCAGCGTGTGTAGGTCACTTAGTAATTTGTCAAAGTCATGCAACACCTCACCGATCGGACTATTCGAATTGTTCGTACCTGCCATGATGATGATATTTCTATAATTCTGTAGGTCTATGGAGTATAGAACCTCTAGAATGTCCATAATCTTAGCTCCTCTGCAGCACATAACCTGTACAGAGGGATCTAAGCCGCTTTCATTTACGCCCTTGACGATTGATGACCCTATTAACAGTGTTTGTTTAGCGGGATTTGAAGCATAGCCATCAAACTGTTTGGTCGCCGATTTCGTGACATTTGTTATAACGCCGATGGTTTGAGGGGGATGGCTCTTGTCACTTTCTGATAGTTTCACAGGACATCTTTCTGTTCATAAATTGCATAGCGTCAATGCCCCCGGGGTTGGCAATTGCCACATGAGTCCCGTCAATCGCACCAATGACCCCAGGAAATCCGGCTATGTTGCTGAATCCTTGCATTACTGCTTGTGAAGCATTTTGATTGTCTGGAAATCTGATGAAGCGGTCTTTCCTGGCATTAATTGCGTCTGTCACACGACGGACAACTCTACAGCACGATGCTTGGGACACACCGCAAGTATCACCAACTACTGTCTGGAACGATCCTCATACGTAGAACCGGAGAGCAATTGTCCGCTGTTCCAGGGGCAGGAGGGCGCGGTTCCTTTGTGTGGGATGTTCAATGCCATCTCTGATCATTTCAAGAAGTCCGCGGAAAGATTCCTTGGAAAGTCTATACCGCCTAACGAATTTAACATCGCTATACTCTTCCAATGGATTAGTCCGGTCGCGAAATACTCGCAAATGCCTAATGCGTATCACTTCCCTCTCTTCTTCCATCTTTTCCACTGCAAACTCGAAAATCTGTAATGCGTCCATGTCGACTACAACTACCAAATGCTAGCAGATATTGTGATAACGAGCAATGAAATGTCAGCATGCATTGCGATTGTAACGACCTAGCGCATGCACGTGCAATAAATAGACAACATGAATTGCGATTGCGAGGACCTTGTGCATGCATGTACAAGAAATAAACACCCCACCCTTGGGGTATATAAGTTCTCTTTGGTTACCCTCACCCCGCAAGGGGAAGAGGGTATTGTAATCGATACTGTTTGTGCGTGCGTGTGCGTGCGTGCGTGCGTGCGTGCGTGCGTGCGTGCGTGCGTGCGTACGTGCGTGCGTGCGTGCGTGCGTGCGTGCGTGCGTGCGTGCGTGCGTGCGTGCGTGCGTGCGTGCGTGCGTGCGTGCGTGCGTGCGTGCGTGCGTGCGTGCGTGCGTCAGCGACATATCTCTGGAACCAGTTAACGTATTTTAGGGAGATTTGGTATATAGGCCTACTTCAATACCTCACTGATAGATATGCATATGTGCCTTTTTAAAGATTTGTCGTGATCCTGATAAAAATATCTGTATTCTGATCCCGATTCTGATCAAATTATTAAAAATGCATTTCTCCTACACTACTGCTCCGATTTAGTTCAAATTTTAACTAAGCTAAGATCCAGGACTACACTAGGGTTTCCACAGTACGGCCATGATCCGAATGAAAATAATTATCCGGATGCTGATCCGGATTCGGATCGAATTATTAATAATACAGTATAAAATGTCTATAAGGGACACCATGGGGACAGACAAAAGTGTCCTTTATGAGCAGGTGTCCTTTATATAGATGGTCAAATGCATTGGTTTCTGGCTTTTGAGGGTTGACTAAGGTGTCCTTTATATAGAGGTGTCCCTTAGAGCAGGTTTTCTCATAAGCTACTGACCTGGTGTGCTTCAACTTTTAACATAACAGTGATCATCACACCATACACAGATATCCAAAGCCTCATAATGATCGAGATCAAAATATCCGGTCCAGGATCACAATCCGGATCTGTGGGTATCTCGGAAACTCCTGATCCGATTTCGCGCAAATGTTAACACAATGTTGAATGTTGCTAATCATTATTATTTATGCACATTGATCGCGATCCGTGCAGAAAATACGGATCTTGAACCGGATCAAGTTCAAAATCAGGATGTTAAAAAAAAATTTGAAAAATTGAGAAAAGATGAAAGTATTGCAATTGTAAAAACTTAACTACCTACATGTACAACAAAATAAACAACCCCCTCCGGACGTTTAAACAATTCTTTGTTATTTAGATGAGCTTGACCGAAGATGTGCGCGTGTCAAAACACGATTAAGCTAAACACGCTTTATGAATTCCGACTCAAATGGCGGATAAACGCGCGTTTTTGTCAACTTAGCCACACTCGAGAGATAAACAGGCTTTATGAATTCGGGCCATAATCTTTAAGACATAAAAGTGTATTCTGTTGAATATTTTGAACTTAATTTTTACTGGAAGCCATGTACACGGGCGATGTGTGGTTGGAGCTTAGCTACAGATGGGCGGGGCATAGTTAAAACTAGAAAGGTCCATTGCTCGGTCGTATAAAATGTTGGATGAAAAGGTTGGATGAAACCGATACACACACGGTACAACTTTTTGTATACAACTTGTTGGATGGAAAAATTAGATGCCAATAGAACAGTGTTCTAATTTTTTCATTCAACTTTTTGTTGCATACTACATGTCATAAACGGGTACACACGGTACAGCTTGTTGTATACAACACGTTGTATACAACTTGTTTGATCGTGTGTACACTCTTACAACATGTTGTATACAACGTGTTGTGTCCTGTGTAACGACCTTTAGTATTTTGGTTAGTTTGCGATGTTTGAACAGTCATTTTCAGATGTCTATGTTATTTCATCCTTTACTACTACTACTACTACTACTACTACTACTACTACTACTACTACTACTACTACTACTACTACTACTATTATTACTACTACTACTACTACTACTACTACTACTACTACTACTACTATTACTACTACTACTACTACTACTACTACTACTACTACTACTACTACTACTACTACTACTACTACTACTACTACGACTACTACTACCACTACTACTATTACTACTACTACTACTACTACTACTACTACTACTATTACTACTACTACTACTACTACTACTACTACTACTACTACTACTACTACTACTACTACGACTACTACTACTACTACTACTTCTACTACTACTACTACTGCTGCTGCTGCTGCTGCTGCTGCTACCACTACTACTATTGCTAATGCTACTACTACTACTACTACTACTACTACTACTACTACTACAACTACCTACTACTACTACTACTACTACTACTACTACTACTACTACTACTACTACTACTACTACTACTACTACTACTACTACTACTACTACTATGCTAGCGGCAGCACCATCAGTAACCCAGATTGGAAAAATACAGAATTTGAAATGTAATTTGTTGACGTGGCGTTAGCATCCAGAGTTGTATGACAGTATGCGCGAAAGCTACTTGAGGCGAGGGGAAACATGTCTGCGTACCGTAAAATAGTCAATGTAGACACATAAATAAAGTATGATTCAGATACACGTGCCATTTTGAAATATTGATTGTTATCATGTGAGAAAGTATAAATCCTTGATTAGCTCCATAAACGCCGATGATTTAATTGGTCACTTAAGTTTGGGGACACGATGCATATCAAGACAGGGTAGCCGAGTTGGATCGGGTTGGCCATGCACCACCAGATCATCCCTGACATAGTCGACTCACGATTCATTTTCGACTAACGCCTATTTTCAGTCGATGTAAAGGTGAAAATACATTAACGGATATTAGGCCCGATTTGAAGTGATCGACCGAAATATAGTCGCACCGACCCATGCGTTTACATTATATAGTCCAGGAGCTAAAGCTAGGTCAGAATCGTGACGTAGCACACCAAGTATTCGGAAGGTCTGACACTTGCTGTGGCTTGGGGGACATGTCCCACACATTTTAAGCCCTGTTGTACAAACAAATTGTGGTAGCACTAATTAGTTATCCTGATTTCTTTGCATAGGGGGTCTAGGCTTTGGCTGTATCCACAGTGCACAATGATATAAGCATGATCGTGTCATAACTCAAAGTAATATCGTATTAGATACACCATATATGATATTTAGACGGATATCGACCTAACATATCCAACATACATTTTGCATGCATATACCAAAGGCGAGGGTGAAATGTGAAGGTTATATTTTATGTCCCTAGTTGGAGTGGATTTAATGCACTTGTATCATGTGCTAACGCACCTTTTACACAAATCTGTTACTGTCCAATGATTTCCGGATCACCAACTGAACTCAATACGGTGTATACGGTCATGAAACAAGTTCAAAGAATGATGACAACACTAGGACAGAATGACTCGGTCATTACATTCGACTTGGCCATATATGTCAAGGCAAAGAAGATACAGTGGCGATATAAAGAAGAGTTTTGTGACACTGTGATCAGACTGGGGGGGGGGTGTATTCCACATTGCGCTAAACTAATTAGCTGCTATTGGAAAGATTTTTGATGACTCTGGCTTAGAAGATCTCCTCATAGAGGTCAACACATATGGTAGCAGCACGGCTGCTGCTCTACTTAAAGGGAAGTCATATAATCGAGGAGTGAGGGCTCACAAATTGGTTCTGGAAGCGCTGCTGCGATTACAATGGCAGTCTTTTTCCAAATGGGTTCAACAAAATGGACAACATGAAGACCACATTACTCCAACAGATTTGGAGAGTCTGGATGAGAAAATTAAGATGTGCCGAAGCAGCATTGACGACTTAGACGCACTGCAAGAAAATTTCAAAGAGGTGAGTATGTACGTGAATAAATTGCAACAGCTGTTCAAATCCTTTAAAGTTGAGTCAAGCTCGAAGTCACACCTGTTCGCATTTTGGAACTCATATATTCATATGGTAGAGCTGCTGCTTGGATTCATAAGAGCTGAGAGAACTGGAGATTGGCAGGCACACCTATCTGCTACTGCTGCTATGGCGCCATATTTCTACAGCATGGACAGAACCAATTATGCAAGATGGCTGCCAATATATCTTGCGGACATGAAGATGCTTCCAAGTACACATCCCCATGTACATGAACAATTCTTGAATGGAAATCATTCCGTAAGTCGCTCACACCATCCATTCAATCAAGTGTGGACAGATATGGCCTTAGAGCAATCGATTAATTTGGATTCCAAAAAGCGAGGTGGTATTATTGGAATAACACAAAAGCCAGGAGCTCTGGAGAGGTGGTTTTTAACTAG
The DNA here is from genome assembly GCA_034401795.1 of Chaetoderma sp. LZ-2023a. NCBI lineage: Eukaryota > Metazoa > Mollusca > Caudofoveata > Chaetodermatida > Chaetodermatidae > Chaetoderma > Chaetoderma sp. LZ-2023a. Next base: position 3,743,140 of record CM067368.1, read on the forward strand.
CCACGAGAGGGCAGCCATAACAACGGTCACAAAGCAAAGGTGTAGGTTACAAGATAGTCACATGTTTGGAGTACATACGGAAATGGGGACTAATCGAATGAACAGGGATGAAACCGATGTGCAGAAGATACTTTCGATGTTCTCATCAGATATAATGACCAATCCCTTTAATATTGCGGAAAACGACGACAGCGAGTGTCTTCCGCGTGTAAACATTGCAACTGGCGTGGTATTGCCTAGTGAAATCGCCAAGAGACTTGTTTCCGCCTGTGACATTGGTAAGGAGATTATGGACAATTTTGTTCAGGAGCGGCTGGACACTAACACGAGAAGCTTTTGGGACACGTTGCCACACTTAAAACTTAAAACATTTGCCAGCCTAGCAAAAAAACCAAAACAACTCAAAACAAATGATGAAAAAATTCACAATGTGAGATCTGACCGCGAACTATTTGGTCGATTAATTATTGCCGCAAGGTCCAGAGATGTTGATTTAAAACTAGTGATGACGTGTGAACTGTCTGCTGTTCCACTATCATTGTCACATACGGATGGGACTCTAAGAAAGAATGTGAAAAGTGTTTTGTTAAGTGAACTAGAAATGGAAGTAAATGTTGATGGACAGCTTCCACCTGTTGACAAGACAGGCGCAACAGCTTATGTAGTAGATGGCATGGCAATTGTGCAAATGGTTAAAACTGGAGGTACGTCTACATTTGGAGAATTGGCTGATAAATACTGGCACATCTTTACAGTTCCACTGAATCAAGAAGCTTGCTACAGAGTAGATATAGTTTTTGACAGATATGATAGACTGGAATCTCTCAAAGCGGAAGAGCGGCTAAAACGTGGGTCATCAACAGCATTGGAAGTAAAGATTGCTGGAGAAAATACTCCCGTTCCAAGGCAATGGGCCAAGTACATCAGCAATCCAAGGAACAAAAGTAACCTGGTTGCATTTCTCAGCAAGCGGTGGCGTGATACTGGTCCAAATATGCTATCTGCCGACAATTGCGTCATTCTTGCTGGTGGCTTTAACGATGGAATGGATGTTGTTGTCATTTCAGCTAACAATTCGTCGTATTTGGAAGAACTTCCTTCAGATCACGAGGAAGCAGATACGCGTATGATGTTGCACGCGCTACACGCTTCAAAAGACCACATGCGTGTTGTTATACATTCTCCTGATACAGACGTGGCAGTACTTAGTATATTTACGTATCGTTCGCTTCACTGTTCTGAACTATGGTTCCGTACGGGCACAAAGGACAAATTGCGATACATACCAATACATGCAGTTGCTCAAGTACTGGGCCCAGCTATCTGTCTGTCTTTGCCTGGGTTTCATTCTCTTACAGGTTGTGATAGCACTAGTGCATTATTTGGAGTCGCTAAGAGAAAATCATTCAATCTCTTAAAGTCATCTGAATGTCATCAGCTTAGCTTAGCCCAATTCGGCGAACATGTTGACTTATCACCGAATACTGCAATTCTATGTGAGAAATTTGTCTGTGAGTTGTATACCAACAGGGATGTGGGAAAGACAGCTGATGAAACCCGTTATTGGCTCTTTTGTCAAAAGAGACAAAGAAATGAAAATCTTCCACCTACATCGAATTGTCTAAAGCATCACACCGAAAGGGCCAATTTTCAAGCTCTTGTTTGGAGACGTTCATTGCAAGCTGTTCAGAATCTTCCATCTCCAAATGGACATGGCTGGAGTATAGTGGATGGTCTACTCAAGCCTGTTCTAATGTCAAAGGATCCTGCTCCATTTGGATTAATTGAACTCACATCATGTAGATGTCAAAAGTCTGCCTGCAAAAGAACAGATCTCTGTCAATGCAAGGCTAACAATCTACTCTGCACTGCAGCATGCCTTTGTATGGGAGGTGAAATGTGTGACAATGTTCAGCATACAATTGTCGAAGATGACTCTGACACGGATGAGTAACATTCTCTAATTTGCTCACGTGATAAATATGTCCTGCCAGCTTGTGTAGACATGCACTGCATGTAAGTTAAAAGTTTAATTATGAAAAATGTAGAAAACATGGGCATTGTTGTAGCTAAGGTATTGCTAGTCACAAGAAGACCTAAGTGCCCCAATATGTACAAAGCAACATACGGGTGTCTTAAACGAGGTTGATTATGTATAAATCTGCGATATACGATCACTCCTTTCCATTTTGGTTAAGATTGTATTGATATAACATGCGCTTAAGTTTGTGAAAAATTTACCATTGCGAAAATTGACAGAAAACTACATTCAACACCTATTGCAAATGGGCTTCTCACGGGTTAGTGATACCACACTTTTCTTGTACAACACGACTCAGAATATACCCAAGACATCGGTCTAGCATAATATAGAGACAAACCTTCTGAATACTGGGTGTGCTACGAAACCATTCTTCTAGACCCCTTTTGAAAATTGGCTCCCGGACTAATATGGCAGATTGGATATCGACATACGTTGCATACCTTTGTTTAGTCCAGGATTTCTTCACCACTGCCATTTTGCAAAAGAATGATTGAGATGTATGCGAAAATCGTGCACGATGTCCGATTTCATGCAAAATGTCGGGAAAATGCTCGACTTTCCAGATTTGTCGCCAACGATAAAATTCCAATCTCAACTGTGTGTTTGCGCTACTAGATTTGTCGGGCGCGATAAGTTGTGTCAGTCAAATCGGGCATAATATCGGCTAATGTATTTTCATCTTTTAAAGTCCATATACCACCAGATTAACACCAACTGGTCGGCCAATTACTTGTCGGGCAGACTCGAATCGGGTGGTGTATACCCAAATGAGAGACTGACAGAGCAAGCGACTTATGGACTGCCTGACAGACCATCCGACCAAATGACGGAACGACCAATCAGTCAAGCGATCAATTGGCCGAACAACTGACTGGCCGATCGACCACAACTAATTCTGAGTATACACTAACCGATTATCCCAGACCAGACTAAACTGTCCGCTGTCTGCATAAGTCCGGCAGACGCGCACTCAGCAGGGTGCTCTGCCAACTGAAGGCTATACACCAACCGACCATGTCGTTGGCAGTAATGCCCCTGGCGACCAAAGTCTGAGCCAGGCGCCTTCTAGCGAGAAATATCTTAACCTCGTTTGAGTTATCTTAACGGAGTACGCCTCCAATTAATTTCCAGTTGATTGCCAGTGTAAGATCTAAGCTAAACACTAACACCCAACCAAACAACCGACCAACCACCACGACCAGCACAACCACCACCACTACCACCACCCCCACCACCACCACCAACAACAACAACAACAACAACAACAACAACAACAGCAACAACAGCAACAGTAGCATGTCAGACTAGAAAAATACAGAAACTGAAATGGAATGTTTTGAAACGGGGCATCAGCATCACAGTTGTGTGACGGCACGCACGAAAGCTACTTGTCAAATAAAGAAGGTATAATTAAGATACACGTGCCATCTTGAAATACTGATTGTTGTCATGTGATAAAATGTAAATCCTTGATTATCAGCATGAACGCCGATGATTTAATTGACCAAACTCAAGTATGGGGCTACCAAACACATCAAGTTGGGTCTGATGGGGTAGGCCATACACCACTAGATCATACCTGACCTCGCCGAGTCGCGATTCATTTTCTTAATCGGTGCTCATCGGCCGACTAACAGCAATTCCCAGTCGGTGTAAGGTCATACACCCCAGATTAACCAACTGGTCGGCCGAGTACGTGTTGGCGGACTAGAATCGGGTGGTGTATACCCAGAATAACTGCCTGACTGAGTGACAGATGGACTGGCTATCAGATCACATGATTGACAAGAGACTGCGAGAGTTATTGATAGAGTGGCCGAGTAGATTGCTTACTAAAGCGTGAGTGGATGGCTGAATTGGTGAGGGCAGGGTGAGGGGTGGGGTGCGTGATAGAATGACTGGCTGATGCACTGACCAACAGACTGATCGCCCGACCAATCGACTGGCTGATGAACCGACTGATCGACCGATCAACTGACCGACCAATGTCTGATTCGATTTTTAAGTCAGTCATTTCGGTAGTAAGTTTTTCGAAACAAACCTTGATTGACATGCGGCTATAGCCTCTGCTTGGACCTGATGTGATTATTAAAGTGCTAAATGGCTGTGATTATTAGACCGTTAGAGAGGAGTAAGGGTGGATACGATTAAATTATCCTGTAGTTGTTCACTTCACAATGGTTGCCCTGGTGTATCCTACCAGAAACAAATCTGGAACGATAGAAGCAATGAAGGTATTCAATGATTTTGCTCTGAGGTTTGTTCAGCCAGCTAAAACCCATTACGATCAGGACAGGGAATTTGAGACTAAGTTGTTTAAAGAATTGCACCGATTGCCTGATGTCAACAACTCCAGATCCATCCCATATTATTCCCGAGGGAACAGGTATGTGGAAAGAATAAAATTAACCCTGCTGAGTATGTCAAGAACATTACCAGAGAAGCATGGACATTTCAGCAAGATGGTTACTGCACATAATGCAACTCGGTGTGATAGCACTGGGTGTTCATGTTTGGACGTTATCCTCCATTACCTGTTTATCTGATATTTGATCTACCAGAGGTAAAGGCACAGCCGATGACAACTTCTGTGCAGCAATGGGGGGAATGGGATACGGAAGGCATATGAGGCGGGCAGTGATAATTCCTCAAAACTTGCTTCCAGGGAAAAGTTGAATTACGATAAATCGGCCCTGAGTCACGCACTGTTACCAGGTGATAGAGTTCTTGTGCGTAATCTCTCAGAGAGGGATGGCAGTCAGAGTCTCTCGTTACACTGGGAGCAGAAATTGCATGTCGTTATGAGATATCCTGATCCTATTGTAGATATCTGTGATGCGTCGTCTGAAGAGCCAATTAGTGCTAATACTTCCCTTGCACACACCCCTCCCCCCCCCACCCCCACCAAAACCAGCACAATCTGAACAACAACAATATAGTACTCATGAGTAGTGTAGGCGCTTTCCGCCTAGAACATCCACATACTACCCGCGGTCCTTCGATTTATAACATTCAAACGGCACCTGCAGCAACACCAATACCGTGTTATCAGTGTTCTTCATATATTTACATTACACGTTATGGGAATCAGAGTCCACCGTTTCCTGTAATATGGAATGTTTAACCAATTAACTGTCATCTGTGTAATCATCTTTCGAGAGTATGCGCCCATCATATGACGTCATAATCATCTACGTGATGTGTAGAATGACATCATAATGGATGACGCCATGAATGATGTCGATAAGTATGTCACGAACGCATATTTGAAGACGGTATATGCCTTGTTGTACAAATTGTATGCCTTTACTGTTTAATAAATATTCTGTTGAATATTTTGAAACTAATTTGACTGGGCGCTGTTGCTGCCATAGGCAGCCACAGCACCCAGTCAAATTAGTTACAAAATATTCAACAGTTTCCCTGCATAGTTTTCAGGAAATTGATAGCTAGAGCATTCGGGGATCGATCAATCCCAACACCGCGAGATGTGGGTGGAGCTTAGCTAGTGATGGGCGGGGCATAGCTAAAAGCGGAAAGGTCCATTGTATCACCACTTAGGACTGGATTGCTGTTTACCCGTTACTGCCATCATCTGACAATTCGATTAACTGTACTCTGAGTGTGTTAAGTGACTGTTAGTAGTTGAACCAGTCTCTTGAAGAAAACCATGTACCCAATCAGTGACCGTAAAAGGGATTTACCAAACATAACTGATCAAATGTAAATGTATATAACTTGGAAAAAACTTTTGTAACGCCGTGTTTACATGACCTTAAAAATAATAGTGACATTGGCATTTAGTTATTACCATATTGGGATGTCTGAAAACATGTGCGTGTGTGTTGCCAGTTTCGAATACTCACAGAATAAACTATGTATTGCCGATGCATTAATTTCAGGGCGCTAGTATAGGGACAACTGCGCTAACATATTGCAGCTATGGGATTGTCTTGTGGGAAGTCATGACCCCGCCGGATATCTTATATTTACGAGTAAGTCCTAAGTGAAATTTATATTTGAAAATACCAGGTGAGCTAATGGACCGATTGCCTGTATATCTATATATTTAGTTTATTATTATTATACAGTAACAAGGTGACATCAGCCAGTGCGGATGATGTACAGTTTCGACGAAACCTGATCGAGTGTTGGATAAAGTTTTATCCCTAAAAGTGCAACACTAGACTTGATTAGGATAAGGTCTACGGTTCTGAGTTGATGGGTATCTGGAAATAGTTGAGATAAAAGTTGTTGCTGTTCAGTCGGCACACACTTTTATAATATGTGAAACTTGCTTTCAAAGGAATTAACACCAATGTTGACCGTATTAATGACGTCACCGATAGTTTGGTCGATTTGACCAAAAATGTAAGCAAGTTATTCCAAATTCAGGCGGCACGACAGACTGATCTATATGCGTTGGTACGCCTAGGTCATATTATCGATTCGGCCGAGAATGTGGTATATTGCTACCAAAAATTGGCCGCCCAGTTTCATAGGCAGACCACTTCGCTGGAATTGGGTAGATTAACGGAAGAACTGTTTAGTCCGTCTGACTTGGCCGAAGTCGCTAAACAAGTCAGTGTTGGAAACCGATTGGTTCGTCCATACCAATGGTATTACAGAAACATTGTCGTGTATCCACTATGGAAAGACGACTCGCAGTTGCATTACATCGCGACTTTACCGTTAATTGATGGTGGCAATTACATAGAATACGGGTTACACTCGTGGCCGGAACCGTTGGCCACTGCCGGTTATTACATGCAAGTTATCATGGCTCGAACCAGTATAGGACTTGATACCAAGACTGGGTGGTATTTTACGCCATCCGAGTGTTGGGGCAGTGAACCTCGTATATGTCACGGACAACTGAGAGTCGACAAGACTCACGTACCATGCATTGTTAGTCTGTTGACCAACACTACCGACAGTTCATGTAACATTCAATTATCTGAGTCTAATGAAACTTCTAGTAAATTGTTCGCCCATAAGAAAGTAGGTGTTGTGTTGCAAACCTTTGGCGAAACTATCGAAGTGCATTGTGGTGGATGACTGACGGACCGGTGTGTTGTGGAAAGTGGTCTGTATGCCTTAATGTCGAGTGGATGTGATTATAGTGGAAAATGGTGGCGATTCGAACATATACAGTCTTACAGTCGGACTTATACTCGAATCACTCTTGCGGTGGATGTTCCCAGATTGGATGTGGCCGGTGTGCTAAACCAATCACTTATTATTAACCATCTGAAAGTACAAAAATGGAACCATTTAAGTAAGTCTAAATATGTGCCACTAGCACCATTATCCGAGGTTGACCCAGCGATGGTCGACAGTATCGACATACGATCCGTATTTTCTTACTCGACGGCCTCCGTCGTCTCGTTTATTGTGATTATATTTGTGCTATATAAGTGTGGAGTCCTGAACCACATGTGGAAGTGCATAACACCAAAGCCACGTGCGGCGAGAATTCCAAGTCTACGTCACACTCAGATCCGACAGCCGCAGCTGCCTGCAGCGCTGCCAATGCCGTCGAGGACGCCTAACGGGTCGTCGCCTAAGGATACTACAAGGACTGAGATCGACCCTACGGCTGATAGCTGGCTGGACGTGGAACTACACAGTATTCCCACGGAGTACGAAGACTTATGAAACTCATTTCACGTATTGTTGTTATTGTGTACGATGACATTTTCGTACTATTATCGTGCTCTTGCAGTATTGTTATCGTACTGTCTATGTTGTGTTAATAACTATTTGAACTATTCCTATATAGTGTATTGTTAATTGAACTACTTCTTTATGATTGACTGTTTATTTTATTTTCACTGTTTATCAACGCTTCGTACTGTTTTATGGTTATTAACTATAGATTAGTTAATAATGATTGTGATATTCGCATTGAATAGGATTGTTGTATTTTAATGTGATTGTAATTTCATTAGGTTGGTCTTGATAGCCCTGGTATAGTGTGGTTTAGTTGTTGATGTTGTACAACGAGTTAGTTAACACTCTCTTAAGGCCTTAAGAGTCGGTTAACTAACTTTGGTTGAGGGGCATGCGTAGATATGGGATTGTCTTGTGGGAAGTCATGACCCCGCAGGATATCTTATATTTACGAGTAAGTCCTAAGTGAAATTTATATTTGAAAATACCAGGTGAGCTAATGGACCGATTGACTGTATATCTATATATTTAGTTTATTATTATTATACAGTAACAAGGTGACATCAGCAAGTGCGGATGATGTACAGTTTCGACGAAACCTGGTCAAGTGTTGGATAAAGTTTTATCCCTAAAAGTGCAACAGTAGAATTGATTAGGATAAGGTCTACGGTTCTGAGTTGATGGGTATCTGGAAATAGTTGAGATAAAAGTTGTTGCTGTTCAGTCGGCACACACTTTTATAATATTCAGCAGTTGTTTAGAGTACTAGTTTAGAAAATAATCAATGCAGAAGAATCGATGGAATCGTACGTGACAAACGGACTTTAGTTGATGATGATAGGCATTCTGATTCTCATACGAGAATAGAACAACACCAGCTGGCAATGAGATCATACGGCTCATGTGCCTATTAACTCTAGTACCCTACAGGCTTATTCACGATAGGCAATGGACAGGACATAGACATTGTAGCGTCCTGTAGGAATGAATAACATAATCGAAATTTGTATATCAACTATATGGCACGCATACAATGGCATGCAACAACAACACATTCCTTAATGTTGTTAGTTAGCTGACAGATCGCATCAAATCAGAACCAGCCAACCCCGCTTTGTCTATGTGAGGCAGCAGCTCCATAGAAGAATAGCACAGAGTTTGATTGGTCAGAATGACGTCACGATCAATGAGCGTCGATCAAACTCTGTGGCAGAGAATTAAATAGAGCTTCTAGTAGGGAATAAGCAGAAGTTGGTTGGCAGACTGATTATCTGGACCAATCAAGCTGTGCTTATAACCTACCTAGAAGAATCATCAGACCAAAATATAAATATCGCAATATGTATATATCTATATATTGTAATATGTATAGATCTTCAGAGATGCTGAAGACTATATATGAGGCACTTTGCAGTTAGTAAAGTAATCAATCCAACACCAGGGTTCCGTAGTACATCGCCAGTGCTACGTTCGGTTAGAATAGATAGAGTCAGTACCAGTCAGGTACTGATAATAGATTAGAAAGTTATCAAAGTAATATATCAGTTTTGTACAGTTAGATTATATCAGCTATTAAAACTTATCATCTTACCAACGTAAGACAAACGTTTGGTTGTTATTACAAGTTAGGACTCTAGAGTTTAGAGCAACACCCAACCGAAGCCGGGAATCTTCATCGTCAGATAGGCCCGATAGTCTCATAGAAATATTGTCATACTTCATCTCAGCGACGAGGCGAGCCGATGCTTCTTAATCGGTAAGAGGTTGTCGCAGCAACCGTTAAACATCATAATGTTACCGTTGGCGTAAGAGGAATCATCATGGTCTAGGAAACCACCCGGAGATCCAAAATCTTCATTGGCTTCGTCTGCCAGGATCTAGAGTCAACATTCATCACAAGATTGTGTGAGTGGAATCATAAAATGTGAGTAACTTTAATATGTCAACAAATAGACCAGTAGAAACCGTTCTGGAAGATGTAGCAGACAGAATAAAAGCTTTCGTAGATTTAGCGAAACAATCAGAAAATACTATGGTTACTCAGCATCGTGAATACCGAGAAAACACAATAATTAAAATCACAACGGAATATATTGTGAAGAACAACTGCGCCTTAAGCGAGCAATCGTTCAATTGTATTACCAGGAGACTGTATTCTAGAACTGTATAAAATAATCAACATGGCAACGCCACGTAGAACTGATCCCTCATTGCGCCAGTGAACGTACAGCATGGACCAGAGCTAAGACAGGAAACTGTCGAGGCTATGCGGCAGATGGGCACTGCAATGGCCAACGCCAATGTGGTAGAAAGTGACAGAAGAGAGAGGAACAGAGTTTTCTGAAAGGAGGTTAGGGAGCTGACACAACGGGTGAAACCATGCGACGGTCTCATACTGGAAGAGGTTCGTCAATTCCTTGACGAAACGAGACGGGTGTGCGAAGCCACCGAGAGCAACCTCGATGGCATTCTGGTCTATATACTAACCAGAGTATCCCGAGGACAGTTGTCGAAGGCGATCGACGCCTTCGTCGTGGGTAAAGTAAGGGACACCATCACATACGAGGAATTACGCGATTTTATAACTATCAATTTCGTGTCAGCCAACGAACCCGAACGGGTTATGTATGACCTGGAGGCCGTTCAGCAGCATCGCAGTGAGACAATGGTCTCGTTCAATCGGCGCTACAAAGAAATGGCCGCCTGAGCTTACCCGGAGGAAAACGTAGACAATAAGAGGATAGTATTATCCGCATACATTAAGGCACTGAGTGATAGAGGAATGGGACGCAGAATCGTCCGGAAGAAGATCACCACTGTCCAACGAGCGATGGAGATGATGGAAGAGGAGGAGGTCTGCAATGACCTGTTGCAAGCTATGAACATTTCGCCTCGAGGTAACGAAGAACGCATGGAAGTGAATATGATAGATGCAGAGGAGGGGAAAGACGTCTGGTCCGTCATTAGCTCTATGAAGCGCCAAATTAACCAGCAAACCAAATTAATAGAACGGCTGTGTGCAGTTATAGAAAACCTACAAAGTGGACCAGTGTTTTCACCACCACAGCAACCAGCCATACCGCAATGAAAGACTAAACACCCACCGCATAAGCCAGCAGCAGTGCCGAAGGCAGCAAAGAAACAAGTAACCTGTTTCAACTGTGGAATGGTGGGACACTACAAGAGCGAGTGTCAACAACCCGCACAACCACCCAGACGACAGCCCGCACTGCAACAACAACAGCGCCAGCAACGGCTGAGAAGGACACATGGCCAGCGACTGCTTCTCCGGTCAACCCAACCGACCACCGGTAAAGTGTTTTAGATGCAACAAAGAGGGCCATTATCAGGCCAATTGCCCATCGTCATCACCGATGCCACAGCGACGTGCGGTGAAGCGTCCCAGACAGATGGATCGACGCGAGAAGCCTATGCAGGTGGACGAAGTTAACAACAGTAGTGATAATTACTATGGACTCGAGACCACTCCACGGTCAGGTTTGTGAAACACCCGCAAGGATCTCGTATTCCTCCTCACTGGTGCGAACACAGACAGGTATGGCGGTTATTCATACGGTGACAGAGGAGTCCTGTCTGTCGATGGACGTCGTCATTCTTATGCTGAAGCTGTTAGCGGGCGACGGAGTTCATTAAACGGAGATGGAGGGGATCGCTGGTGACTGAGCAATTCCTCATCCGGCTCGAATTCGAACCGCACGGTCAAGGAAATCAAGGGACGTATGTTGATGCATTAATCAATACTGGTGCTAGTACTTCCTTGATTAGAAATGACATATGGCATAGCATTTTGAATGATAGGCCATTAAAGAAGGCTACGACATTATTAGCAGTAAATGGTTCGCCCATAGATATTTTGGGGGAGACCCAGATTAAATTCAAAGATGCCCGGCCTATTCCAAGTATGGTTGTAAATAGTATGCGTCATGAATGTCTGATTGGGGCGGATGCCTTGTACTTGGGAAATGCAAGGATTGACTACAGGACCAAAGAGGTAGTATGGTTTGGTCATGTATACCCTTTTAGGATTCCGTATAGAAAGCAGACCGATTATGTATATGCCACTTGCAAAGAAACGACCGGATATGCAGTTATTGACAAAGTACTGAGTGACTTTGCCAATAATTTTGATACGGCTCGTCCACATACATTAGGACTTGTACCCAAGGTAAAATGTACGATACCAACAGGAGAATATCCTCCTATTAGGCAGAAGGTCTATCGTTTACCGCTAGCTAAACAGTACTTGGTTAAAAACCAAGTTAAAGAAATGTTAGCCACGGGCATCATAGGACCATCGTCATTACCGTGGTCATCACCCATAACTCTGGTACCAAAAAAGGACGGTGACACCAGATTTTGCATTGACTATAGGAAATTGAATTCTGTATGCTGTAAGGATAGTTATGCACTGCCGAACATATCTGATATATTTGATTCTATGAGAGGCGCAACGATATTTTCTACTATGGCCTTGAAGTCTGGATATTGGCAGATAGCAATGGCCAGCCAAGACATAGAGAAAACAGCGTTCGTTTGCAGCAAAGGTCTTTTCGAATGGATTCGGATGCCTTTTGGTTTTTGCAACTCAGGTGCAGTATTTCAGAGGGCAATGAATGATATTTTCCGTGAATATGTGGGAAAATATGTGCACGTTTTCGTCGACGATATAGTCGTATATTCACGAAATCCGACGGAACACGCACATCACTTGCGTAAGGTCATGTGCAAGATTCAAGAGTATAATTTGCAAGTGAAGAAAAAGAAATGTGACTTTGCCAGTAAGTCTGTTGACTTGTTGGGGTATCACATTTCTGCACAAGGTGTAGCTCCACAGGCTCAAAAGGTCAACGTCATACGAGAAATGACACCACTCCGTGATGTGGGTGAAGTACGTAGTTTTCTCGGAGCTACAGGTTATTACCGATCTTGTGTAAAAGGCTGTGCCGAAATTGCTAAGCCTTTGATTGAGTTAACTAAGAAGTATAAAAGATGTGAATGGGGTAAGCGTGAACAGCAAGCGTTTGAGAAATTAAAGAACTTGCTGTGTAGTGAGACTGTACTCACTTATCCGAACTTGAATGCCCCGTATAAGTTGTATACTGATGCATCCAGTTATGCAATAGGTGCGATACCAGTACAAGTTGCTGATAAGGGTATAGAGCGAGTGATACAATATGTAAGCTCTACTCTTAAAGACAGTCAGTTGAATTGGCCCGGAATAGAAAAGGAAGCTTACGCTGTGATCTATGCATTGAAGAAGCTTCGACCTTATCTATTTGGTGCGCAGTTTACCATGTATACTGACCACAAACCACTAAAGAGTTTGTTTGTGGGAGAAGTAAAGAACATGAAGGTGCAGTGCTGGGCAGTACTGATTGCAGAGTACGGATGTAAGATAGAATACATCCAAGGCTCGAAGAATATTCGAGCGGACATGTTGTCCAGGTTACGTTGTCCGGTAGAAGTCGGCACATTAAACACAGGCGATTACGTCATACACGAGGTAGACGAAGGTGCTTTACCTCACAACCCTGTAGAGGTATATGACATACCGTATGATGAATTATGTGCTGAACAGACCAAGGAATACCCGGAGTTATTTAGAAATACACTGGAGGAGTACATGGTAAAGAATGGTAAATTTTATTCTTTAATTACACCTTCAGCGTTAGACGCTGAGTACCCCCAGAATCTTGCTACCTACCCTGTTCCACGAGAAACTGCTCCGGAAAGCTCATGAACGAGCTGGTCACCAAGGTTTGAAGAAAACCATCAGTATGGTAAGAGATTCTTTTGTCTCGACATCTTTGAGAAAAGATGTGGTACGTATGCTTGAAACGTGTACGACGTGCCAGGTCAACAGACCTGTCACTACTCGACCTAAATATAGTGAGATGCCAATGGCCAGTTATCCAAGTCAGACAATTGGAATTGATTTAATTGGCCAGCTTTTAGAGTCGAACAGAGGTAATAATTATATCATGATGGAGATCGATCACTGTTCTGCGTGGGCAGAAGTATATCCGTTTGCAGCTTAGACATCTCAGAATGTTGAGGATAAATTCTTCAATGAGTATGTTGCTCGTCATGGTGTCCCTGAGATTCTGATTACCAATCAGGGTAAATAATTCTGTTCGAATTCTCTGGAACAGTGATTTCATGAACATGGTATTGATAATAGACGATCGAGTCCGTATCATCCACAGACTAACGGGCGTACCGAGAGGTGCAATCGCACTCTTAAGGAGTTAATCCAGAAAGGTGGAAATAACGAGTCTCGTGCATGGGAGGATGAGTTGGGCGCAGCTTTAACAGCGTACCACAACACTCGTCACTCCACGACCGGATATATGCCATTCTATCTGACGCATGGTCGACGTGCAAGACTTCCATTTGCTATTCCTCTCGATGCTTCGCATGATCTTGGTGAGAGACTAACGTGTCTCAATAATGCCTTGCTGCGCGCTCGAGGAGAAATGGCTAAGTGTCGAGAAGTACACCAAGAACAAATCAACAAGCGTGCAAACGCTGGTGAATATAAGGTTGGCGATTCAGTGGTCGTAAAAGCTGAGGAGAGAATAAAATTGACCTCTCGCAGTGACCCTGAATATGAGATCTTTAAGATTAATGGACCCGTGGCCCATGTCCGCCATCAAAGGTCTGGAAAGGTGCGCGTGCTTAACATATCCAAGCTGCGTCTAGTCAATTCAGAGATGTGCTGGGACAAAATGAGACCACGCCCTATTCGTAACGCTGCAAAAGGTACGAAAGCAAGCCATAATCCAAGGATTGTAGTATTACCCGAGTCCGTACCTTTGCCGGTAACCGACTCTGATGTGACACCTCATAAAGTGGCTCGTAGGAAGCGACTAGCTTCTAATTGGGAGCCGAAGGTGCGTAAGGTGGGTAAGGTGGTCGACATGGATGTAGATCGACCTGGTATGAGTATTGATCCAAAGTATGAGTCACCGATGGATGTATCAGAGACTCCTCATACTGTAATGATGGACACCTCGGAGGATGGACCCGAGCCTGCCACTGAGCCAATGGAAACACTTCCATCGCACCCCTACTTTCTGCGCAAGCGCAGTCATGTTCCTGAGTTCAGCTCAGACAGCAAGAGACTTAGGATTGGTGCATTTGGCCGATCTGTATACGACGAGTTTGTCAGTCGTATCGATGCTGTTATAAAGCGGCATACCATGAGATACTTTTAATCTCTGCTTAATTGCTGATACTAGTAACATCGCATTTGTCTAAACGAATCATGTATACATTACAGTTGTGCATTATAGTAACGTTAGTCAGTTTAGTGTACGGATTATGTCAGAACTCCAGTGTTCATAAATTACAAAATCGCATAATGATAACCGACCACCAGAAGATATCTGTAATACGTGCTGAATGGACAGTTGTGGTATTTATCGACCATCCGTATTTACCTGTTAACTTTATGGAACGATTGGTGAGATTTCGAGTACTTGTTGCCGATATTGGTCGAAAGACTTCATTAAGTAGCAATGACATTTTCGGACTACAACACCGGATAAACATTATCAGAAAAATTTGCAATTAGAATGCAACAAACAATGTTGAGTCATGCCAATAATCGACACAAACGTGGATTGTTTATCTTTGTGGGAGATATAGCATCATCTCTGTGTGGGACAGCAACATCAGGCGATATTGAAACGATCAAGAACGTGGTAAAATCTGCTATGAGAAACATGAATCGATTAGTACATTTCTCTAACAAATTGGCGTCCCATGTGAAACTTGCTTTCAAAGGAATTAACACCAATGTTGACCATATTAATGACGTCACCGATAGTTTGGTCGATTTGACCAAAAATGTAAGCAAGTTATTCCAAATTCAGGCGGCACGACAGACTGATCTATATGCGTTGGTACGCCTAGGTCATATTATCGATTCGGCCGAGAATGTGGTATATTGCTACCAAAAATTGGCCACCCAGTTTCATAGGCAGACCGCTTCGCTGGAATTTGGTAGATTAACGGAAGAACTGTTTAGTCCGTCTGACTTGGCCGAAGTCGCTAAACAAGTCAGTGTTGGAAACCGATTGGTTCGTCCATACCAATGGTATTACAGAAACATTGTCGTGTATCCACTATGGAAAGACGACTCGCAGTTGCATTACATCGCGACTTTACCGCTAATTGATGGTGGCAATTACATAGAATATGGGTTACACTCGTGGCCGGAACCGTTGGCCACTGCCGGTTATTACATGCAAGTTATCATGGCTCGAACCAGTATAGGACTTGATACCAAGACTGGGTGGTATTTTACGCCATCCGAGTGTTGGGGCAGTGAACCTCGTATATGTCACGGACAACTGAGAGTCGACAAGACTCACGTACCATGCATTGTTAGTCTGTTGACCAACACTACCGACAGTTCATGTAACATTCAATTATCTGAGTCTAATGAAACTTCTAGTAAATTGTTCGCCCATAAGAAAGTAGGTGTTGTGTTGCAAACCTTTGGCGAAACTATCGAAGTGCATTGTGGTGGATGACTGATGGACCGGTGTGTTGTGGAAAGTGGTCTGTATGCCTTAATGTCGAGTGGATGTGATTATAGTGGAAAATGGTGGCGATTCGAACATATACAGTCTTACAGTCGGACTTATACTCGAATCAGTCTTGCGGTGGATGTTCCCAGATTGGATGTGGCCGGTGTGCTAAACCAATCACTTATTATTAACCATCTGAAAGTACAAAAATGGAACCATTTAAGTAAGTCTAAATATGTGCCACTAGCACCATTATCCGAGGTTGGCCCAGCGATGGTCGACAGTATCGACATACGATCCGTATTTTCTTACTCGACGGCCTCCGTCGTCTCGTTTATTGTGATTATATTTGTGCTATATAAGTGTGGAGTCCTGAACCACATGTGGAAGTGCATAACACGAAAGCCACGTGCGGCGAGAATTCCAAGTCTACGTCACACTCAGATCCGACAGCCGCAGCTGCCTGCAGCGCTGCCAATGCCGTCGAGGACGCCTAACGACCCGTTGCCTAAGGATACTACACGGACTGAGATCGACCCTACGGCTGATAGCTGGCTGGACGTGGAACTACACAGTATTCCCACGGAGTACGAAGACTTATGAAACTCATTTCACGTATTGTTGTTATTGTGTATGATGACATTATCGTACTATTATCGTGCTCTTGCAGTATTGTTATCGTACTGTCTATGTTGTGTTAATAACTATTTGAACTATTCCTATATAGTGTATTGTTAATTGAACTACTTCTTTATGATTGACTGTTTATTTTATTTTCACTGTTTATTAACGCTTCGTACTGTTTTATGGTTATTAACTATAGATTAGGTAATAATGATTGTGATATTCGCATTGAATAGGATTGTTGTATTTTAATGTGATTGTAATTTCATTAGGTTGGTCTTGATAGCCCTGGTATAGTGTGGTTTAGTTGTTGAGTTGTACAACGAGTTAGTTAACACTCTCCTATGGCCTTAAGAGACGGTTAACTAACCTTGGTTGAGGGGCATGTGTAGATATGGTATTGTCTTGTGGGAATTCATGACCCCGCCGGATATCTTATATTTACGAGTAAGTCCTAAGTGAAATTTATATTTGAAAATACCAGGTGAGCTAATGGACCGATTGCCTGTATATCTATATATTTAGTTTATTATTATTATACAGTAACAAGGTAACATCAGCAAGTGCGGATGATGTACAGTTTCGACGAAACCTGGTCGAGTGTTGGATAAAGTTTTATCCCTAAAAGTGCAACAGTAGAATTGATTAGGATAAGGTCTACGGTTCTGAGTTGATGGGTATCTGGAAATAGTTGAGATAAAAGTTGTTGCTGTTCAGTCGGCACACACTTTTATAATATTCAGCAGTTGTTTAGAGTACTAGTTTTTGAAAATAATCAATGCAGAAGAATCGATGGAATCGTACGTGACAAACGGACTTTAGTTGATGACGATAGGCATTCTGATTCTCATACGAGAATAGAACAACACCAACTGGCAATGAGATCATACAGCTCATGTGCCTATTAACTCTAGTACCCTACAGGCTTATTCACGATAGGCAATGGATAGGACATAGACATTGTAGCGTCCTGTAGGAATGAATAACATAATCGAAATTTGTATATCAACTATATGTCACTTAAACAACGGCATGCAACAACAACACATTCCATAATGTTGTTAGTTAGCTGACAGATCGCATCAAATCAGAACCTGCCAACATCGCTTTGTCTATGTGAGGCAGCAGCTCCATAGAAGAATAGCACAGAGTTTGATTGGTCAGAATGACGTCACGATCAATGAGCGTCGATCAAACTCTGTGGCAGAGAAATAAATAGAATAGGTTTCAAAGTGAAAGTCGAAATGAAGTGATCATTGATTGGTCAGGACGACCAACATGTACTAGGTAGAAGCTTCTAGGAGGGAATAAGCAGAAGTTGGTTGGCGGACTGATTATCTGGACCAATCAAGCTGTGCTTATAACCTACCAAGAAGAATCATCAGAACAAAATATAAATATCGCACAATGTATATATCTATATATCGTAATATGTATAGATCCTCAGAGATGCTGAAGACTATATATGAGGCACTTTGCAGTTAGTAAAGTAATCAATCCAACACCAGGGTTCCGTAGTACATCGCCGGTTCTACGTTCGGTTAGAATTGATAAAGTCAGTACCAGTCAGGTACTGATAATAGATTAGAAAGTTATCAAAGTAATATATCAGTTTTGTACAGTTAGATTATATCAGCTATTAAAACTTATCATCTCACCAACGTAAGACAAAAGTTTGGTTGTTATTACAAGTTAGGACTCTAGAGTTGAGAGCAACACTCAACCGAAGCCGGGAATCTTCATCGTCAGATAGGCCCGATAGTCTCATAGAAATATCGTCGTACTTCATCTCAGCGACGAGGCGAGCCGATTATCATCCTTCTGCTTCTTCATCGGTAAGAGGTTGTCGCAGCAACCATTAAACATCATAATCTTACCGTTGGCGTAGCAGGAATCATCATCGTCTATGAAACCACCCGGAGATCCAAAATCTTCAATATGTTGTCAATTGAAGTCGTGCAACTTGTGACATTCAGCGATATGGCCAGTCCTTGATGATAACAATGACTGATAGTTCCAATTATTAACTTTAATATATATTTTGTAGCAATAATGACTCCAGATCCAGATATCAGGATGACATGCTAAGGCATGTCTATGTAGTGGGAGGGTGCAGGGAATGGTCACCTGACTTTGTTATTTTAGGCCTTTTACGCACGCTATTCTACTTGGTATATTTGCACGTATTTTCCATTTTGTTTATGCCGTAGGCACCCTAAAGGCGGTGAGCTAGAGTTTCACTTTTGGCAAAAACACTAACTTGAAGTCTTGCTTTCACCAATTTAATCTATATTTTATGTCTCTGTCCTGTTGTTGTTGTTTTATGTTGTTGTTGTTGTTGTTGTTGTTGTTGTTGTTGTTGTTGGTGTTGTTGCTGTTGTTGTTGTCGTTATTGCCGCTGCTGTTGTTGCTGCTGCCGCCGCTGGTGCTGTTACTACTACGAATACAGCTGCGGCTTCGTCATATAGGCCTACTATATTGTCATCTTGACAAATGCATGATATGATATACCTTATTCATCATCATAAATTGTTTATCATTGGTCGCTTTAAATATAATTTCTTACCAGTGGTAAGAAATGCATAGCTATACAATACATATGCATTTATTTGTATGGTAGTTTAATATAGGGAACATCAGCAAATTTGTTAACTGTCGTCTCTGAAACGACAAAACAATGAGTATATTTTGTTAAATTACTTGAAGTACATAACCTGATAAAATCTCAGTATGCCCCGATGTTTCGTAGTTAATGCACGTATTCCTAAAAAGAATATCACGTTTGGATTCTGGTATCGACATCACCAACTACTACAAATCCTTTCCAGAGTGTCCATCTATCATCTGACCTCGTATGACGTCATAATCAGCTCAGAGCGTGCATGATGACGTCACAATCATTACGTCACAAAGGCTTCCATGTAGACCGTCATCAAATCTAAAATACTCCGACACGTTGTATGAATTGTATGCCTTTGTAATTCTTTGCTATTTAAGAAACATGCTGTTGAATATTTTGAAACTAATTTGATTGGGCGCTGTTGCTGCCTAAGCAACAGCGCCCAGTCAAATTAGTTTCAAAATATTCAACAGCTTACTTGTGTATTTTTTTAAATTAATAGTCATGGTGTTCAGAGATCGATCGATCCCAACACGAGCGAGGTGTGGGTGTAGCTTAGCTAGAGATGGGAAAGGGGCATAGCTAAAACCGGAAAGGTCCATTATATAGTTAATATCATAACACCATCGGTACATTGTTCATCTTCATTTGTCTTTTGGTGAAGAGATACGTATTATTTATAGTGTGTGTTGTTTCCTTTCGGCACATATATAGTTATGAATATGGCTTGTTAAAGGATAAATCACCTTATCTAATACTACCCATTCAACTGATAGAATTTGTCACCCATAATCCATTGCTGACATTTTAGCTTTTTGTCGTGCCGACAACGAAATATATTCATACTTTAGTAGCTTAATGTAGATACATTTCTACAACCTATATGATGGTTTTCATGATTTACTTTTCAACCAATCAAAACAAAACCTATATGCGTATCGGTATACGCGTTCGGTCATAGCGGTGCCATCTATAGTTTATCAATATGGTGTAAAAGCAATTATACAGGTAAGCTGTTGAGTATTTTGAAACTAATTAAATATTCAACAAGATCAGTATTACATAATGAAAAATGTAACGAATTGACACTTACATGACATCATACACTATCGCTTGATTTGACAAAATGGTGGTGATCACTGTTCAACATTTACGCGATATTACAAAGCAGATAATTGTGATACAGATAGAGGAATGTGACAGGATATTAATGACATGAAGTATATAAACCATAATCTATCAGTGCAATACTACATTTGAGATGAGATTAGCATCACTTTAAAGCAACGTATAAATTGCACACTTGCTTGCTTTATCACTTTCTTGATCTACATCGAAAGTAGTTTATAATGTCTTTTCTAACACTTCTCGCTGCGATGCAATACACAAGTGGCTTCGCGATTGAATTCATACACGATGATATTTGAAAGGCGATATAGAGTATGAGGTGAATATGAGGTCATGGCACCTTGAATATGGTGAACAATGGACCTTTCCGGTTTTAGCTATGCCCCGCCGATCGCTAGCTAAGCTCCACCCACACCTCGCCGTGTTGGGATTGTTCGATCCCCATATGCCCTAGCTATCAATTTCCTGAAAACTACACACGGAAGCTGTTGAATATGTTGTAACTAATTTGACTGGGTGCTGTTGCTGCATATGGCAGCAACAGCGCCCAGTCAAATTAGTTTCAACATATTCAACAGAATATTTATTAAATAGTAAAAGCAAACAATTTGTACAACAACGCATAGACAGTCTTCAAATATGCGTTCGTGACGTACTTATCGACGTCATTCATGACCTCGTTCATTATGATGTCATTCTACACATCGTGCTGTTCATTCTGACGTCATATGATGGGGGTGGGATGGGGGGGGGGGGTACTCTGGAAACGTGAATTGTGACTACGCCATATGCGGTATGATGCTTACATAATACAGGACAAGGGCTATGGTCAAGGCTCTAGGGTCAGAGTTCAAATGTCTATCTTCTTGTACTGTCAAAGATTTATTAATATTTCT
Source organism: Chaetoderma sp. LZ-2023a (assembly GCA_034401795.1). NCBI lineage: Eukaryota > Metazoa > Mollusca > Caudofoveata > Chaetodermatida > Chaetodermatidae > Chaetoderma > Chaetoderma sp. LZ-2023a. The sequence continues at coordinate 3,764,683 of CM067368.1, forward strand.
TTGTAATATACATTGCTTTACTATGTGAGCAGTCGAAATTAATACTGCAGGTATGCCAAACATTGAAATAGTAACAATTCATAGTTTCGCAAATCCGGGAATCTTGAGATCGGCCGCCATTAAAGTTGGGGCAAACTTAAGTTATTACATGCTAAAGAGGACTGCCCAAAGCAATGCATTGTTTACATTTTCCATGAAGCTCAAACCATTACATAATTGTATCTGAGTATCTGTAAGAAACCCGCCCGGTATCTGAAAACATCAAATCATGAGTGAAATTTGCAAGTAAAGAAAATGTAATTAGGGTTTTACGGCCCATTGCTCGTAATATTAAATTAGCCCTCCATAAATGGCGTCGCTCCCAGGGTAGTATGGGAAATTTGATTGTGGTGACGTCATCGCGATTCTATGAATTGTATTCTTTGTTATTTCGTCATAGGGTTTGTCATTATATTCACAGAACAGCACCGTCTGGTTTAGAATTTCTACAGCATGCCCATTATATGTGACCCCATAGAAAACATCAGCCATAAAGTTGACAAACCAGATAGCAGTACATGCTTTAAGAACGGATTGCCACGTGATTCTGGCACAAGACATAAGTGGGTGTGTTAACCGTGCGTAGCGCATACATGCAAATAACAACAGGTGACACACGCTAGTAGTGTAGAAAGATGCTACGAAATAGATAGTAAACGAGCACATGAATTTTGTACTTGGAATTGTTGAGAAACACCAACCATAGGATAGCAGATGAAGATGTTCCCAAATCAGCAAATGCCAACGATGTAACAAGCGTGAACAACGGTGTTCGGTATTGTCCTGATGCCAGTAAGTAGATTAGAAGAAGAATATTTGCAAAGACTCCCACGAGGAAAAGTGAAACAGTTATGAATTTAAGTGTTTTTGTAGGAATATTGCTGCACATTTCAATGTACAATTCAAGGATCTGCAATCGGTCATCCTCATCTGACTCTCCACCAATAGAGTCAAAGTTCGTTATAGTTGTATTTCCTAAGTATCTGGTGTCCATAGCTGGAATAACATAAGTGCAGATTTTATTAGTCAATTTATGATATTAAAGTTTTTAAACATGTTTTATTGTAGCATAGTATAAAGGGACTGGGCACAAGGCCTAACAACCTTAGTTTAGTCCTCTCCCTACAGAACGATGTATTATAAGGCAGGCGTTATATAGACATAAAAGGTCCTAAAATGAAGTACACGCATGAATGAGTATTTACCACAACCACCAATTCAAACCACTTCAGGGCAGTGACGAGACACAACCTCCGATATATATATATATATATATATATATATATATATATATATATATATATATATATATATATATATATATATATATCATGTGCCGATATGTACACCAAATCAATAAGCAATAACATGCTGTTGAAGTTCTGTTTAGTTTTCTGCAAAAGTTAATGTTTAAAATAAAATAAACAGTTTTTCAATTTTTACTTTCATAGGCTATCTTGTAATACATATACTCCAAGTATCAGGGGTAATTCATAGTAAACGAGCACATGAATTTTGTACTTGGAATTGTTGAGAAACACCAACCATAGGATAGCAGATGAAGATGTTCCCAAATCAGCAAATGCCAACGATGTAACAAGCGTGAACAACGGTGTTCGGTATTGTCCTGATGCCAGTAAGTAGATTAGAAGAAGAATATTTGCAAAGACTCCCACGAGGAAAAGTGAAACAGTTATGAATTTAAGTGTTTTTGTAGGAATATTGCTGCACATTTCAATGTACAATTCAAGGATCTGCAATCGGTCATCCTCATCTGACTCTCCACCAATAGAGTCAAAGTTCGTTATAGTTGTATTTCCTAAGTATCTGGTGTCCATAGCTGGAATAACATAAGTGCAGATTTTATTAGTCAATTTATGATATTAAAGTTTTTAAACATGTTTTATTGTAGCATAGTATAAAGGGACTGGGCACAAGGCCTAACAACCTTAGTTTAGTCCTCTCCCTACAGAACGATGTATTATAAGGCAGGCGTTATATAGACATAAAAGGTCCTAAAATGAAGTACACGCATGAATGAGTATTTACCACAACCACCAATTCAAACCACTTCAGGGCAGTGACGAGACACAACCTCCGATATATATATATATATATATATATATATATATATATATATATATATATATATATATATATATATATATATATATCATGTGCCGATATGTACACCAAATCAATAAGCAATAACATGCTGTTGAAGTTCTGTTTAGTTTTCTGCAAAAGTTAATGTTTAAAATAAAATAAACAGTTTTTCAATTTTTACTTTCATAGGCTATCTTGTAATACATATACTCCAAGTATCAGGGGTAAGGATCGAAGGGTTAATTAAGAATGCAATGGTAGCGCCTCTTAATAATAATAATAATAATAATAAAAATAATAATAATAATAATAATAATAATAATAATAATAATAATAATAATAATAATAATAATAATAGACAAATAATTGACAAACCAATTCTCAAACTTGTATTATTATTATTATTATTATTATTATTATTATTATTATTGTTATTATTATTATTATTATTATTTTACCTTACCCGACTCGCTATACCGGTTAATTTTTTTAATGTAAATTACGAGTGGACACAATTATCATCAACGACTAAGGAAATAAACGAGCCAGCAATAAATATACATGCCTATTAATGATCGTCCATGACCGTCTTTGTGATTGGCCCGATATTGGAATAGTACCGTCCCGTAATCAGCGTCATCAAGATCTATTCCATTGAAGAATGGAATACTATGAAAGGCCCAACAACTAGCTGTACTATGATGGCTTGTATTTGATCAAGATTTGTCAGCTGTAGACAATGCCGTTCTCTTCTATAAATCGCTAGCTTTAGCTAGAGAGAATAATATGCACAGAAGCAATAAGGACAAGCATCCTGTAAGTATTGCTTTGCAATACATGTCCCCTACCCGGTGATATAAATCTTTAGAGATTGACAGTCAAACATTTCATTAACAATTGTCAAAAGCAGATGAAACTCGAACTTGATCTGTAACTTCTCATAACATAGCAATAAACCAAGTCTCAGTTATATATGGTGAAGGAGAAGGAAAAAGTCTTGAAAGCTGATATGTTTTTATTTCATAAGTCGAAAGGGGACATAACACTATCAAGAAATGACGCAAATGCCTGAAACCCGAACATGGTCTGTAATTTCTAATAATAAAGTAATGTACCAATTCTCAGTTGAATATCTTGAAAAACTGCGAGAAAAAGGGTGGAAAACTAATATTTTTCGTATTTCATAGGTCGAAAGGGGGCATAACTTCATAAATAATTTACGCATATGCCTGGAACTCAAACTTTGTCCGTAGCTTCTCATAACAAAGCAATGTAGCAATTCTCAGTATAATATCTTGAAAGACTGCGAAAAATAGTGCGGAAAACTAATATCTTTCATATTGCATGTCCAAAGGGGGCATAACTCCATGAAAAATTGATGAAAATATACTCGAACTTGCTCTGTAACTCCTTATACTAAAGCGATGCACCAATTTTCGCTTAAATATCTTGAGGAGTGCGGAAAAATTGCGGAATGCTGATATTTTTCGTATTTCTTAAGTTGAAAGGGGGCATAACCCCATAAAAAATTTACGCATATGCCTGAAACTCCAACTTGGCCTGTAACTTCCCATGACAAAGCAATCTAGCAGTTCTCAGTATAATATCTTGAGACTGCGAAAAAGGTGCGGAAAACTAATATATTTTGTATTTCATAAGTCGAAAGGGGGCATAACTCCATGAAAAATTTACGAACATTTCTGAAACTCGAACTTGCTCTGTAACCCCTTAGACTAAAGCGATGGAACCAATTTTTCCTTAAATATCTTGAATGAGTGCGGAAAAAAGAGTGCGGAAAGCTGATATTTTTCATATTTCCTAAGTCGAAAGGGAGCATAATTCCATCAAAAATGTACGCATACATCTGAAACTCGAACTTGGTCTGTAGCTTCTCACAACAAAGCTATGTAGCAATTCTCAGTATAATATCTTGAAAGACTGCGAAAAAAGGTGCGGAAAAACTAATATTTTTTCGTATTTCATAAGTCGAAAGGGGGCATAACTCCATGACAAATTGACGAAAATGTCTGAAACTCGAACTTGCTCTGTAACTCCTAATACTAAAGCGATGCACCGATTTTCACTTAAATATCTTGAAGGAGTGCGGAAAAGTGCGGAAAGCTGATATTTTCCGTATTTCTTAACACGAAAAGGGGCAAAATTGACGCATACCCCAGAAACTCGAACTTGGTCTGTAACTTCTCATAACAAAGCAATACACCAATTCTCAGTTGAATACCTTGAAGGACTGCGAAAAAAAAGTGCGGAAAACCAACTGCGATAGACGGACAGACGGATGGACGGACAGACGGACAGACGGAGTGCAAACCTATAGTCCCCCTGGTTTTACCGGTAGGGGACTAATAACATGGAACAAAGGCTTATTTAGTAAATGCGAGACCGTAGACAGGTGAATCATTTGGTAGGGAAATGGGAGCAGGTTGCCACGCTGCATTGGAAATTGGCACACGATTATGTGTTCTATGGTTTAGGTGTAGTTTCTTCTGCATACGTGGCTAGACCTACAGTAATATAGTCATGACATAGCGACGCGCCCATAAATGTGTTCTCTGCAAGACTATGTGGTTACAGTTAAGATTTATTGTAAAATACAACGATTATCTACAAGTTTCTATACCAGTAGACATGATGGATAAATCCAATTTAGCTATGCCCCGTCCATCTATAACTAAGGCATACCCACGCTGCGCCCGCGTTAGGGTCTATCAAACCATGAACTCCCTGAATCTCAATTTCAAGAAAAATATACAGGTAATCTGTAGAATGTTTTGAAACTAATTTGCCTAAGTGCTGTTGCTGCATATGGCAGCAAGTGTCCAGTCAAATCAATTTCAAATTATTCAACATAATGATTATTAAGGAGTAAAGGCATACAACTCGTGCATATGATAGACCATTGGGAGTTCCTGACCAGTATCATAGATACGCCATTCATGATGTATTTTAATTGTGACGTCAACCTAACTGTGACGTATTTGATTATGCCCTCATATAATTGACTGACAGATTGGAATTCTCTAGTAGGCCTTTAACCGGTATATGAACAAACATCATGGACTACGAGTATAACTGAAAACTGGCAGAGTCTTTTAAGACTTACTTTATTTCTTCTTGAAGAGCATTCACGCCCAGATGTGCTTCGTCTGGTAACAACCCTGATCATGCAGATTACTGGGACATATTAGGCCAATACACGGTCACTACGGCTTACTATTAGTGTCGTTCGGATCGACCAGTTGGCTACCAGCCATACCAGCCAAGCTGGGTACGCGCCGCCCATCCTGGATTCATTCCCTGAACACGCCCCCTGGGTAGAGCCATAAGCGTATATAGGCCTATGAGAGAGATCGCGTTGTAAAAAGTTCGTTAAAGCACATAGTGCGCATGCGCACGCTTAGATGCCATTTTTGATGGAGCGCATAGTTTACGACCAAGATAGGATGACGCTTTTAGTGTACAGTGATGGTACTCTGTAATCCTTTTTGCTTACCTGTTCCCGCCGAATCTGGCATTTATCAAGACCAGGCTTTTTAAATCTGTAAACCACTTCAAAATCAGTTAAGAAATGGCTGAGTTATCCACGGAAAACCCTTCTTGATTATCTTCAAAATATTGCCGTGACATCATAACCACGTGGGCGCAGAACTTCTAGAATGTTCTAGAACATTTGACGGCGCTATTATTAGCTACGCGCTGATTGGCTGTTTCTCGGCCGATGATTGGTTGGAGCTTGCGCCTGTGACATCACGAGGATTATAAAAGGAGACGCGATCCAGAGATCGAGAGCATCCTTGGCCAGGGGTCGAACAGGTTGGACCTGTACCAGCTACTATCGAAAGGCAATACACAGATTACCTCGTTTTCTTTCGATTTTTCTCCCGTAGCTAGCAGTATCCAACCCACCGCACTAAAACAATTTTGTATCCCCATACTTGCGGGAGCAATTTCGAACTTTCTAATTATTGTTCACGAGTATCAAGATCTACTTCGGAACACGAACTTGCGGTGAGGCTGCTACGGCCTGAATATGTGATTCTACAGATGTAGAGGCAGCGATGTTCTTTGGTGGATGACTTGCCGGATCTGCCCGCCATTAAAAAAAGTGGTATTTCAACTGTCCCCGCACTGATGTCGTGCAGGTTCTTCCACCTTTCGACTGCAGCAAGTAAACTTTGCCCGGTGCATCTTCAGAGCAGGCTGACGTACCCAGCACTGTTAAGCTTTGTTTTGTATCTTCATCTGCATCTAACAACTGCCGCTTGTGATCGGGTTGTTGTCAACTTCCATCCGTGCCATCGGTGTACGGGAACTTTCTTCACAGCAGTAATGCTATTGTACTTCTTACTGACTACTCATTAGACAATCTATATTGTGCCTACAGTCCTGAGCGATGCGCTCCCGCCATGAGCTTCTTGCGGGAATTCTGTTTGCGGGAACAAATCTGTGGGAACTTTCCAGCTTCCAGAGATTGCATCAACTTACGTCAACCAAAGAATGACGTATCAATTTCAGTAACACGATAGCCTAACTTAAGAATGGCTACCGAGTATTCAAGTAACTATACTTAACATTTTAATTATTCCACCAAATGTGCTCTTCTAATTATACTGTATCCGTAAAAGCGGTCCCGATGACTAAAATGTACCGTAACGGTCTTAGGACCGCTAGTTATAATATCTGTATAAGTGTATAGTTCTCGTTTTCTGTAAGGTGTTTTCGCTAACCACACCGTAGTAGGTGCGTTAACCTGTACTAAGATATATAATTCTGATCATTTGATACTGTATTGATTGTTCTGGTTAGTTCATATATATAGTATAGTAGCCATCAGTTCATATGTTTTGTTTATTCATAGAAAATATAGGACCGCAGTGCACATAGGAAACACTATACAGCAACACTTAGATATGCAGCACTTTCTCCGGCCACCAACAATTTTTCACTGAGGTCGCTGTACGTGCTATAACTCTGTTTAGCCTGGCATGCTATTGACTAAACCTTTTCTATTCAGCTCGATAGGATAGGCCTAATATGATTAGAGACACTTTCTTCATTAAGAAGTTTGTAGTATACTCTTCTCTTCCGGTAGTCCAGTAATCTAGCCCCGCACTCCGGTAAGACTCATAACTCTAAGATTGTGTCTCTCTTCATGTTCCACTCAGCCTTGTGGCTTCTTAATTGTTTGGATGTCCATATCCGCACCATGGGCTGATCCGACTCTGGGAAACTGTTGGGGTTTCCGAGCGGTGATGGCCAGGGTGTGGTGTCACATACATTACACCTGTATCTTCGGATACTTAGAAGTTAGCACTTTTGCCAATGTAGGAAAGCACTGCGAACACATATCTTAATTATTATTTTATTTGCTGAACAATCCTTCCGCACCGCAGTGCAAAGCTGGGAAACTTGTATATAAACCTAACGACAGGTTAAACGGTTAGTTCCATAGGACCCGGTGACGGGCGAGATGTGTATCCCCACTGAATTCCATAAATATGTCTGGGCATGATATTTAGATCTGCCACGCCCTCACGGGAAGGACATGTATGGTGGGTATTCGTCTCTCTTACCCCACACCATAATGATAGATCAGTTACCTAAAATGCTTTTGTGAAAAGTAATCAGTGTCTGTGACGTTTATGTGGTTATGGAGCGGGATGTCGGGATTCTTATCCAGTTCGGAGATCTTACTAAGTAACATGTATGAGTGCTGTCTTCAGCATTGATATCTTGGGGCATCTGTTCTCAATGACAGCCGTGTTTAATAGCTAGGTAGATAGCAGCCATTTGCGGCCTAAAATAGTTCTTGCTTCTAAAAACTAAAAGCTGTTTAAACAAAGCAGAAGGCCTGCATAAATAAAGTGGCAGCTACTAATTCAGCATACTAAGAATTACATAAGGCAGTGGCATGGGAATCCTTCGGGAATCGTCGTCCCATCTTCACGTAAAACAGCACGCAACCGTATAGTCATAATCTCACTAGGTATGGTCTTTTCTTTTTCAAGCATTTGTTAATTATTTAAGTCTCGGTAATGGGAGTATCCCTTGTGGGGATACCTCTGCGGATCTACGAGTCTGTGTGGTACCTCCGGGAGCCCAATGTTTAAAAGTTCATCTGTCTGTCTCTATGTCTTGTATTTTTGTATGCTCCTCATTTTTTATCTAGCATACTCGATAGTTTGTTTAGGTAAAATCATTGTATAGACTTATATTTTTAGGTCACAAAATCAAATCTTGTAAGTCCATGGATCACGAAATTGTTATGGACAGGCATACTGGTGACACAAACTCTTGGTATCAGTTGTATTTAATGTTCGCGACAATGGTCGCATGGCCCCATCAGAACGATTGAGTTCCACCAGCCTTAGGAGCCGGTTTTCGTTACCCGTAGGGCAGTCTCATACAGGATCCGTCACCACGAGACTGGATGCTAACCAGCGTCATCATTCGTCGTGCACTTGTGACGTGGCGAGTCGACATAATACACGGGAACAGCCCGACACTATCCTGTGAGCTACAAGTGGCGCCCGATTTGGCGCTCGAAGAACAACATTAACCACACGCAGTGAACTCACGCCCACACCATATAGTGAGCTCAGTTCAATAACTTCCCGATTTAGCGACCACTCCCTCGATCAAGAGATAGCGTCATATGATGGATTTTCAGCTCACATGCGGGAACAGAGTTCAGAACTATATTGGACGTCCGCAACAGGCCACCACCATCAGGGCCGCATCGTGGACGACCCCGACAAAGACCCGATTATGGGCATCTAAATAATCCTTCAGACTACTATCATTCACCCGTGTAATCTACAGAGACCATATGGCCGGGTGACAATCCACCTTACAGAAAACCTCCCGCACCGCCTCCTTCTAGCACAATGCTATGCTCAAGGGGAACCCTACAGCATTATCGGGAGGAATCAGCACCACCGTTTCGCCGGTACATCAGTCACACAGCCGACTGCACCACCACCATATGAGGAATATCAGTCCTCACCTCTGGGAGAACATCCGCGTAATCTTCACAACATTCCACATCCCGTCCATAGACCCATGCCGGTGTATGGCTCTACAACCGGGCTGGACTCATTAAATTGGAGTACGCACATCTTTGCTCGTCGGAATCGGCATCGATGGAAACCACCAACACCATCACCTGCACAACGGCCAGCCTCATGCAACTCGTCAGATTCTCAGATACTCACACCCCCCGGATTTCAGCCACTTCATTCTTCCCGCGGTCTTGGCCGAGTCATTCTTCCTCCCGAAATTAACGGGGAGAATGACTGGACCAATTACAAAATCCAGTTCGAGATAATAAGTCGAACTAACCACTGGAACGATCAGCAAATGGGTGAATATCTCGCTGCAAAACTTTCCGGAAAAGCCCTTCAAGTTCTTGCGGATCTTGAGATTGACTACACACCCACTTACACCCAATTGGAACGAGCATTGACGGAGCGATTTGGCGACACAGCTCTCGGAGAAACTAGTCATCTTCAACTCAAGAATCCCCGACGAAGCGCGGGAGAAACTCTTCCGGAGTTAGCTAACCAAATCAGGAGGCTAGTCACCTGCGCATATCCGAGCACCAATACGAAAGGCGTCATCCATCTGCATCTCGACACTTTCATCGATGCATTGAGTGGTGAACCCGCCCTTTAAGAAAAATTATTTGTAGCCGACCACGGTAGGCTGGCCCAATTAACGGCAACCGCAGTCCATATAGAAACTTTCTGGAGCGGGAAAAGAGTAGCCGACGCCAACTCCATCCTATCAACGAGATAGAGGGTGCAGCTATCGGCCCACCAGCTAATGCTCCCCTCAGGTCATCGACACCAACCACACAGACATCACCACCACCAGCTATACAGAATTCTAATCAGAATCAAGTGCATGGAGGAAGGAGCGTGCCCGTAGAGGAAGCTATAACGGGGCCACCGGGCACGGGAACCAGCGCAACAATAACAACGGCAACATGAAAGAACAGATAGATGAGATCAATAAACAGATCTCAGCACTAACTAATTTAGTCACGACACTTAGCAGCAAACTAGCCACCACACGGTTTAGGACAACAAACACCACCAGCACCGCACCGCCACCAAACACCTGTTTCGAATGCGTCAGCCAGGCCATTGGAGGGAGGGGTATCCTAACCGACCTCCTTCTACAATGCCTGCTCCTAACCGCAGCACACCACAACCAGAGAAGCAGTCAAACTCCTAAGGGCACCGAATCATAAAGAGCCACCTTGGTGCCCGTATCTGCATCCCGGCTCAACTGCGTCCTTCGTACAACAATGCTCAGTGGCTAACAATAATCCCCCAAAATCAGCTTTTACACCGATACCCAAATGCACTGCTTCACATATGTCAATGCCTACATTGCCTCCCTCATCCACAGCATTGCCATCCTCCTCTTTCTCCACACATAACAAGCCTTCTTTCCTATGTAAAATGGCAGTGGTAGGTTGTAGCAACTCCACTGAAACAACGTTTTTGCAAGCACCACATCCCGCCACCAAGACACTAAATTATCGGTGTCCTTTGGTGGTATGCAAAACACCACCCCATCCAGCAGCATCTCCCGCATCCACAGACAGCAGCAACTCAGGAGAAGCGGTTCACGCCGCCTCATGGATTCACAAGCGCCGACGTAAACAGGGAAAAACACGTCCCTGGCGGCATCACTGCTTCTTCTGTGTTTCACCAAAGCATCCCATGAAGCATCATAAGAAATGGCTTGCACAGGTAGAGCTTATCAGTCATCCCGTGCACACCGCTGTCTACACCAATACAGCATGCATGAAACAGCAACATCACCATCATCATTGCTACCCCCAGCTCCGACTTCATCGCAGCCCTCACAGCAGCGGCGACGACTAACTGGCTATTTCCTCACTCAGCCATCCACCACCTTAAGAGAAGCAATTAGGAAACAGTCAGAGTACATACAGAGTGATTCTTCTCTGACACCCTTGTCGCAGACGGCATCATTGGAAACTCTTCCACAGATACACCGCAAAGTAATATACAAATGTGCCTGTCTGTTTAGTGGTGTTTCCACCAGTGCTACCGTCGACACTGGTGATTCAATCACTGGATTTAACAAGCGCTTATATGAGAGCATCCCACCTCATAAGAAGCCTCCCCTTAAGCCTACAAACATTTACCTACAGACGGCTATGGGAGCTGATGTGCCCGTAGCCGGTGTAGTCAATTTAGTCATCCAAATAGAGGAGATGCAATTCATACAGCTAGTTAACATCGCCTCTGTTCACAACGATGCCCTACTTGGCTCTGATTTCCTCAGTGCCAGCGAAGCCATCATACATTGCAAACAACAGGAACTTGACATACACGGCCGACGAATACCTCTTGGACCAGCGTCGTCATTATATGACACGTGTGATGTAATATTATCCAGTACAGCCACAGTTGAGCCGGGACAGGAACACATCTTATGGGCCACCGCACCACAGTTAGGAAGCAACACACACATCGCCATGCTGGAACCCAATCGCCTCACAATGCGCAAGTCCCCGCATAATAGTAGACACTACTAATAAGGAAAAGATACCTTTTAGAGTGTTCAATGGTACCACATATCCCATCACTCTGGAACCAGGAGTACACTGCGGCCATTTTGGGGACATAAACTTATTGGAATCACCTACACCTGCTAACACACCACCGCATATGACTGACGATGTACCCGAACATTTACATGATTTGTATCTACGTGCCACAGTTGGATTACAGCAATCACAGAAACGTGAAATTCGGAAATTACTACATAAATATCGCGATAGTTTTTCCTCCGGAGACATGGATCTCAGAGAGACTCATCTCATACGACACTCCATCGACATGGGCAATAATCACCCCATACGACAACCGGTACAACGTCTTTCCGTTCATAGGAAGCGGAAGCACACCAACAAGTGAACGACATGTGCAGACTGGTACGTTTCCGCACGGCCAATTTGAAACTCAAACCAAAGCAATGTCATCTCTTTAGCCAGAGCATTGAGATCCTTGGACACGTCAAATCCGGTTGATGGAGTGGCTACTCAGCCGTCAAAAACTATGGCAGTAGCAGAGTGGCCACAGCCCTCTTCAGTTAGAGAGACACGAAGTTTTGTTGGCCTATGCCAGTACTATTGCCGTTACATCCGGCATTTCAGCGAGTAGTAGGGTCGGTATTGAAATGATACCACCTCCCTCTGGGGGAGACCGATCGGCGATCCGTGGCCCCCACCACCCTCTCAATTCTTGAGGCATAGAAATTTGAGACATGGGCCACACAAATACATACCATACCTCATGGCGCAAGGCGCAAATGTTACGCATCAGCACGCATCACCACCACGAAAGGGGAGGCTACATGAGGGGAGGTGGGTTGTCAGAACAGTAATTATGCACATGCATTCCACACATTCCAACTCGGGATTGTGTCCTGAGAAAATATGCGACCGGCCTATTCCAGAGGAGTGGGAACTGCAGAGGGAGGGGCAGCCATTCGGCGATCTGTGGGCCCCACTGCCCTCTCAATCCCTGGGGCATAGGATTTGAGACATCTGGTCGTGGGTGGTGTATGCCTCTAGATGGTGTTCTCCCGGACCCCACATCTCCGGGAGAATCTCCTCAGGATACCAGCCCGTGGCCGGCCTCTGTGTAGGTTCAGACAAACACGTAGTCTCTACCAGAGTCGCATAAGCATGATGGGACCACCCATAGTGTCCTCCACCTACCTTGACAACGCTCTCCTGATAGAATGCTAAAGTGCTTAGCATTTGCACCATGGCAGACTCTGGCATGTTCACATGTTATACAGAGAATCTAGTGCCAAGCAGGTGTCTAGGGCAGACAACCACGTCCTACCCTCTCCACACCACAGAAGTGGCAGACAGACTCGATCTCTTCACGTGGGTGAAAGTGGTCGTAAATATTTCCCCGCAAGTGGTCGACCCAAGGATTGTACTGGGGGTCATCCCGGAAGTGGGCCCACTTGGCATCCAATATCATGGCAGTCTCAGTGCCCTGTGCCATTGCTGTAGACGCCAGCACGAGCTGTATGGTGTGAATCGTGGCTATATATGAAGGGTTAAACTGAACAGAGTGAACCCCTCGAGAAATATCTGTGCCAGATCGAGCCCTGTTCCATCCGGATCGATAGTGATCTTCATCCCCTCAGGGGCAGGGGCTAGCTGCTTCACTCTGTCTCTGGCTAAGAAACGTAGTTCTAGGACTATATGAGTCGCTTGTGGGCTAGTGAGCCCGACTCGCTAAAGCAGCTTAACAGCACCCTTGGCTTTGGAGAAATGTGACAAACCATCTATCCATAGGATGCCCTCCTGGATGGCAAAAGCTTCTTCTGGTCCATCGAATGGGTGACGCAGGAGCAGCTTTCCACCTGTAACCCCGATCCGGTGACCCACCCTCGTCAGGGAGACACCTTCACCTATGTAGGTGAGGAAGGATGTTCCCCGATTGTAGAGCTTTCGAAATTTCCCATCCTTTTTCACAACAGTGGGGAGGGGAGTAACCTCTTTGTCAATGACTGCGGGGGGCCTATATAGGGGCAACCATGTTTGCCACTCACCCCCAGGTCCAGCGCGGTACAACACTTCATTCTTCTCAAATATGAACGGCAGGTTTTTTGCCAGGGTCAATAGCACGCCATCATGGGCCATCGGTGGGGCGCTGCTCGAATAGGGTTTGACCAGATGAACGCTGCGGTCTTTATTTAGGGTGCTGATGTCTGCCACCTCTGTATCCGAGAGCTCAATCAATGGCTCGAGGATGATCTTCCTCTCCAGGAAATCGTACCGAAACACGATCTTGTGGCCATCTATGTTGCGACTCAGGCACTCCTTCGTCACATCCTTGAGGTCTGTGAGCAGCTCCAGCCCATCACCACCAATGGGGTGGAGGGAGAATGCCTTTGAGCTTGCTTCATACTGTACGGCGAATGACTTGCCATCGCTCTCTTCTACCTTGGCAGCATCAACTGCGTACACATCTGCCAGGTCAGCAAAACCAGTCAAGTGAGCAAATATGGGTTCCATATTACGCTATAGAAGGGGTTTAAACAAGAGATATAACCATGCCGATTGTCCGACTGCTGCTCTCTGGTGGTGAGAACCTAATCTCTCCCTCTCTAGAGGGGAGACGGGTGGTACAGTATCGTGTAGAATGGGTCCTCTTTGAGGTGCCCCAGCGGTGCACAACATACATACACGCCGATGTGCTAGATCAACCTCCGGGCAGTGCACACGGCAGCTCACTGGTAGAAGTCGGTCGGGACGTGATAGAGTATCTCCCAGATGCCAACAGCAACCTATGGAAAGCTATAAGTCCTAGCCTGTTCACACCCGTAAACCACCTGTTTGACAGCCCCTCCATTAACATATATGCCAGCACGGATGGGATATCGTGTGCGACGTAAAGAATACAACCTCCCGCAGTGCAATAACGTCACAATCCCGTCATGCAGTCTCAGTCGCGGTGAGGCTGCCTGATAAATCAGTTTTAAGTTATTATTATATATCTTATTTTTCTTATTAATTTTCTTCCTGTTTTAGACGTCAGGACGGATGGGGTCAGCGAGAGCTGCCCGTTGCGGACGCGCAAGGCCGGGCGGCAAATAGATATTTTAGACATATATAATAATAATACTTGGTGATACGTGTTGCGTGCCCCTTTATTTACCCGGGGTACACAAGTAATTCGGTGTGATTAATAAAAACATACCTCATAATGGTATGTTACATAGGTAATATTTATATACCTTGTCTTTTTGTTATATTTTTATATATATTTAAACTTAAATTGTGGTACGTTGGAGCTTGGGTGTTCTTTGCGGAGATTATGATTATCCGCACTAACGGGAACACCCATGCGAGCTATTGTTCAGGATCATGTACTAAATAAAATTATGGCACGCACCATAATATTAATAATAAAGAGAACACAAAAAAGAGAAAGGCCTGGAAAAATAATTCCATGTCAAAAATTGAAAAGTATGCCTCCCATCTTCTTGGCACCCCTATGTGCTCTGTCTCTTGAATACGCGTCTATGCGTCACTACTCCTCTCCGGCCACGCGTCTACCTGGGATAGTCTATGATTCCTGCCTAGCGTACATCCGTGCGTCGATCAGCCATGCGCGATCGTTTGCCACGGATGTAAAACTAGGAGGGGGTGGAGTAGTTCGGATCGTCCGGTCGGGTACCGGCCGTACAAGCTAAGCTGGGTATGCGCCGCCCAGCTAGGATTCGTTCTCTGAATACGGCCCTCTGCGTAAGGCTATAAGCGTATATGGGCCTATGGGAGAGAGAGTGTGTCGAAAAACGACTAAGTTCGTTAAACGCATTATGCGCATGCGCGCGCCAGGACGCTGTTTCTATGGAGCGCATAGTTGTGACCTAGATGGGATGGTGCTTATAATGTGCAGAGTTGGTACTCTGTAATTCTTATTGATTGTCTGTTCCCGTTAAGTCTGTCATTAATCAAGACCAGAATTCGACGGGCTTTCCAAGTCTGTAAACCATTTCAAAATCGGTTGAGAAATGGCTGAGTTATCCAGGAAAACTTTCTTGATTATCTTCAAAATATTGCCCTGACGTCATAACCACGTGGACATAAGATATAATTTCTGTATTTGTTAAATAGTTATTTTCATTTTCCTCAATATGTTGCTAACCGCACCATAGTAGGTTCGTCAACCTGTATTACTATATATATCTTAATCATTGCCACCGTATTGTTTGTTCTGGTTAGATTACGTAGGTATATGGCCAGTGGCCATCCGTTAAATTGTTTTGCTTAAGTTATAGAAATATAGGAATGCAGTGCACGTAGGAAACACTATACAGCAACATTTATATATACAGCATTTTCTCCCGCCACCAACAATTTTTAACTGAGGTCGCTGTCCATGCTATAACTCTGTCTAGCCCGGCATGCTACCGACTAAAGCTTTTCTATTCAGCTCGATAGGATAGGTTCAAAATGATTAGAGACACTTTCTTCATTACATACTGTGTAATTTATTCTTCTCTTCCGGCAGTGCGATAATCTAGCCCCGCACTCCGGTAAGACTCATAACTCCAAGACTTTGTCTCTCTTCATATTCCTCTTAGCCTTGTGGCTTCTTAATTGTTTGGATGTCCCTATCCGCACCATGGGCTGATCCGACTCTGGGAAACCATTGGGGTTTCCGAGCGGTGATGGCTAGGGTGTGGTATCCCAGACACATTCCAGTGTATCTTCGGATACTTAGTAGATAGTACTTTAAGCCAATGTAGGAAAGCACTGCGAAAACACATGTATTAATTATTATTTTATTTACTGACAACCCTCCCGCACCGCAGTGCAAAACTGGCAACTTGTACATAAACCTAACAAAAGGTTAAACGATTAGTTCCATAGGACCCAGTGACGGGCAAGATACGTATTCTCACCGAATCTGTTAAAATGTCTGGGCATGATATTCAGATCTGGCACGCCATTATGGGAAGGACATTTACGGTGTGCATTCGTCTCTCTTACCCCCACCATAACGATATGAGATATGGCATAATAATGCTTCCGTGAAATGTAAACCATGTCCTGTAATGTTTGATGTGGTTGCAAAGCGGAATGTCCGGATTCTCACCCAGTTCGGAGATCCCACTAAGTAACATGTATGAGCGCTGTCTACAGTATTGATGTCCTCGGGCATCTGTTCTCCGTGACAGCCGTGTCTAATAGCTAGGTAGATATCGGCCAGTTGCGGCCTAAACTAATTCTTGTTCTGAAAACGACTAAACGGAATTAAGCAAAGCAGAAGGCCCGCAGAAATAAAGCGGCAACTACTAATTCAGCATATTAGCAATCACATAGGACGGTAACGAAGGAATCCATCGGGAATCTTCCGTTCCGCCCTCACATAAAACAGTACACACCCCTATAGACATACTCTCACTAGGTATGGTATTTTTTTCTACAGCATTTTTGTTTGAAATATTAGAGTGGGCCTATTTTTTGCCTACTATTCTGCTCCTGCTTTAAGCCGTAGCGACACCTTGCCGAGACGGAGGCCCGCGCGAGGCACTTGCCTCTCACAGGGATTCAGCGACGACGGTCCACGCCAGGATAATACTCCTCACCCAAACTAGAACTAGGAGTAGTGTCCGCGTGAGTCACATCACTTTTTCGTCTGAGATAGCCTTGTTCCTTTCAGCTTAGAGGTATAATAACTTATATTAACTTAAATAGCTATGTCTCGTGTACGGGAGCCTCCCATTCGGGGATACCTCTGCGGACCTACGAGTCTGTGTGGTACCTCCGGGAGTCCCATGTTTAAAAGTTCATCTACCTGCCTCTATGTCTTGTATTTACGTATGCTCTTATTGTAGTTTTATCTAGCATATTGTTCAATTAGTTAGGTAAACTCATTGTATAGACTTATATTTTTAGGTCACCAAATCAAATCTTGTAAGTCGATAGATCACGAAATTGCTATGGGCAGGCATACTGGTGACACAAACTCTTAGGATGAGACCGTTGTGTTTAATGTTCGCGACAATGGTCGCACGGCCCCACCGGAACGATTGAGTTCCACTGGCCTTAGGAGCCAGTTTTTGTTTCCCGTAGGACAGTCTTGTTCAAGGTCTGTCACCCCGAGACCGGATGCTAACCAGCGTCATCAATCGTCGTGTACTTACGGCGGGGCGAGTCAACATGAGACATCGGAACGGCCCGACACTACCCGGCGAGATACAATAGCGTTTTCTTGTGGCCATCTTTAAATTCAAGATGGCGGCCAGATACCATGTCGATACAGATGGGTACCTCCTCTTAAATGAATCTCCATATACTAAAGGACATATGTGCCAAATTTCACACTTTTGTCCGCAAGTATACGATTCTTCTAATATGCGGCCCGGAGCCGCTGTACTACTACAAATAAATTAATAAAAGATTTTAAGTTGCACAATTAAGGCACAAGTCCCTAATTCAAATGCACAACTAACCCTTTTTATTTATATGGAATGAAATCACCATAATTATGTTAAGATTTACTTCTTTTCATTACATTGTGGTACAATTTAAGCCTCTAAAACGATATAATTTCAACAATTTTATTTTCAAACATTTTGAATACGCGCCTTTAATAACAACATTCTAAAGTGGCAGTTCTTATTCTATGGCGTAAATGTGGACATGGTCAAATTAAAGTTTGTGTGAACTTTTCTCATGAGGTAATAGAGGAATCTATTCTTTCAGTCAAGTATATGACGTCGTAATAAATAACGTCATAGGTAGACTGACGTCACAATCTAAATATAATGAAGGGCTAAAGTTCACTTTTATATATACTTAGACCTTACAAAGCCATATGAGGCATATATATCTAAGTTCGTCATGATTGCTTAATAGTCCGCCAACAAGTACGAATTGTATGTCTTTACTACTTAATAACCATTATGTTAAATATTTTTAAAACTAATTTGACTGGGCGATGTTGCTGCCATAGGTATAATGTTTTTCAGCTTACCTGCATGTTTTCTGGAAATTGAGATTTAGGGATTTCAGGTTCGATCGTTCCCAACACGGGCGAAGTGTGGGTGGAGATTAGATAGAGATTGGAGGGGAATTGTAAAAACCGGATTTTTCGATTGAGAAAAGCTCGCCAGCCTTGTCTTATGTGGCCACCTTGTGTAGTCTTATGATAAATGGTACGCGTATGTATAGGCACGCAACAACAACGATGGCGTGTTTAAATCAGTAATTTAACGGTCTTGATTTTTACCGTCAAATGTGTAAATAAAAAAATCAGAATTAAATACAAGGTGTGCGCATCAATTTGCGTGTACGTATTTAATAACACAGACATGAATTTGTAAGAATATTAGTCTTAAGCACGGCAAAGTGAATATAAGTAATTAGTTTTCGGGAACAATTATCTCCGTGAACAGACTATCAAATTAGTTGAGCAGGACTCCTATTTATAGCATTATCATCGTTGAACTGTAATATATGTGCATGATTATTACACATACTAATAATCGAGATGGCCAAGAATCCACTTGAAAACACTAACGCCAAAAAGACAAAGTTCTATGGTATCGTCAAAGGTGCTAAATGTGGTGTATTTATGGACTGGAATAAATGTAAGGAAAGCGTTAGCAAATTTTCGGGTTCAATATATCACGGATTTAATACATTGGAAGAAGCCGTATCATTTATGAATTTGGATGGCTATAAACATGAAGATATAACCATCTATTTCAAAGACGGTGAACTATAGCTCAATGACTACTGTAGTAGGCATAATATCAGCATTCCTGCTTATATACCGCCAACACGTGTCTGCAGTGAAAGTGATTCCAATGCAATGACAGTAGTAAATGTGGATGGCGCATGCTTCGACAATGGAAGTACTGATGCCAAAGCTGGTTTTGGCATATTTTGGGAGGATAATGACCTAGGAAACATGTTTGGCCCTCTTCCCTTAAATGGACATCAACCTACTAGTAATCACGCAGAACTTTATGCCACAATAAGTGCACTCGAACAAGCGCTGAACGCAGGAATGACACGTTTGTGTGTACGTTCCGATAGTGAATATCTCGTCCATGGGATTACTAACTATGCAACAGAGTGTCAAAAGACAATGCAATAAGCACACGGAAGAACTGTGACCTATGGAAGCGTCTGTGTTACCTGGACAGCAAGATTCACGTTAAGTGGCTACACGTAATGGGTCATTCGGTTGATCCAGGGAATACCAAAGCTGATGCTCTAGCAAATCACGGCGCCACACTGTACGAACCCATTGAACAACAGCTCTCTCAACCCGTTAATTCCATGGAGCCTGCCAATGCAACTGACATCACAAGCTCGCCGCCTAAAGCGTTACCACGCAGTTGCCATCAATGTAGTTCTCCCGATACACCTGAGATGATCGTATGCACCACGTGTAAAAACTGGCTTCATTACACCTGTACTGACTTGCCAGTTTACCAATTATTTATACTGAAAAGCACATCACGCAAATTCGAATGTAAGAGTTGTGTCAGGGTACCCGAGGAGTTTGCCGCAAAAGTAAGAGGCGCTGCCCAAAGCGGAGGGAATATGATTAATCGGTCTAAATCTATATGCTGTGTGGAAACACAAACTTCTCATGGATGTATGGATGCTAGTAACAATCAAATAGGTAGCTCGGTTTGTTGTATGGCAACGCAAACATTGACCGAAAATGTTGACAATGAGATGGCTCTCACTACTAGGCCTTTATGCTGTCAGGCAACACAAACCTTGGATGTAAATGTGCGTGAAACCACAAACTGCATCATATGTTACAAATCAACCCAAACTCTTCTGTCCGTTAAAACTTGTGACCGGGAAATACAAACGTCTACAGAGGAAATTGCTGTATCAGCAGAATAAAACACTGGCTCGAATCTGGATCTGACATTATTAACCCTGAACTGAAACAACTTCGATCTGTAAGTGACTTTCAAGTAGCTATACGTGATGTTGAGAGCAAACTAGTTGAAAAGCTTGTTAACTCAACTCAGGAAAATTCCAGACTAAGATTGCAACTTATAGAAAAGGACATATCAGTCGCTAAGAAAGAGAACCAGGACCTATTGAGTCATTTAAAATACAAATACAATCAAGTAGAAACTTTGGAAGCCTCGATCTCATCTCTCACTGCAAAGATGACTAGTATCCACATGAGAGCAAATAAGTGTGAATCATGTGATGGATTTAAATCGGCATGGACTGAATGTGAATCCATGTGCAGGTCCCTGTTAAGCGACAAAGCCAAGCTGGTGGATGAGGTACATCGACTTACAGTTCTCAATAGCCAACTGAAATCAAAAGTAAAATCGGTTGATGATCTTAGCAACACACAAGTAAAAGTTGTTAATGCTATGTTGACACAATTGCCTGACATAAGATCTGGCATCAGCCAACTACAAATTTGGTTTTCGAAAGCCAACAACGATAATGGCGCCACCAAGCCAGATAAAATGGTTGATATCACTGCTGACATAAACATGCAACAATCGAATAACAGCCGAGAATTAACAAATCTAGCAAAGTATGAACATTCCAATCAGTTCGCAGTTCTCACTACTTCTAGAGATGAAAACAACACTGTTAGACAGCAAAGGCTTCGAAACGCAAGACGCACACCACAGAAACGTGTCAGGCCGATCTCGCCACAAAATGTGTCAAATTCTAGACGAACGCCAGTGCAATCTGAAAATTCAAGCGTCCACGATTGTGATGTACTTATCATTGGGAATTCCCATGTTCGAAACATTCAAGCAGAAAAGATGTATCACTACTAAAGGTGTCATGTCGTGTGTCTGGACGACAAGAGTATCAACGGTGCAGCAGATTTTGTCCGATCATGTGATATAAAACCAAAGTGTGTTGTGTTACACATGGCAGATAACTGTCTGTGTAACAAAAATATTGATGTCTTCAAGCATTCAACCAAAAACCTGGTCTCGTTGTGTAAAGATCATTTCAATGGTGCAGAAATATGTATTTCTCATGCACTCCCTCATCGGTTGGATACACCCATGCTCACATCAGCTTACAGAGAGAAGGCTGAAGAGTTTAACAGATTTACGCATACATTAGGTACGCATGTAATCTCACATGAACATATCCACTCAGTTGACAGCAAGCTATTTTTGACTGATGGTGTGCACTTAAACAGACTAGCTCTATCACAGCTAATTATGGGTTACAAAACGGTTGTGAATCCGATACTAGGTTTAAAATAATACCATGAGTACTACATGAGTACAACGCATCCTCAGGGCAGTGTAGCTGCTCAATCATCCCCACACCGAACACGACCGCGTCATGAACCAAGACCTGCCCTGACACAGCGCCCGCAGGATATAACAGAATTGTGTATGAACAATAATAAAAACACTTTTGGACACACCGTCGGAAGAGGAGTGGTGATTCTGATCTGATTTCCCTGCTAAGTGGCATACTTCATGACTTTCAAACTAGGAGAAACTAAGTTTCCACTGATCATGCAGTATAATTATTTCGAAAATGTAAAGCGTCATTAATGTTAATATTGTGAGTGCGGTACATCGTGACTGTATTAGTTTCATGTGATCAACACATCTCAACCGTATTAGTACTGCATATGTATGAGGGCAAACCTGTTGCCATTTATATTGTTGACACATTTCATTCTATTTAGATTGAATCTATTTGTTCCGATTGCCGCGTGTCTGCTGGCTACTTTGTTGGCAGCCTCCACTGAATCTAGACCCAATGGACCTTTCCATTTTTTGGTATGCCCAGCCCTCTCTAGCTAAGCTCCTCCCACACCTCGCTCGTGTTAGGATAGATCGATCTCTGAACTCCCTGACTATCACTTTCCAGAAAACTATGCTTGTAAGGTGTTGGGTATTTTGAAACTGATTTGACCGGGTGCTGTTGGCAGCAATGGCGCCAGTTTGGTTAGTTTCAAAATATGCAATAGCATGTTTATTACATAGTGGAGACATGCAATTCTTACAACGTATCGGACTTTTAAGAGTTAAAGACGCATACAATCATTTATGACGTAATCATTATGACGTCATCCTACACGCCGCTTAGCTGATTATGACTTCATATAACGTAATTACTCTGGAATGGTCCATTGGTACCTAATCTCGGGGAATCATTTGCTTGAACCGTCTACTACACCAGAGTGCCTACAAAGTATTCAGCAGGCTGGGATCTAATTTAGAAGGAAATGAGTTAATATAAATATATGGAGATGCAGTGTGCTGGCTAAAGTATTATGTTTAGCCTATGATTGATCCTGTACAATACACTTCATTATTGACTTCTTTTGAAATATTAATAACAATAATAGTGATGATAATACTAGGAATTATAATAATGGTGATGACGACGAAGATAAAACTGGTGAATCGCACGAAACGTCATCCGCCATTATTAACTCATTATCACACCCACTATAATTTGTTTGACCCTGTGACCCATTCATGAAGAGTGGACTGACAAATACTTAAGTTGTGTAAATTAGCTCATATTAGCCCTTTAAAGGTCAAATTTATTCACGTAAATTTCCATTTTGTCTGAAAATGCCAGTTTTCAGGCTCGGGGAGGACTAATTTTGGAGGTTTACCACTGGGATGACTGGCTCCGCTATTGAGCTCATCATTCCAGGGATAAATTTTCAAAAGAGATCTTCCATGGGCTTGCAAATTGACATTTCTAAAGAAAACTATAGAAGCTGACTTTAGCTGGCTTGACAATGAAAGGGTTAGCGGTATGACTGACTGTTTTAAACAGGTATCCAATGTTCCAAGCAACAGCTGGATACAATGTCCATGATCTTTAGATGTAGAAAGCTATGGGTCAGACCATTACTTTATCCTGTGAATATGCTACACTATTAATTTACTTGCTGATTTATTTTATTTATGTTTTACTTGTAAAGATCTTTGACTGTTTTAATATCTGTTTTCTGATGTTGGATATAAACAATGTTAGTTTGGCTTTTTGGAATATCGATGTGGCCTTTACAAGTCAGAATGACCAGGGAACATGCAAGCTTACAGACCCAGAAATTCAAAGCCAGATAATAAAATTTGACATTATCTGCCGGATAGAAACGCACTGTGGAGAAAAAGATAATATTAAAATACCGTGTTTCCATATACAAACAAATCTTAGGCCAAGATTATCCACTTCTAAACGTGACTATGGAGGAATTGCTGTATGTGTAAGAAAAGACATATACGCAAGGGTATAAAATCTATACCTCCATCAAATAGCGAGATCTTGTGGATCAAACTCCTCAAAAGCTTTTTTAATCTCGAAAAGGATATATATCTTAGCGTAGTTTATGTAAGTCCAGTAGGGACAACTTCCTCTGCACGGAGAGATAACACCTTTGAAATATTAGAAAATGGTGTGGCTCTGTATTCTAAATTCGGAAATTGTTTAATCTGTGGGGATTCCAATGCTCGAACTGCAAATGATTCAGATGTTTGTATGGACGATGGATCACCAAGAGCCGATTTACTACCAGACTATATACATGATGTAGATATTCCCAGAAACAACATGGATCCACATGATGTAGATAATCACGGCAAACAATTACTCTCTATGTGCAAATCTTCAAATCTACGTATCCTAAATGGACGTATCTTGGGTGATTTTCTGGTCATTGAACTTGTTTCAGCCACACCGGCAAACCCAGTCTAATCGACTATATGTTAGCTTCTACAAATATTTTATGTAAAATAGAATGGTTCCATGTAAATTATCCCAACCATTTCTCTATCCATTGTATATTGAAGATGGTACACTGTACTGGTATATATGAGCACACACTAAGTGATACTCCTAATGCTCCCTTCTCTAAGTATAGGTGGGAAATGGGAGATGATAACAAATCTTTTAAAGCAATGTCAGATCCTAGAATCAGATAAAAAATCAACAACTTTATGGCATTGCCTGCTAACAAACCATGTAGCAAACCAACCAATGCTGATGAGTCTTTGACAACTACACTAACATACATTATCATAAGTGCAGCCAAACTTTCGGGTATAAAACATATTGATTCTGGAAAATGTGTGAAAGCAAAACCTAGAAAGATTGTTAATAAGCTGAAGAACCAATGGTTTCACCAGGATTGCAGAATTATGCTTAAGGATCTCAGAGGTATGGCACGTAGAATTCACGAAACGCCATCAGATACCATCTTATTAAATAGGTTTCGATAATTCAAAAGACAAATAGCAAAAAAGAAGTCTATCTTTAGGCAGCGAATCTTGGATCAAATGGAATCCTTAGAGTCCAAAAACCCTAAGACATTTTGGAAACTGTATGATGAACTCAAAGGTACTAATAGTAATTCTAAAGGAAACTCAATTGCCTGTACAAAATGGGTGTCACACTTTAACAAACTTGTTAATAGTGTTCCAACACACACCGATTTAGACCTTGAAAACACAATAGACAATTTTATTCAAACCAATGGAAATACAATTTTTAACGAACTTAATTTTACTATTGCAACTTCTGAGATCTCTCGGGCTATTTCTTTTCTTAAAAACGGCAAAGCGAGTGGATTTGACGAGATCTTAAATGAAATGCAGGACACACTCGACTTTTACCAGTTCTGCACAAATTGTTTAACTCCATTTTGAGCTCTGGTCAATTTCCTATGGAATGGCGCTGCAATCTACTTTCACCTATACACAAGAAGGGCGAGGTTTCGAAACCTGAAAACTACAGAGGTATATTTATGCAAATTATTTTGTAGCATTCTGCAATATCGATCAACAAAATTTTCTGAAACAAACAAACTAATCCCACAATGTCAAATCGGTTATAGAAAGAATGCAAGAACAGCAGCCCATGTTATGACTTTGAAATCAATTATTGACAAATATGTTAATGCTGCTACTAAGAAAAATATATTCCGCTGTTTTGTGGATTTCAAGTCAGCCTTTGACACAGTCTCTCGAAGCAAATTAATGTATAAATTACTACAAGCTGGTATTGATGGCAATTTACTAACTGCCATTGAAATTATGTACTCTGATGTGAAATATGCAGTCAATCAAAATGAATGATGGGTACAGCAATGGCATTTCATCCTCAGTTGGTGTCAAACAAGGTTGCGTACTTAGCCCACCTTTATTCAACATGTATCTGCGTGATTCGCCAGATATCTTTGATAGAACATGCGATCCTATACCTTTGAATAACACTTCTATTAATTGTCTTATGTTTGCTGATGGTCTTGCCATAGTGTCAGAAATCCACACTGGTCTGCAAAATGCGCTAAACAAATTGAATATTTACTGCAACAAATGGAAACTTACTCTCAACTTAAATAAGACCAAAATAATAATTTTCAATAAAGGTGGGCATTTACCAAAGAGATACATGTATCGCTTTACATAGATGGGCTCACCGATTGAGGTTGTAAAGTCTTATTTAGGTATCGTCTTTATACAATCTGGTAAATTTAAAGCTGCATGTGATAGACTGGCAGCGCAGGCCAAGAAGGCTTTGTTCAAACTTAAAGTTATCAATGTCAGAAATAATATTTTAACAGCATTCACACTAGTTCGTTCTTTAATTTTACCCATCTTATCTTATTGTGCAGAGATGTGGGCACCCTTTTACATCAAAGGCATCAATGAACATAACTACATGCAATTAGGAGATAATGTCCCAGTCGAAAAAGTCCTAATTAGCTTCTGTAAATATATACTGGGGGTTAATAGGAAAGCTACTAATGCTGCTGTAAGGGGTGAACTCGGGCAATATGCCTTGCTCAACACGCTCCTCACACAATCCGCCAAATTTTGGATGAGAGTATGTGACATTGACTCTGAGACAATAGTTCATCAAGCCTCTATGCATTCGTATTCCTCATTAGAAGAAGATAACTGGGCTAGCCATTTAGAAAATCTATGGACTAGCTTTAGTTTCGAAGAAATTTGGACCAACCAAAGCACCAGAAATAAAAAGACATGTGCTAAATTACTAACTGATGCCATGGAGGTCTAGATACAAATCAAACTGGCTGGTCCATGTAAACAGAGGTGTCACAGATCGAATTGGTACATCTCAACAGGGTTCTAAACTTAGGTCGTATCAAACATTTAAAAGCAACTTTAACATGGAGAATTATTTACTAACTGAACACGATTTTTCTAGGCGAAATTTGTTTGCCAAACTCAGAGTTTCCTCTTACAATTCCTAAAACTCCTGTAGAAAAAATAGTATGTTCGCTATGTAACAGTCAAGCTGTTGAGGATGAAAGACATTTTATTCTAAAATGTCCATTTTACCACAGTGAGAGACAATCGCTATTTCATTACCTTTAAATTTTGCTTCCCTCAGTGAACAGCATAAATTTGTGCTCATAATGTCCTGCAATAACGGTGACACTGAGGTCTGCAAACCAGTACTAAAATATGTCACTGATTGTTTCATGAAAAGGCAGAATGCGTTGGCTCCGAAACAATCCACTAACCCACCGCCATCACTAGTAATTGCAATATAGCTGATCAGATCGGCAGCAAATTGCGCTGTAGGTATATTACACGTATCCTTATCACCCTTTTATATGATGGCTGAGTGAAGAGGTGACATCGTTATCTTCTGTGTCATAAAATCTCATGGTGATTAAACTGTCATGGGATATTGAGATATGGCGAGTGGTGATGCTGCTTCTTCTTTATTTAGTGATCCTGGGGAGGTTTCACGCAACAGTCAGTGAAGTTTCCACTGTAACTAATGCGCAGTACCTAGCAGAACATTAACTTCAACATTAACTTCAAACTTACACTATGAATGATATGTAGTTTCTGCTCATATATTAATATAACCACTTAATTTGATAACAGAGCCATCAACCTTAATTCTTGGATGTCATCCTATGTATGTGTGCGTGCGTGCGTGCGTGCGTGCGTGCGTGCGTGCGTGCATGCATGCATGCGTGCATGCGTGCATGCGTGAGCGTGGGCGGTTACGTAAGAGTGTGCGTGGGTGTGTGCGTATTGTATATATCATGTATATTTTACTTATTGTCAACCGTATATCGTATGTAGTATCTATGTATGGCTATATCTATATGTTTGTAGACTTTGTGCCAATAAATAATCTGAATCTATCTGTACTGAACGAATTCGTTAATGATGGATTCCCTGCTGAATTCTTATATAGTCATATGCAATGTCTGAGGAATGAACCTTTCCAGTTTATCCATCCATCAAATGACGTCATAATCAACTACGTGACGGGTATGGTGACGTCATAATCATGACGTCACGAATAACTCGATTTACTCCACCTTAAACGCTTAATAGTCCGACACGCTGTACGAATTGTATGTCTATACTATTTAATAAACATTCTGTCGAATATTTCGCAACCAATTTGAATGTGCGCTGTAGCTGCCATAGACAGCAACAGCACCCAGTCAAATTTGTTTCTAAATATTCAATAGCTTGCCTGTAGAGTTTGATATTGATAGTCAGGCCGTTCAGAGATCGGTCGATCCCAACACGAGCGAAGTGTGGGCGGAGCTTGGCTAGAGATGGGCGGGGCATAGCTAAAACTGGAAAGCACCATTTGCTTTAAGCCTATCATGACGAAGCACGCCAAAACCGGCCTCTGTTGTGGTCTTGGAGAATGTCCAGTTGCAAGTCAAGAGAATAATATTTTTGAAAATTTACCACTGGAATTCCAGCAGTAAAATTTCAAAAATAGTAATTTCTTGGCCTGCACATGGACATTCAATAAGTAATTATTTTAATTTTCTGAATAAATCTAGTCATTGAAGGGTTAAATAAATAATTCTTCTCATCAAATGAACACTACAGACGCTATAAAACCTTTGTAAATGCACGTATATTGCTTTTGAAAATATTTTTGATATTGATCGTTCCTCAAGACAACTACAGACGTGGGTGCTTGCCGTCTTCAGTACGAAAAGCTTAAGAGATCCATGTCCGCATCATGCTGTGGGTAAATGAATACTGTTACACAAATGTTAATTTTTAACTATACAGTAATTTAATATTGTATTATGCTAGTGTTTGTCCAAAAAATTATTATGCACTTTACTCAAGGGGCATCGGCCTATTGTGGAAATAAATCTATCTATCTATCTCTCTGTCCATTACAGGTCTATCTATTAAGAAATATTCAGGAAACTAATATGACAATTCCAAGCATTACTAAAAAAGTAGTGTTATTATTTGTTATGACGAGGAGTATATGTTTAAATCATGAATAATGTCGATACATATGTGCCAAAATAATTCTAAGCCAAACATGCATATTTTATATGTTGTCGAGGAGCGCATCAAGCCTGTTAATAACTTCTTCTTGCCATACAGACAGATGATGCAGCAAAAACATACCAATATGGGCTGTGACCCCGTCCAACGCCACGATCATATTCTATGTAGGACAGAAATGATAACCCATGTTAATAACGCTGTTCTATCGCACAGAACTCTTTCACAACAAGCCGCATTGGTATAATGTCCATCTAGATAGGATGCCACAGTCTGAGGGACACACCACTGAGATTAAAATCAAACTAATGTGAATCATTATCGTAGATGGTCTGATAATATTTCGCTAGAGCAATTATTACTCCTTACTGGAAACGGGGACCTTACTTTCACTAGAGCAAGTATTACTCCTCACCGGACCCGGGGACCTTACTTTCACTAGAGCAAGTATCACTCCTCACCGGACCCGGGGACCTTACTTTCACTAGAGCAAGTATTACTCCTCACCGGACCCGGGGACCTTACTTTCGCTAGAGCAAGTATTACTCCTCACCTGACCCAGGTACCATACTTTCACTAGAGCAAGTATTACTCCTCACCGGACCCAGGGACCTTACTTTCACTAGAGCAAGTATTACTCCTCACCAGACCCGGGGACCTTACTTTCACTAGAGCAAGTATTACTCCTCACCGGACCCAGGGACCTTACTTTCGCTAGAGCAAGTATTACTCCTCACCAGACCCGGGGACCTTACTTTCACTAGAGCCAGTATTACTCCTCACCGGACCCAGGGACCTTACTTTCACTAGAGCAAGTATTACTCCTCGCCGGACCCGGGGACCTTACTTTCACTAGAGCTAGTATTACTCCTCACCGGACCCTCGGACCTTTCTTTCACTAGAGCAAGTATTACTCCTCACCGGACCTTCGGACCTTACTTTCGCTAGAGCAAGTATTACTCCTCACCGGACCCAGGGACCTTACTTTCACTAGAGCAAGTATTACTCCTCACCAGACCCGGGGACCTTACTTTCAGTAGAGCAAGTATTACTCCTCACCGGACCCGGGGATCTTACTTTCTCTAGAGCAAGTATTACTCCTCACCGGACCTAGGGACCTTACTTTCGCTAGAGCAAGTATTACTGCTCAGCGGACCCAGGGACCTTACTTTCACTAGAGCAAGTATTACAGCTCACCGGACCCAATGACCTTACTTTCACTAGAGCAAGTATTACTCCTTACCGGACCCGGGGACCTTACTTTCGCTAGAGCAAGTATTACTCCTCACCGGACACGGGGACGTTACTTTCGCTAGAGCAAGTATTACTGCTCACCGTACCCTCGGACCTTATCCGCATAATACAATGTTGGCGCAGAGTTTGTTGTCATGGTTAGAAAACTCCTCCTGGTTATTGGTCTACTGAGGACAAAACACACATAGCGAATGCTGCTTTAAACCTACTATTCAATTTTCTTCCGCATTTAGGTCTATGCACATTGTCACAAAGTTGGAAACGCCTGTTAGTGCGTTGCCACGTGGGCGGGACAGAGCGTGTTGCAATAAAGACCATCGGCCTACTTGTGAGGACATGCACATATACCTGCCATCTGAATATGTTTATCATGAAAATAATGTTAATTACAAGCGAAATAACATTTTTATTCCTAGAGAATTCTCAACGCCTTTTTCTACATAAATATAATTTGTAGAAGGGAGAATGTAATCAACATCACTGATAAAAATAAGATATTAAATCATAGGTCACTGATTTTAACTTATTAAATAAAATATTACAAGTTATACATGTCAGACTGTATAATCATTAATATATTATTTAATAAGTATAAATTAGTATGTCATTAATTACAATTGATATGTTAACCGCTATCGATGATCTTGATTATTTAGCTTTAATACGCGCTATTACGTCATGACAACAAGTTGCCCAAACCTCTATCATGCCTTTGGTACAACAACTCCGTCTTGAAGAATCAAAAGCAAGAGGAAGACCTGGTTAGATGTCACATAAGGTCTGGTTGGTAAATATACTAAAGTGGAATCAAGATGGAACTGCATTTTTTAATTTATATTATAGTATTTTATTTCATTAACTAAATACATTTTTTACAATTTCATATGATAAGATGGTAGTATTAAATGAAACAAATAAGGAGTCAAAAAAGTATCAGAATAATAAAGATATAAATGCATATGCATATCATTATCAGTACTAGAGATACATATTTCCATTGTCATAATATATCGCAATGACTAGACATTTCTAAGAACAAGCTGTAGTATCATTGCCTTAATATATCTTATAAATTGTCATAAAAGTAAGGTAAATACCTTTTTGTACAAATAAACCTCTTTAGCATTAAGCATGTGTAGGACATTTTTTACATCCGTATTACTGAAAATCATTGCTACTTACAGTAACAATGACTGACAGTCATATTAATTTAAAAAAATCAACATGCATGCATGAAAATACTTCAACAAAACTTGTTAAACTATGGCAATGGAAGGTATAGATGGTTATATACCAATACATACTCTACATATAAGTATATCCTGTGTTGGACGGTTGGAAGATTTCTACATTAGCACGATGGTCAACAGTGTCACATTCTGAAAATTTTAAATTAACTTAGTGAGATATGATAAAAAGAGACATGCATATATACCATATATATTAAGCTTAAATAATATATTAACATTTACACCACAAGCTATGCGAACGAATATCAATCTTTTGTTACCAGTCATTACAGGTCAAAGATTGTTGAATATGAATGACCAAGTCATAAATTGTTGAATATGAATGACCAAGTCATAATGATTCATATCATATTGAAAAAGAAAATTAAAACAAATAATATATATATATAACAATAAATTAATCAACAAATATACATATATGTATTTATAATTTAATAGTCAATATATTGTCAGCATTAACCAAGAAAGAAAACTTGTAAGTTTAGCTTAAAAGAACATTTTTTTAGATATTTAATTTATATTTACACTTAACCCATTCACAAATAGATTCTT
This sequence comes from Chaetoderma sp. LZ-2023a, assembly GCA_034401795.1. NCBI lineage: Eukaryota > Metazoa > Mollusca > Caudofoveata > Chaetodermatida > Chaetodermatidae > Chaetoderma > Chaetoderma sp. LZ-2023a. The sequence continues at coordinate 3,796,743 of CM067368.1, forward strand.
CATGTCTTAATTCCAGAGTGACTGAACTAGAAGTCTTATATTAAAATTAATTTGACTGTAAGCCGTTGTTCGTTACCTTTGGTAGCAACAGTATACAGTAAAGTAGTTTTAAAATAACAGTAGAGTAATTATTACAATGTGAAGAAATGCTATTGTGGAATTTGACGTTGAAACGGTTAATTTTTCGTTTGTTTTTTGTTTTAGTTAAAGCTTAAGTTAAAGTATGTATAAATCTGTTTGGTTAAAGTTTAAGTTAAAATAGGCTTTACTCTGAGCTAAAATAGTTATTGGTTGATCAACCGACTAATGGCCAGAGAAAATGATACATACATACAAATGTAAATTGTGGTAAAACAAGATGCATACATATATATATGAATCAATTTTTTGTATACGGTGGAAGTACGGATTTGCCCAAAAGCTCCACAATATCTAAGCCATCAAAAATAACTCCTTGAATACTAATATATGGCCATAAAGCTGAAAAGTAATTTGATCTGAGGCATAATTTTTATGCCTACCATTTTGGTAAATTTAGTAAATGGCTTCTTCAAGGCTCCCCCCTTTAAATTCCTGAGCTGTATTTCTGGACGACAGTTATTATTGGGATCCCATAAAAACCTCACCGTGGAGCCGATACAGCCACTTCCATCTTTTCTATCTCCCTATCTATTAAATCTATCACTTTATAAAGAAATTTATAAATTATTTGTATTTTTGTTTATTAAATATTAGTTTTAATTATTTGTTTGAATGTATGTTCTATATATACAATATCGTAAAAAATAATTAAATAAAAGTAAATAAATAATATCTCTTATGTTAAAAATACCTTATATATACACTTTAGAAATTATAGTACAGTTCAGAAATAAAACAACAAATGATCCCAAATAACATAAAATGCACCGTTGAATATTTTGACCTTAACTTTATAAAAATAAAATAAAAAATTAGGGAGTTATTACTACAATATACTCCAATCCAAATAATCAATTTATTCAACGGAAAATTTTGTATCAGAGAACATTCGTCTTCATATTGGAAATATTAAAATTCAATTTCATACTGTACTGTATGACGTCAAATATTGAAAATCTGATAACTTTTTATCTTATGAGTTTATATGTGATTCATAGCGGTAAAATAGTAAGTCAGAAAATGAAATAAAGGCTAAAAGATACGGAATGGTTATTGTCAAAGATAGTAAAATTAGGTCAAAATATTATTAAAATAATCGCAGTAGTAGATTTTCTAAAGACCAAAAAATTAAAAACCGTACATATTGATGACGGATGAATAATTACAGAATACTTACTGAAAATTGAGAGTTGTCATGGAATATACTCCAATGTGAATATCAGACCGTTGTTAAACAATAATAACAATCACACTTACTACCAAATAAAATTGAGGATTGGCACACAATACTTTTTAATTTGTTTGCCAGATGTTGTAAAAACAAAAGTAATTAAGTATCAAATTTGCTATTTAAATTGCTATGTAACAGACTTGAAGAGAATCATTAATCATAAAGCTAACCAATACTCATATTCACGCTTAATTGATCCTACAGATGGAAAAAATTGTAAATAATACACATCAGACGACATTAACTTGGAACGCGCATGTTTGTTTATAATCTCGCGCTAATGACCTCATAATAGAAATTGGGTTGTCTCCCTTATAATAGTCTAGCGGGAGAAGAGTGACCTAGACTATTAAAGTGGGTTATCCCCCTTGCAATAGTGTTGCGTTGTATCAAGGAAAGACGTGGGTTATGTATGGAATAATTTGTCATTGCACATTGTATAAAGCTAGCACTTATACAGGTAAGGAAATGATATCATTCTAGTGAATTAGTTCCAATCAGTTTAAATTGTATTGAATATATTGAAATTAATTTGACTGGAAATCAATGTTGTATATGGCAGCAATGGTTTCTAGTCAAATTAGCTTTAAAAAATTCAACATACAGGTATGGAAAATATATCATTCTAGTGACTTAGGTTCAGTCAGTTCAAGGCTATTGAAAGCATATATAGAACGTATCTTTACATTCTTGGCCTATTTAACATACAGGTATGGAAATTATATCAATCTAGTGACTTTAGGTTCAGTTAGTACAAGGCTATTGACATCATATATAGAATTTCATTTTAGTTATGTCTTATATCTTATTGTCATATATAATGTTGATTATTTTGAAACTAATTTGATTGGCAATCATTGCTGCATGGCAGCAATGGCTACCAGTCAAATTAGTTTCAAAATATACAACACAGGTCTGGAAAATATATCAATCTAGTGACTTAGGTTCAGTCAGTTCAAGGCTGTTGAAAGCATATATAGAAACATATCTCTAAAATTAAAATTATAATTATGGCCTACTTAACATACAGGTATGCAAATTTTGTCAATCTAGTGGCTTTAGGTTCAGTTAGTACAAGGCCATTGATAGCATATATAGAATTTCAATATTGTTATGTCTTAAATATTATTATTGTCATACATAATGTTGAATAATTTTGAAACTAATTTGACTGGAAATCATTGCTGCCTATGGCAGCAATGGCTTCCAGTCAAATTAGTTTCAAAATATACAACATACAGGTCTGGAAAATATATCAATCTTGTGACTTAGGTTCAGTCAGTTCAAGGCTATTGACAGCATATATAGAAACATATCTTTAAAATTCAAATTATAGCCTACTTAATATACAGGTATGCAAATTATATCAATCTAGTGACTTTAGGTTCAGTTAGTACAAGGCTATTGACATCATATATAGAATTTCATTTTAGTTATATCTTATATCTTATTGTCATATATAATGTTGAATAATTTTGAAACTAATTTGACTGGAAATCATTGCTGCCTATGGCAGCAATGGCTTCCAGTCAAATTAGTTTCAAAATATTCAACATACAGGTCTGGAAAATATATCATTCTAGTGACTTAGGTTCAGTCAGTTCAAGGCTATTGAAAGCATATATAGAAACATATCTTTAAGATTAAAATTATGTCCTACTTAACATATAGGTATGCAAATTATATCAATCTAGTGACTTTAGGTTCAGTTAGTACAAGGCCATTGATAGCATATATAGAATTTCAATTTTGTTATGTCTTATATCTTATTGTCATATATAATTTTGAACAATTTTGAAACTAATTTGATTCAAAATATTCCACATACAGGTCTGGAAAATATATCAATCTAGTGACTTAGGTTCAGTCAGTTCAAGGCTATTGAAAGCATATATAGAAACATATCTTTAAAATTAAAATTATGGCCTACTTAACATATAGGTATGCAAATTATATCAATCTAGTGACTTTAGGTTCAGTTAGTACAAGACTATTGACATCATATATAGAATTTCATTTAAGTTATGTCTTATATCTTATTGTCATATATAATTTTGAATAATCTTGAAACTAATTTGACTGGAAATCCTTGCTGTCTATGGCAGCAATGCCAATTCAGCCAAATTAGTTTCAAAATATTCCACATACAGGTCTGGAAAATATATCAATCGTGTGACTTAGGTTCAGTCAGTTCAAGGCTATTGACAGCATATATAGAAACATATCTTTAAAATTAAAATTATGGCCTACTTAATATACAGGTATGCAAATTATATCAATCTAGTGACTTTAGGTTCAGTTAGTACAAGGCTATTGACATCATATATAGAATTTCATTTTAGTTACATCTTATATCTTATTGTCATATATACTGTAGAATAATTTTGCAACCAATTTGATTGGAAATCATTACTGCCTATGGCAGCAATGGCTACCAGTCACATTAGTTTCAAAATATACAACATACAGTTCTGGAAAATATATCAATTTTGTGACTTAGGTTCAGTCAGTTCAAGGCTATTGAAAGCATATATAGAAACATATCTTTAAAATTAAAATTATGGCCTACTTAATATACAGATATGCAAATTATATCAATCTAGTGACTTTAGGTTCAGTTAGTACAAGGCTATTGATATCATATATAGAAATTTAATTTAGTTATGTATTATATCTTATTGTCATATATAATGTTGAATAATTCTGCAACCAATGTGACAGGAAATCATTACTGCATATGGCAACAAAGGCTGTCAGATAAATTAGTTTCAAAATATTCAACTAATTTGATAAATTAGTTTCAAATTATTCAACCAATTTAAACGGAAATCATTGCCGCCTATGGCAGTAATGGCCTCCAGTCAAATTTGTTTCAAAATATTCAACATACATGTCTGGAAAATATATCAATCTAGTGACTTAGGTTCAGTCTAATATGACAGGAAATATAAATAGTGATCATGACATTGACATTATGATATCAATCAATCAAATACGAATGTAAAAATATACCAAGACCATTATCAGTTATTATTCTCCAGCTAGCCATAATAAAATTAATAATGGTCATAACATCCTTAAACACTCTAAGTAAATGTTAGGTATAGAGACCTTAGTGAGCATTATTATTTACTTACGTATAGACCTATCTTATCGTGAAGCCTCTTCTTGGTAAGCAAAATTTCTTTCAGTTTCTTGTTATTGCTTAAGCCTATCCTAAAGTTAATACCTATCTTTTTGTATCGTTTTAGTGTACGTTTGACACATTTATGGAATGGTGAAATTCGGTTATATTTAACAGTCAAGTATTTGTATATACATGTTGATTGGTTAGGTACTGATGTCCTACTATGATGAACAGGAATTAGCAAATTTTCTTTATGAGAATATGGCAAAATATACTTAGCTATTAACCATACAGGAAATCCGGCTCTTATTAATCTTATTGTAAAAAGATCAACCATATTCATATATTCAAATTTATCAATTGACTTACGAAGGTACCTAATACATTCAGTCTTAAAACTGCCTATGAATACTGATTCTTGATGGTTGGACGTATAGTGTGGATATGCATAAACATTAAATGGTTTTTGATAAATTCTATGGTGAATGCGATTAGTTAAAAGTGTATCACAGTTTATTTCGAGCCAAATGTCTAGGAAATGTGTACTTATAGGATGGATGTCGCAATCAATAACAATACCAGCAGGGTATAAAATAGTAAGATTATGTAAAATATCAGTAGTATCTTGTAGACTACCTTTAACGATCATGTTACCGTCATCTATATACCTATGAAAAGTCAATATCTTGTCATTTACATTGGCAAGCATCAATCTTAGTTCTGTAATTAATAAAACAAAATTTGCTGTATCTTGGGAATCATAAGACCCCATACCAAGTCCATCTATTTGCTTTTAAAAAAAGTTTGTCACCTATATGGAAAATAGAATTATCCTTGATGAAGTCAAACAAATCCATAGCCAAGTCACATACAATACTATCAAATCCAAAAATGTCTCTAATGAAAACAAGAGCATCATAGACATGATATCTCTTTACATTAGTATACAAGGACTCAAAATCGAAAGTCACAAAATATAAATTACCTATGTCTTCTCGTTTCACAACTATGTTAGCAATATCGTCTAAAACTTTATCGCTATTGCATATTATAGGGTACTGTAAACTATTACGTATAAAGATATCTTTAATTAAGTTAATAGCATCTTTCATAATAACACTTAATATTCTAGAGGGTTCAACATTAATGTGTTTAAAACCATTGACAATAGGTCTACCTTTTAATAAATGTTCATTGGAAAAACTAGCACAATTATTAAGCTTATGTACCTTGGGTAACATATTAATGCTAGGTGACGTAATGTCCTTTAATTTTCTAATATATAGCGTCTGTAAAAGATAATTATATTGAGTTTTACCAGTATACTTAAGAGCCAATTGTATTAAGTTTTCTTTTCCTAAAGTAATAATACCATCTATACTGTTTCTGTCAATTTCTAAATATGTTTCTGTATCCATAACTTGGCGCATACATTCATTAAAGTACCATTTTGTACTATTTATAGCTAACCCTAAATTCTTATCAGCAGTATTAATAACGATGTCACATCTTTTTGCTAGGTCATTAATTTCACTAAGAATACTATTAGGAATAAATTGTCGTTTATCTCCATGGACGCATGTTATATCGCACATTTCTAAATCTTCTATTACATCAATTGAAACGTTTCTTGTTAGATTGTCAATATAACCTTTTGCAAGACCACATGCAGTGTTACATCGATTGTTATGAAGCGTGGAATTCGATACTTCGTTGATACCTCTAAGCACAGCAATCTTGATGTCTCTGTTGACATCATAAATTTTGCTCTCTCTAATGAAGGACGGACCTAACTTTAGAATGTCACACACTGCTTCTGAAGGAACGTAATCTGTAAAGTTGTGGAAAATCATACGTCTGTGATCTGACTCATTTTCTTTTGCTGATTTGTAATCTTTCGCCCTTACGTGTTGTAGTTCGACAGAGATGATTCTATCGACTTGGCGAAACCAGCGCACTGTCGTCTTTTTAGCCGCCTTGTATACCGTAGCATTTTTGCTGTCACGTCTCCTTTGAAAATCTAGTTGAAAAACGAGTTGATTTACAAGAGTAACAATGTTACTGTGGATATCAATCACAGAGTTGTGAGCATCACAGGTCGCATTGAGGTTGTCCGAGTACTTGATTATGGTGTTGTCTTTCGCACATGTGACTTTAGTTGTATCTGTAACAGCTAAATTAAACCAACGTAGAGAGTTAGTTACGTAGTTAGAACAGTGGAGTCGTAAAGTCTCGAAATCTTGCAGAATTTTTTGATCAAGTCTTTTGTTGAAATTCCCTTGTAGTTTGAAGCTTTTATAGTGTATGAAGCTTTTATAGTGTTTGGTGTTAAAATTGTCCATTATTACATTTCGTACAAGTTCTTACTGTTGTTGCTACAGCTGTTGTCGTAGTAATGAGTGTAGTAATTTTCCACCATAACAACAGTCATGGTTGTCACAATAGTCATCTGTTTAAACCTTGTTTCATCTTAACGCTGTCTTTGGAAACGGGATCATTTAGCAGAACGTGACGTTGATTACATCGATATATATTGCTGAACGCGACGTTGATTACATCGATATATATTGCTGGCGTATTAATCCGATATATATTGTTAAAAACATGTTGCTGAAATTTGAGGTATGGTTTTTAAGTATGGGTGTGGGAGTCTGTAGCCATGGTGCCACAATCGTATGAAGACGTCAGCTGCCATGGTGCCACAATTGTATGAAGACGAAGCTTAGTCAGTATGAAGCCATTGTAGTCAGTTAGAAGCCATTGATCTGTACCACAATCGTGTTACGTCAGTTAGAAGCCATTGATCTGTGAATGATATAGAAATTCGTTTGAAATGAGCCGAAAAACCTAAATATATTTGGATCAATGTTATCTATTATAAGCTAATTAAAGTCAATATATTATTAAATTGTTATTTATTATAAACTAATCAGTCAATATATTAGTGAAAATGGAAAGAATAGTACTGTATGAAAATATATAATATTGATTGTAATACCAAAAAACTGATGGCAACATTTATACCTCTGTCTCTGGGACACCGATGGTGCTAGCATTACTCAGATTAAATGAAAATAACAACATCGTCTCTATACCCAATTAGTTTGCCCGACACTTGGTCCAATTATCTAATCCAAAATTCTAAATGATCAGAGCTCTATTGGTCATCTCCTTTTATACTTTCTGGCTGGGTGCCCGGATGTGGCGTGGTAGATGACAAATTTGGGTATCTGTTGCCCACAGGTAGTCATGTGACCTAGATGCTTAGGGGGGGTTGTTGTTGGGCACTGGTGGTTTCATATTTTGGGTATGTACCAGTTGTTCCTGGCAGCCTTTGGTGGGTTGATGTTGACTTGGTGTAGTGGCCATCACGCAGGACTACTTAACCAGAGAAACCGGTTCACACAACATGTGAGCTATCATTGGAAACATGGGTAATCTCCTCCATCCTTGCCTCTCTCGCCACCCAGATGTTTAAATGGATACCAGTGTAAAGATTTGGCAAGTTATCCGTAACGACGTAATAGACTAAAAGTAGAACCAGGCTAGATATGGACTGAATGGGACTTTGAAATTAGGGACCCGATATGGGCCATAACTTCAACTTGCATCCTTAAGACTTTCAGACCTGACAATCAGACCAAGCATCAGGCAAAATAATCAAGTACAGAGACAATGTTGTTATCACCACAACTCAGAAAACAAATTTGCTTGAATTTCACCAGTTTTTCAATGGACATTTAGTTCATCAAGGACTTATCCCAGCCACTCTGGAAATCAGGGAAAACCTTGAAAATGAGTTTCCATTTTCCCATTCAGTGAAGACTCTGGGAATTTGAAAAAAACACCAGAAATCAGGGATAACTCAGGTAATTTGACAGTGACCTAGAAGGTATGGTTTCTCATTTTGCCAATTTGCTCTATGTGTGTCTTGTGCCATGTTCAAGTTGTTCAAATGAAAATAAATTAAAATTATAGTATGCACTGGCTTACAACAGTGTTGTATATATTATCAGCATCTTAGTTATTTTGCTGCAATCAACTCATGACTTCCCTGAGCAACCTCGTTAAAGTGAAAATATTTTTCATGGAATTTTGGAAATTTCTCAGGGAAATATCAGGGAAAATTCAAAGAATTCTGTTTTAATAAAGTGCTGGGAACCCTGTCCGAGCTCAATATAACCTTACAGACTTCTTCTAATGCCATCATTGCATCCAGACTCCGTCATCATGAAAATGATTGTCAAATTGTTTCTATATTTTTATGTTGTTTGGACTTCAGTGGACTTTTAAATTATCGAGGGTGTATCCGATCTCAATGAAACTGTACAGATTTGTTCTATATCATCATCGCATTCACTTTGCAGCAAAGTCAAAATAATTTTAATAACCGAGCCAGTCATTGCAGTTGTAAATTTCCAAATATAATCTCTTGGCGGGCAAATGGATATTTTCTATGAAAAAATTGAAATTTTACTGAGTTAAGTTTGGTCATTAATGGGTAACGCACAGGCTGGCCAAAACTACATCTGGCGTGGTCTTGAAAAATGTTCAAGTCAGTCGTTCCCGTGATGAATTTTTGAAAGTATTCTTCTCTTGGTCATCAACTCAACATGTTCTATAAGAAGATGCTAGTATTCAGCTTTGAGGATTACCCCTTTAACCCTCGAATTTGTTCAAGAAAATTTCAAAGAAAATGTCCATTTGCAGACCAAGAGATTATTTTTTTTAATTTACCACTAGAATGCCTGGCTCGGTTATTGAGCCAGTCATTCCAGTGGTAAATTTTCAAATAAATAGTCTTTTCTTGGTCTGCAAATGGACATTTCTCAAGAGCACTACAGAAGCGGTTTTTGGCTGATATAAGTTAAATGGTTAAGGTGTGTTATGGTTAAGGTGTCGTTAGCGGGGTGGGGGTGGGTGGGCTTACCATGTCTCTGTCATGAAACCACAGATATACATAGGGTGTTACAACTTGTTTGTGCGTAGATTAGATAAAACACCTGTATCTAGGCATAGATTGCTGCACCTGCCCTGATTACAGGTCTTTAAACTTCTGTATATAAGCTAGATAAAACACCTGTATCTAGGCATAGATGTCTGCACCTGCCCTGATTACAGGTCTTTAAACTTCCGTATATAAGCTAGATAAAACACCTGTATCTAGGCATAGATTGCCGCACCTGCCCTGATTACAGGTCTTTAAACTTCAGTATATAAGCTAGATAAAACACCTGTATCTAGGCATAGATTGCTGCACCTGCCCTGATTACAGGTCTTTAAACTTCTGTATATAAGCTAGATAAAACACCTGTATCTAGGCATAGATTGCCGCACCTGCCCTGATTACAGGTCTTTAAACTTCTGTATATAAGCTAGATAAAACACCTGTATCTAGGCATAGATTGCCGCACCTGCCCTGATTACAGGTCTTTAAACTTCTGTATATAAGCTAGATAAAACACCTGTATCTAGGCATAGATTGCCGCACCTGCCCTGATTACAGGTCTTTAAACTTCTGTATATAAGCTAGATAAAACACCTGTATCTAGGCATAGATTGCCGCACCTGCCCTGATTACAGCTCTTTCAACTTCTGTATATAAGCTAGATAAAACACCTGTATCTAGGCATAGATTGCCGCACCTGCCCTGATTAAGTTCTTTAAACTTCTGTATATAAGCTAGATAAAACACCTGTATCTAGGCATAGATTGCCGCACCTGCCCTGATTACAGGTCTTTAAACTTCTGTATATAAGCTAGATAAAACACCTGTATCTAGGCATAGATTGCCGCACCTGCCCTGATTACAGGTCTTTAAACTTCTGTATATAAGCTAGATAAAACACCTGTATCTAGGCATAGATTGCCGCACCTGCCCTGATTACAGGTCTTTAAACTTCTGTATATAAGCTAGATAAAACACCTGTATCTAGGCATAGATTGCCGCACCTGCCCTGATTACAGGTCTTTAAACTTCTGTATATAAGCTAGATAAAACACCTGTATCTAGGCATAGATTGCCGCACCTGCCCTGATTACAGGTCTTTAAACTTATGTATATAAGCTAGATAAAACACCTGTATCTAGGCATAGATTGCCGCACCTGCCCTGATTACAGGTCTTTAAACTTCTGTATATAAGCTAAATAAAACACCTGTATCTAGGCATAGATTGCCGCACCTGCCCTGATTACAGGTCTCTAAACTTCTGTATATAAGTTAGATAAAACACCTGTATCTAGGCATAGATTGATGCACCTGCCCTGATTACAGGTCTTTAAACTTCTGTATATAAGCTCGATAAAACACCTGTATCTAGGCATAGATTGCCGCACCTGCCCTGATTACAGGTCTTTAAACTTCTGTATATAAGCTAGATAAAACACCTGTGTCTAGGCATAGATTGCCGCACCTGCCCTGGTTACAGGTCTTTAAACTTCTGTATATAAGCTAGATAAAACACCTGTATCTAGGCATAGATTTCCGCACCTGCCCTGGTTACAGGTCTTTAAACTTCTGTATATAAGCTAGATAAAACACCTGTATCTAGGCATAGATTGCCGCACCTGCCCTGGTTACAGGTCTTTAAACTTCTGTATATAAGTTAGATAAAACAAACAAAAAGTTAATACGTTGTTTAGATCATTAGTTTACGTGCATTTAACCCTTTAATGGCCAAATTTGGTAAAGAAAATTTTAATATTTTCTTATCGAATGTCCCTTTACAGGCCAAGAGAACACAATTTTGAAAATTGATTACTGGTTTAGCTATCGAGCCAGGCATTCCAGTGATAAATTAAAAAAAATTGTGTTCTCTTGACCTGTAAATGGACATTCCACAAGACATAGTAAAGGCCGGTTTTGGGCGGTATGACCTTAAATAGTTGAAGATTAAGAGCCAGAATATTTGTTGAATCTATGTTTAGTCGTTAGAGCTCAAAATTTTTCAAATGGCCAAAGATAACGAGCCTTCTTATCATGGAGTGCAGCATGTATTTTAAGTGAAATGGGAAGCCGTTGTTGTCCGATGTTAAATTATTTTCACAAGTGTTCAACACCTTTTGTGTAATGAGTTGCTTTAAAATGGAGAGACATACATTGAAATAATTAAATGTTGGGATAATAAAACCGAATGCCCGGTAGCCATGTTGAATTCTGAAATGTTTAGACGTTTAACTGTCTCGCTGCCGCAAGTCACCAGACAATAATTTCAATGAGTCAAAACTCTTGATTTGCTGAATATTTTGAAAACAATTTGACTGAAAGACTCTGCAGTTCTCTTGATAAGAATGTGCATTTGCAGGCCAAGAGAAGAAATTTTTGAAATTTTCCCACTGGAATAACCGAGCCAGTCATTCCAGTGGAAAACTTTCAAAAATAATGTTCTCTTGGCCTGCAAAAGGGCATTCACTGTGTAAAAATTTCTTAATATGTCCTGACTAGTAAATGGCTAAACACTTCAATATCCTATAACGTAAATCAAGAATATCTAGAAAACCACCATTCTTCAAATGCACCCACCTGATCCAATCACAGGTCCACGCTAAAATTTAACCCTATCATGGTTAAGATTAGTCATTAAAATCAAAATGTGTGCTTATTGTCTGTACATTTGCAGGTCCAGAAGTATTTTTGAAAATGTATCACTTGAATGACTGGTTTAGGGTTAGAGCCACTCATTATTTCGAGTGGTAAAATTAAAGAAATAGTCTTCGGCAAATGGGCATTCCTTCAAGACCACTGCAGTGGCCAGTTTTTGCCGGCTTGGCTTAGGTTGAGATTGAATAATTAACCCTTTAATGGTCAAATTTGGTCAAGCGAATGGAAATATTTACTTACTGAATGTCCATCTGGCAGGCCAAGTGATTATTTTTTTTTAATTTACCACTGGAATGACTGGCTCGGTTATTAAGCCAGCCATTCAAGTGGTGAGATTTCAAAAATACTCTTCACATGGCCTGCAAATGGACATTCCTCAGGATCATTGCAGAGACCGGTTTTGGCCATTAAAGGGTTAACGGAGATCGCAAACTCATATGTAGTCATTAATTCAAGGGAGATAAATCATGCCTTCAATGTCACATGGAGATAATAGTAAAGAGTAAACTCCCTTATGTACACGTCACCTATAAACAAACTTTAGGCAAGGAGACACATCTTTTATCATTTGAACTTGCTTATGTTGAGTCGTATCCCCTGTATGAAAGTATCCATTATATCCTTTTGAAGGTTGATATCTTGACCTTTTAACCTTTAACCCTTGATAATCAAGCTGTCTAAAATCAGCCTCCGCTATGCTATTGATGAATGTCCAGTATTGCAGGCCGCAATAACACTATGTTTGACAGTTTATCCGTGTACTATTTGGCTTGATAACTGAGCCTGTTATTTCAGTGATACATTTTCAGAAATAGTTTTTTATCAGCTTGCAAGTGGACATTCAATAAGCAAAATATAAATCTTCTTGACCATTTAACTGTCTGACTGCTGCTAGCCACCACCAGCAAATAATTCAATGCGCAATACCTCAGAACCTACCAAATATTTTGAAAACACTTTGTCTGAAAGTGGTTGATAGCTTGATGCTATTTAGTCTTGTCATAAACGTTTCATTTAAAGGATAACTAACCTCATCTCTCGATAGCTATTCAGGAGATCTAATAGGCAACTCATAACACATGCAGGTAATTATTAGCTATTTATCATGCCTCTAAAGAAAGATATTCAGGCTTTAGTACCTAAATGTTGGTACATTTCTACAGCCTATGATGGCTGGCATTATTTACTTTTCAACCAATCAGAAAAATCCTAGCGTGCCCACCTCTGTATATACGCTCAGTCATAGAGGTGCCAGCTATAGTTTGGCAATTTCATAAAGAAGCAATAATACAGGTAAGCTGTTTAATATTTTGAAAGTAATTTGCCATAGGCAGCAACATCTTCCAGTCAAATTAGTTTCAAAATATTCAAGGGGATAAGTATTACATAATAAGAATGGAATGCATTGGCACTTGTATGACATACACACTATCGCTTGCGGAGACAAAATGGTGGCGATCACTGTTCACCGTTTACGCAAGATTACAAAGCAGATAATTGTGATACAGATAAGGGAATGTGACGGGATATGAATGATCTGGAATCTATAAACCCGAATCTATCGATGCAATACATTTGAGATGAGATTAGCATCCCTTTAATAGTCAGTGAAGTTGTACGAATTGCATGACTTTATTATTTACTCCTTTAACACTCATATCAGCGAAAAACGTCTCCTTCAGTGGTTTTGAGAAATGTTCAGTTGCAAACCAAGAGACTATTTTTGGAAATTTACCACTGGAATGACTGGCTCAATAACTGAGCCAGTCATTCCAGTGGGAAATTTTCAATGGATATTTTCTATGAGAAAATTTAAATTGTTTTTAACAAATTCAAGTGTTAAAGGGTTAATAAAAATTCAATATTTTGTAACTAATTTGACTGGGTGCTGTTACCATTACCGTGAGTTGCCTGAAACACTTAAAACTGCCCATCTTCTTTTGCGCGTTGGTTACAAAAACACTTCTACTGATGGGATCTTCAACACGTTTGTCTGAGAGGATTCCCTTGCGGTCGCAAATGTAAATCTTAATTTTGGCGTCATAAACTCAAAAGTATGAGGTCAAACTCAACAAATTAAGATGTGGCGAAATAAGTTAATTTTTCTCGGTGACATCTTCCACAAACTTTAGCCAAAAGGTTGAGATTGTGGTCCTGAAGAGCCCACTTAGGTTTTTAGGCTCAAAGTCACAGAAGAGCATGGGCAGAGGAGACTTGGAATTTTGTTAATACAGGTTTCCTCTGTCTTAACCTCCATTGTATGAGTTTATATGCTCCTTCGATGTACATTTAGTTCACGGTAGGTTGAGAAGCACCATATATATCATCTTCTTACTATATTCGGGCCACCTATTTACTATCCTCTAATACGATCTTGTTATTTTTACTTGACAGGGAATGAAACCACGGAACCCTCTTATGCGTAATACTATGTCCAGTCTGACTGCATCAAACCGACTCACACCATCGCTGATCTCGTCAATGCAACGCTCGTTGCCATCCGTCACATCTGCGAGAAGAGCAGGCCGACATGTCAAGCTACAACCGCTATCAGTCATAAATGATTAAATATTGACCGATAAAAAGCAGTTTTAAAAGATGCTTTGGTTTAACATTTTAACCCTTGACCGGTCAAGATTTGTCCAAAAAATTGCTAATTCTGTTTATTAAATGGCCATTTGCAGGCCAAGAGATTGAAGATTTACCGCTGAAGTGGTTGGCTTGGTTATCGAGCCTGTCATTCCAGTGGTAAATTAAAAAAATAGTTTATTGACCTGTAAATAGACATTCCTCAAGACGAGAGGCCAGATTGACCATTAATGGCTTAAAATGACCTCTAAAGTCATCCCGATAAACGTCCATTTGCAGGCCAAGAGGTTATTTTTGAAAAGTTACACCTGAAATGACTGGCTCAATAACCGAGTCCAGTGATAAATTTTTTAAATAATCCTTTCACTTATGAATTTCCTATATCTCATTTTCCAGGCAACAGGAAAACTGTTGAATATTTTGAAATTAATTCAACTGGAAGCCATTCAACGACTTCCAGTCAAATTAATTTCTAAATATTCAACAGAATAAGTTTTATGAATTGTAAAGAATTTACTTTTTCAGGGATTTGTCCGTGAAGGGGTTAATGAATGCGCTTTTGCAAACCAAGAGGATTTTACCACTCGCAGACTGGCTCATTTACCACTCATTCCAGTGGTAAAATTTTCAAAGTAACGTCTTGGCCTGCAAATGAACATTTATCCAATACGATTGCAAAAGAATGGAATGGTGTCGAGTGAATGGTGTCGAGCGAACGGTGTCGAGCGAACGGTGTCGAGTGAATCACGCTTCTCCTTTTAATATATAGGTTGACATTGAAATATGCTCAATCCTTTGTTTATTCTGTATGGGGATGACATGTCCACACTAGTACAGAAATAGAGGACATTTTCAAGAATGGACCCAAATTCCAGTTTATCCATCCATCATATGATGTCATAATCACTAAGTGACGTATAGGATGATGTCATAATGAATGACATAGATAAGTACATCACGAACGCATAATTGAAGACGGACTTAGCGTCGTTGATCCAGTCAAATTAGTTTCAATATATTCAACAGCTTAACGGGATAGTTTTCTGGAAATTGGTAGTCAGGGAGTTGAGGCATCGATCAATACTTGCCAGAGTTATCTCCACTGAACTGCTTATAAATATATCAAGAAATCTGATTATTTTTAGATTTTTAAATTTTTATAGTAATTTATACAATCATTGAGTATTCTTTACAATTCAGTCTTTAAAAATATATAAAATTATATTCAATTTTTAACCGTGATAACTTTTACTTTTTGTGATAAATAAGTAAATATGTATCTTACTTTGTATCATATTGTATTTAAGTTTACACTGATCCGTATGCACAGAATGTGATATGTTGTTTTGTCCTAGTTATCAACCCTTAAATGGTCAATATTGCCCAATAAAATGAAAAAATTTCCTTAGTGGATGTCTATTTGTAGGCCAATAGGAGACTATTTTTGAAAATTTACCACTGGAATGACTGGCTCATTTATTGAGCCAGTCATTTCAGTGGCAAATTTTCAGAAATAGTATTCTATTGGCCTACAAATGATCGGTTTTGGCAGGCTAGACCATTAAATTGTTCTTAACTTATAAGTATGTTTTTAAGTGAATGGTTCCAATTTTTTACGCAGATATTTTCAGATATTTTCATCCGTCCATGTATTATCTGTTATTCGTACAATAATTAATTAACGAGACAGGCCGATTTCTTCATGATGTAAGAAATACATCATATGTTGAGCATTTTGAGATTAATTTAACAGGAAGTATTTAATTAAGTTAGTTTCAAAATTTTCATCAGTACACCTTCATGGGCGTTTAAAAATTGAGATTTTGGTATGTTCGGCGATAGAATGGTTGAAATTGTATCGTTATAGTTACATAATTTAGTATTGTATATCAAATACTGTCTCATTATAGGATCATACACGTGGATTAAAACAAATAACTAAGTCTTTTAACCCTCCAATTTGTACAATCGTCACATATAAAATGTCCGTTTGCAGACCAAGACAAGACAAATTTTGAAAATTTATCACTGGAATGACTGGCTCGATAACCGAGCCAGTCATTCCAGTGGTAAATTTTCAAAAATAGTCTTCTCTTGGTCTGCAAACGGACATTTTCTATGAGAAAATTTAAATTTTCTTGAACAAATTCGCATGTGTTATAAAGGTGAAGTCAGTCAGAACTAGCCTCTGTAGTGCTCGTGACAAATTGAAGATTTCGGATTCTATATCTTTCGATTCTGTTTTTCGCTACTATCTCCGGCAAGACTATGATGTTGCGGTTGCTGCGACAACCGATCTTTCCAAAGAGGAAGTAGCGTGATTACCAGCTCGCCTCGTCAGAAGATGATTATGACGATATTTGTACTTGGTAATCTGGGCCTGATCTGATTACAGAAGATGTCGGTAAGCTACGGTGGTTTCCCGTAGGTGCCAGAGTAAACACTATTTAAAACACGAACTCGTGCCTTGAGGTAAAGTATCAAGGTGATAGCTTTATTCTCCTAATTCTAACTATGTCCTTTTAAGTGAAAGTGACTTATACTGTCACAACAGAATTTATAAAAAAAACACTTATTTATTTGATTCAGTATTCTATGTAGTTAATTAGAAATACGATTACTGGTTCTTTACTTAAATAATGTTACGTTTCGCGACTAGCTAAACAATTTCTCCGAATACTGTTCTTGGCTACTTAAAACCATTCATCAAGAACTTATTTGAATTTCGCCAAAAATCAGTTCCACAGAACCATATGGATTCGAGGCTAGGTTTACTTCAACGCACTGTTGTTCGGACTCGGACTCCCGATTAAAGTTAAAATCCCCTTTATATACTATCTTAGTTTTCGTTCTCCCATTTTAGAATTCCGGATGGCTTCTTAATCCGGACGACGACCTGTCTAGAATGACGGATGCTTGTTCATACCAAGGCTTGCTGGTGGACCTGAACGCCTCTTGACTCATATGCTTTTTGATAGTAATTTCCGATTTGTGTAGGCGACAGTCGGCCCTTGTAGAATGCTATACAATCGACCACTTGTAGAACGCTAGAGTTATCGGCACTCAAGTTACCATTTCTCTTAGCCTACAGAACACCATGTAACTAACTACGTCCGTTTGTCATATCTAACCCCTTGATTGACTCCTGCCTGGCGCCCCAGCCTGGCGCCAGCCATTATCCGGCACAAGTATCCCTTTGCGCTCGGTTTAGATTCAGTTTCGATTTCAGTTTCGACAAAATTACCACCCACAAACTTGACACTGATGGATATTGTTTCGACAATCGTTGTTAATTTTTTCTCAATATCTTATTCTGACGAACGTTTTCTGTCAACTTTTCGTCTGGTTTTCTAATCTACATGGCGCCAGACGCCACTACGTCCTCGTCCGGCCCCTTGCTTATTAGGCTTGCACCTGCATTTTACAAGGGTGCCATGACGTAGTGACCATGTGGCCCATCTGATTCACCAACATCTGGTGTCGTATCTGGTGTCGTGGGTCGCCTCTATAGAAATATAGAAACTCGGTCACATTATCACGGTCCTATGGTAAGTCGGTCGTCGCCACGTTACTACGTCATTCTATGAGTCATTCTGTCTGTGCTACGTACACTCTGTCCGTACCACCCTACCGACGCTCTTGCTTGAATATTTAGAAAACTATTGGTTGTAACTTCTGCTGAATACTATAAAAGGTTATGCCGCTGCTGCAGCAATAACTTTCATCATTCAACCACCGACGGACTCCATCAGCCACTGCCCTAAGTCTTAGTCTATTCTATTCCAATTTCACTTATTGTTTCAGCTACATTTTCGTGTTTTGCGTCGACTTGATGTACACACTAGATCGCGCTATTACATTTTCGCTCATTGTGTTATCCGTTTCTTAACTCGCCTGGTATTCAAATATAGTAATTCACTGGGGTCTTAGACTGCGAATATAAGATGTCCCCGGGGTCATGACCCCCCCCAGAAGACAATCCCATATCTACATACGCCCCTCAACCAAAGTTAATTGACCATCTCTCTTAAGGCCGTAAGAGAATGTCAACTAACTCGTTGTGGACTATCAACAACCCAAACCTCTACCAGCAGCCCGAACGGATACCACCTGATATTTATCCAATTGTCAAGGAATTAATAATACAAGTCAATATATTATACACCAATACTTGTCCGAGTAGCGGAATGCTCGGAAATACATTAGTAGTATTCGTTAGTGTATGGTTGATAATTATACAAACATACATGTTCGGGTAGCAGAATATCTTGCGCAAAAGACTGCCCCCGTAAACACATTAATAGCATCATTAAACCGTGGTCGATAACCTCGATCCACGCGTAACTTAACATAGAGAACAATACGATCAATCAAGCAATACACTAGTATAATATACCACAATCAACTGCTCTAATGACGTCATCTAATCGTGACCACGTCACCATAAATGTCAGTCCTTAATCCTACAGTGCAAATACCATTACAGATCATGTGAATTTTTCCTACAAAATAAATAGTACACAACGTGGTACCACATTAAAGTTCGTGCTACCAATACTCTCCTTCACCAATTAATGTTCCAGTAGAAACATATAAAGTTAGTGCCAAAATGTCATGGTGATACATCCAAGCGGTTTATGCTCACGTTAGGATCCACCACATCAACGTACGTCTCCATCTCTATCCATTCGGCAGCCGTCGGGTCGATCTCAGTCCTGGCGTTAGCATTAGGTGACGACCCGGTTGCCATCCGCAGCGGCTCCGGTAGAGCTGCAGTTCTCCGGGGCTGCTGGGTCTGAATAGTTGGTGTGATGATATGCGGTTCACTACTATGGGCCGCACGTGGCCTGCGTTCATAGGCCGCACGTGGCTTGCATTTAAGCGCATTCCACATGCGTGATAGCACGCCACATTTGTATAATATAAGCACAACTACTAACACAACTACGAAGGAACCCGTTGAATATGATACGAAAGAATGTACCCCAATGCCATCGACCATCACTGGGTCGATCATGGATAACGGTGCTAGCGGCACGTACTTAGACTTTTGTAAATGGTTCCACGGTTGTGGCTTTAAATGGTCAACTATCATGGATTGATTTAGAATGCCGGACACATCCAAGTGGGACATTTCAATGGCTAGGGGTATCCGAGTGTACGTCCGACTATAAGACGCTACAGGCTCGAATCGCCAGCCCCTCCCACTATACCCGCATTCTCCAGACATCAATGCATACACACCATTACTCACCATACATCGGTCCGTCAGTCGTCCGTCGCAATGAATTTCCACCATCTCGCCGAACGTTTGCAACACTACTCCGATTTTCTCATCGGCAAATAATTTACTAGTGGTTACGTTTTACTTCGTTAGTTGAATATTACAGTTGCTATCAGTCGCATTTGTCAATACACTCACAATACAGGGCACGTGGGTCTTGTCGACCCGTAGTTGTCCCTGGCACACCCCAGGATCAGCACCACGACACTCCGACGTGGTAAAGTACCACCCAGTCTTGGTATCTAGACCAATGCTGGTACGGGCCAGCATCATTTGCATGTAATACCCTGTCTTGGCCAGTGGTTCAGGCCATGAGTGTAGTCCATATTCGATATATTGTCCTCCGTCAATTAACGGTAGTGTCGCCACATAATGGAGCTTCAACTCGTCCCGCCATAATGGATATACCACTACATTTCTGTAATACCACTGATACGGTTTCACCAGCCTATATTCCGCACTAACCTGTTTTGCCACGGACGTCAGATCATCGGGACCAAAAAGTTCTTCCGTTAGACGACCCAACTCCAAGGATGCCGTTTGCCTATGGAACTGTTCGGCTGCCTTCTGGTAGTCATAGACCACATGTTCAGCCGAGTCTATAACATGTCCTAACCGTACCAACGCATAGAGTTCCAACAATCGAATCCCCTGCTGCCTGAGCGCTCGGCTCATGTTGCCCGTTGCACTGGCCAAGTTGTCGCCTAACTCGTTAATACGGTCCGTGTTCATACCAATATCTCGGAAAGCTAATTTGACGGACTGGTTGGTAAAATGCACCACTTTGTTCATCCTCGTCATCGCCCTCTTTACCACATCTCGTATGGCGTTTATATCCCCAGATGTAGCGGTACTGAACAGCGATGATGCGATGTCGCCCACAAAGTTAAATAACCCTCGCTTCTGCCTAGCGCCACTTCGACTACTCATGGTTTGCTGTGTTTGGCTTGCCATCTTTCTTACCCCCCCCCCCCCGTATTCGATACTGTAATCCGTATATATCGTTCCCACTCAAAAACGATGTTTTGGCACTCATGCTAGCGGCGAGACTGGCCATTTGGGCCAACCGTCCCAGGAACTCCGCGGGTAGGTAAGGATGGTCGATGGATACTATCACGGTCCATTCGGCCCTTATCACCGACACAGCCTCCAGCTTGGTTATCATGACGCCGTTCGGCAGGCGGTGTATACTCGAGTCCTTGCATATACTTGATACCATGCTAAACCACAACGCCATTATACACAATTTAAACGAATACATTTTAGCACCTTGCGAACGAATTTAGTCTTAATTGTTATTATACCTTATGCACTAGCTATTCGCGATGTTATAGTATAGCGATACAATACATACTACTGGCGGTTGTGCCGCCGAATGACAGCATTTATACGACCGATGAAATCAGCGTATAGCACGTCATCGCGTAGGGCGGGGTCTATTACACCAATGCGGAGTCGCTTGCCACTAGCTTCGCCATCCAGCCTATGCCCGTGCTTTCGCTTCAATCCATCCGGAGTTGCTTGATGTCAAAATCGTCATCCGGCGTATGCCTGCGCTTGCGCAGCATATAAGGATGCGATGGAAGCGTCTCCATTGGTTCAGAGGCAGGCTCTGGTGCCGCCTCCGGGGTGTCTATCACTATACGCCTAGGAGTTTCGATGTTGCCACTCCGTGACTCATGGTTTTAATTGCGACTCGTACTGGGTTGAACCTTTTTCCGGTCAACCCTCTTACCCCCTGTAGGCACCTCTGGCTCCATATCCGAAGCTGGCCGCTTCTTACGAGCCTGGGGTGTCGTATCAGCGTCAGTGACCATAGGTTCTGGCTCGGGCAACATCGCCCTGGGGTGATGGCTAGCCTTCGTCCCCCTGGTAGGGTTACGAATGGGGCGTGGTCGTACCGCATCCCAGCACATTTCTGAGTCGACTACGCGCAACTTACATATATTAATTACACGCACCTTACCAGACCTCTGATGGCGGACGTGCGCTACAGGTCTGTTGATCTTAAAGATCTCATACTCGGGGTCACTGCGAGAGGTCAACTTCATCCTCTCCTCAGCTTTTACGACCACCGAGTCCCCCACTTTAAATTCACCAGCGTTCGCACGCTTATTAATTCGTTCCCTGTGAACCTCCCGAGATCTAGCTGTCCCCTCACGAGCACGCAGCAAGGCGTAGTTGAGATACATCAGTCTCTCACCAAGGTCCTGCGACGCATCGATGGGAATGGCTTTCGGCAATCTCGCCCGTCGCCCATACGTCAAATAAAATGGTGTATACCCGGTCGTTGAATGACGAGTACTGCGGTACGCTGTCAAAGCCGCACCCAACTCGTCCTCCCACGCCCTCGAGGCATTGTTCACCCCTTTCTGGATCAACTCTTTAAGAGTGCGGTTGAATCTTTCAGTACGTCCATTGGTCTGCGGATGGTACGGGCTAGACCGCCTATGGTCGATACAGTGTTCTTTGAACTGCTCCTACAGAGAATGAGAACAAAATTCTTTACCCTGATCGGTTATCACAATTTCAGGGACACCATGACGCGCGACATACTCGTTGAAGAACTTTTCTTCCACATTTTGAGATGTCTTTGCTGCAATCGGATATGCTTCTGCCCAAGCAGAGCAGTGATCGATCACCGTCATGATATACACGTTACCCTTATTCGATTCTAATAATGGACCGACCAAATAAATTCCAATTATCTGACTCGGATAATTGGCCATGGGCATTTCACTATACCTGGGTCGGGTAGTGACAGGTCGGTTGACCTGGCATTTCGTACATGTTTCAAGCATACGAATTACGTCTTTTCTTAAAGACGTCCATACAAAAGAATCCCTCACCATACCGATGGTCTTCTGCAGACCTTGGTGACCAGCTCGTTCATGAGCCACCCGGAGCACTTTCTCACGGAACAGGGTAGGTAAGACTATTCTGGGGTACTCGGCGTCTAACGCTGAAGGTGTAACTAAAGAATACAAAATGCCATTCTTGATCATATACTCCTCCGGGGTGTTTTTGAACAACTCCGGGTATTCCTTGGTCTACTCGGCACACAATTCATCATATGGTATGTCGAATGCTTCCAGAGGGACGTGAGGTAACACTCCCTCGTCGCCGTCTGGTATTACAAAGTCGCCCGTATTTAGCGTCGCGACTTCCACCGGACGACGTAACCTGGACAACATGTCCGCTCGAATATTCTTCGAGCCTTGGATGTATTCAATCTTACATCCGTACTCGGCAATCAGTACCGCCCAGCGCTGCACCTTCGTGTTTTTAACTTCGCCCACAAACAAACTCTTTAGGGGTTTGTGGTCGGTATACACGGTAAACTGCGCGCCAAATAGATACGGTCTAAGCTTCTTTAGCGCGTATATTACCGCATAAGCTTCCTTTTCTATCACAGGCCAATTCAACTGACTGTCTTTAAGAGTAGAGCTAACATACTGAATTACCCGCTCAATACCCTTGTCATCTACCTGTACCAGTATCGCACCTATCGCATAGCTAGACGCATCAGTATACAATCTATACCGAGCGTTCAAATTCGGATAGGTGAGAACCGTCTCACTGCACAGCAAGTTTTCTAATTTCTTAAACGCTTGCTGCTCCTCCTTACCCCATTCAAAACGTTTATATTTCTTAGTCAATTCTATCAAAGGCTTAGCAATTTCGGCATAGCCTTGCACACAAGAGCGGTAATAACCCGTAGCACCCAGGAAACTTCTCACCTCTTCCATGTCACGGGGTGGTGACATTTCCCTTATGACCTTGACCTTTTGTACCTGAGGAGCTACTCCTTGTGCAGAAATGTGATACCCTAACAAGTCCACAGACTTACGGGCAAATTCGCATTTCTTTTTCTTAACCTGTAAATTGTATTCTCGAATCCTACGCATAACCTTACGCAAATGCCGTGCATGCTCAGCCGGATTTCTCGAATATACGACTATATCGTCGACGAAAACATGCAGATATTTTCCCACGAATTCTCAGAAAATATCGTTCATTGCCCTCTGAAATACGGCACCTGAGTTCGCAAAACCGAACGGCATCCGAATAAAGTCGAACAAGCCTTCACTACAAACGAACGCTGTTTTCTCTATGTCTTGGCTGTCCATTGGTATCTGCCAATAGCCAGACTTCAAGTCCATAGTCGAAAATATCGTTGCGCCGCACATCGAATCAAAAATATCGGCTATGTTTGGCAGTGGATAACTATCCTTCATGCACACAGAATTCAACTTTCTGTAGTCGACACAAAATCTAGTCCCCCCGTCCTTTTTAGGGACCAACGTAATGGGCGACGCCCATGGCGATGACGATGGTCTTATGACGTCCGCTGCCAGCATTTCAGCCACTTGATTCTTGACTATATACTGCTTGGCCAACGGTAGACGGTAGGCTTTTTGCCTTATAGGATAAGCATCTCCTGTTGGTACCGTACACCTCACTTTGGGGACCAGTCCTAACGTGTTTGGACGAGCCGTATCAAAGATATCGGCAAAGTCCACCATGACTTGGTCGATATCTTTATATCCGGTCGTTTCTTTACAACTAGCATAGACATAATTCGTCTGTTCCCTATGTGGATATTCAAAGGGATATACCTGGCTAAACCATACTACTATTTTGGCCTGATAGTCAATCTTTGCATTTCCCAGGTGCAAAGCATCCGCTCCAAGTAAACATTCATGCCTCATTCTGGCCACAATCGTACTAGGGATGGGTCGGGCGTTCTCCAATTTTACTTGTGTTTCCCCCCAACAACTTTATCGGGGAACCATTTACAGCTAAGAGCGTTCTTGCTCTTTTCAATGGCCTAGCATTCAACATTCTACGCCATATATCCTTACGAATCAAGGACGTGCTAGCACCAGTATCCACTAAGGTATGCAGGTACTTACCCTGATCCGATGGACCGTCTTTATCCATTTTTAGACGGATTAAGAACCACTCGGTCGGTGATCTCACCAACGGCTCTCTCCGTCGTCGTTTCCCGGGCTCCTTCGTCCATTGACGACTTCGGCGTAGCTGTTCCGGTGGGAGGATGAATTGTGTCCGACACCGTATGAATAAGGGGCCATTCCATCCGTCCCCTCCCCAGTCAAGATAAAACCATCTCTGTCTTCATATTCGTAATTTTTCTTCAAACGATTGTTCAAGTCTTTCCTGACGTTCCTGGAACAGTTGCGCGGCGTGATGTTCTTTTCCTGCTGTCGTCGGTCGACTAAGTCAATGTCCATATCGTCGGTGCGGGGACGTTTGATCGCCCTGCGGTCGTTTGGACCCTTTTGTTGGGTCCCGGCAGGACCATTCTGCAGCGGATATCCGTGCTGTGGGCAGTCTCTCACATGGTGGCCATCTTTGCCACACCCAAAACACTTCACTGTTACGGCGGAAGTCATCTGCCGGCTCCTGTACGCGCAAAACAATTCTGGGCCATGTTCCCTTCTCTCCCGCACTGGGAACAGGTTATGGGCGGCGCCCGTCGCGGTTGTCGGGGTCGCTGGGCAGGCTGTCTGCTGACGTCTTCCCGTGGCTGTACCGCTTGACAGCAGTCACTCTTGTAATGACCGACCCGGCCACAATTATAGCAGGTAATGTACTGCTCTCGTCCCCCCGTCCTGACTGGTCGGGGCGAGGGTGGGCGTGTTGCTTTGCCTGCGGGTCTGTCTTCCTCGTGGGCTGGGCGGCCCCGGTCAACGGCTTCTGTCGCTGTAGCTGCATGTCCCTAACCAAGCCAAAGAGTTGCTCGATCATTTTGCTCTGTCGAGCAGTCTGTCTTTCCAACGTCTTGACGACCGTCCATATTTCCCGTTCCTCTGCCGACTCTAACATATCTACCTCCATTCTTTCCTCTCGATTATGATCACTATCGATCTTCATCGCTTGCAGTAAGTCGTCACTCACTGCCCCTTCTTCAGCTATTTCGATAGCTCGGTTCAAGGTGGTCGTACGCTTCCGGATGATTCGTTTGCTTAGGCTATGATCAGCCAACGCCCTCAGGTAGATTCCCAGTATGGTACGTCGATTGTCGTCGTTCTCCTGTGGGTAGGCCCGGCCGCTCAGTTCTTTGTACCTTCGGTTGAAGGTGATAATGGTTTCATTGCGCCTCTGCCGAACCCCCTCAAGGTCATATTTAATGCGCTCTCCCTCGTTGGCTGACACGAAGTTCAAGGTCACATACTCCCTAAACTCCTCAAATGTAACGTCCTCCCGGGTCTTCCCTTCCAAGAAACCGTCCAGGGCTCGGGCTAACGGTCCCCGTGCCGCCCTGACTATCACATAGGCAGGTATCCCGGCCAGTCGCCCCTCGTTGGCGACACAGGCGCGTTTCGTCTCGTCCAAGAACGTCCTTACCTCCTCCTGTACTACCCCATCACAGGGTTGGATGCGGGATACCGTGTCCCTGATTTCTTCGCGGTACACACGGTCGGTCTCCCGACGATTGCTGCTTTCAACAATGGCCCCCGCCATAGCCATGCCCATCGTCTGCATAGCGGCGACGGTCTCCGGTCTCAGCTGGGGTGCCAGGGGCACCTCCATGGGTGGCAGGGCTGGGTCAGCGTTCCTCCTGGGTCCTGTTGCCATTCTGTTTTAGCTATAGTATAGACTGATGGTAACTTTGGTCAAACGTGGCTGCTCGGGGCAACTTACTTCGGTGACGATATTTACGATGGAATTATCGCTATACTCGCGGTGCTGCGTTACCCTGGTGGTGCCTGACTGCTGGGCTGCCTCCAGAAAAACTTTTATTCTGTCGGCTAAATCGTTCAGTAATAGCGTAGCTGGTCTCCCCTCGTTCGCTTGGGCCATACGCTACGTACTCACTGTGTTTTGGTTTTGCTCCGGATCCTGGCAGGCGCTCGTCAATGAAGATTTCGGATTCTATATCTTTCGATTCTGTTTTTCGCTACTATCTCCGGCAAGACTATGATGTTGCGGTTGCTGCGACAACCGATCTTTCCAAAGAGGAAGTAGCGTGATTACCAGCTCGCCTCGTCAGAAGATGATTATGACGATATTTGTACTTGGTAATCTGGGCCTGATCTGATTACAGAAGATGTCGGTAAGCTACGGTGGTTTCCCGTAGGTGCCAGAATAAACACTATTTAAAACACGAACTCGTGCCTTGAGGTAAAGTATCAAGGTGATAGCTTTATTCTCCTAATTCTAACCATGTACTTTTAAGTGAAAGTGACTTATACTGTCACAACAGAATTTATAAAAACAAACTTATTTATTTGATTCAGTATTCTATGTAGTTAATTAGAAATACGATTACTGGTTCTTTACTTAAATAATGTTACGTTTCGCGACTAGCTAAACAATTTCTCCGAATACTGTTCTTGGCTACTTAAAACCATTCATCAAGAACTTATTTGAATTTCGACAAAAATCAGTTCCACAGAACCATATGGATTCGAGGCTAGGTTTACTTCAATGCACTGTTGTTCGGACTCGGACTCCCGATTAAAGTTAAAATCCCCTTTATATACTATCTTAGCTTTCGTTCTCCCATTTTAGAATTCCGGATGGCTTCTTCATCCGAACGACGACCTGTCTAGAATGACGGATGGTTGTTCATACCAAGGCTTGCTGGTGGACCGGCACGCCTCTTGACTCATATGCTTTTTGATAGTAATTTCCGATTTGTGTAGGCGACAGTCGGCCCTTGTAGAATGCTATACAATCGACCACTTGTAGAATGCTAGAGTTATCGGCACTCAAGTTACCATTTCTCTTAGCCTACAGAACACCATGTAACTAACTACGTCCGTTTGTCATATCTAACCCCTTGGTTGACTCCTGCCTGGCGCCCCAGCCTGGCGCCAGCCATTATCCGGCACAAGTATCCCTTTGCGCTCGGTTTAGATTCAGTTTCGATTTCAGTTTCGACAAAATTACCACCCACAAACTTGACACTGATGGATATTGTTTCGACAATCGTTGTTAATCTTTTCTCAATATCTTATTCTGACGAACGTTTTCTGTCAACTTTTCGTCTGGTTTTCTAATCTACATGGCGCCAGACGCCACTACGTCCTCGTCCGGCCCCTTGCTTATTAGGCTTGCACCTGCATTTTACAAGGGTGCCATGACGTAGTGACCATGTGGCCCATCTGATTCACCAACATCTGTGTGTCGTATCTGGTGTCGTGGGTCGCCTCTATAGAAATATAGAAACTCGGTCACATTATCACGGTCCTATGGTAAGTCGGTCGTCGCCACGTTACTGCGTCATTCTATGAGTCATTCTGTCTGTGCTACGTACACTCTGCCCGTACCACCCTACCGACGCTCTTGCTTGAATATTTAGAAAACTATTGGTCGTAACTTCTGCTGAATACTATAAAAGGTTATGCCGCCGCTGCAGCAATAACTTTCATCTTTCAACCACCGACGGACTCCATCAGCCACTGCCCTAAGTCTTAGTCTATTCTATTCCAATTTCACTTATTGTTTCAGCTACATTTTCGTGTTTTGCGTCGACTTGATGTACACACTAGATCGCGCTATTACATTTTCGCTCATTGTGTTATCCATTCCTTATCTCGCCTGGTATTCAAATATAGTAATTCACTGGGGTCTTAGACTGCAAATATAAGATGTCCCCGGGGTCATGACCCCCCAGAAGACAATCCCATATCTACATAATGTCCATTTACATGCCAAAAGACCATTTTTGAAAATTTACCACTGGAATGCCTTGCTCGATAAGTGTTAAGTTTTCAAAAATAGTCTTCCTTTGGCCTCCAAATGGACACTTCCTAAGCAAAAGCGTTTGTATTCGTGACCAATCTTGACCATTAAAGGGTACAGTTCATATTATAAGTATAGACACCTCATACTGATTAAACAACAGTGGATTCTTTTCTCTTCTGTACAGTAGTGGGTTTTGTGTTAAATGTTGCTCAAGGGAGCTAATTCATACTGCTGCACTAAGACATTCATAGTAATCTCCCTTAGAAATAGTTTATCAGCCGGGGGTGTTCTTAACACAACCCTATAAGGGGAAGTGGGTACTGCTTTCTGGTGTCACAGTATTCGTGCACACTAACGCTCGGGTATCAAGAAAGGCTTCTTGTATTGAAGCATAGTATCTGACCGTATCCTATTTTGTATGACATTAACACTGTACTTTAACTCATAAAGGTCCACGTATCTCAATTTCAAGACAACGATACAGGAAGGTTGTTGAATGTTTTGAAACTAATTCGACAGAGGCTGCAACACATCCCAGTCAAATTAGCTTCAAAATATGCAACATATAATATTCAATACTTCATAAAGAATTCGTCGTTTCTGGTTTGCGGGCTAAAACCCTTTAACACTCAGGTTGGTCAAAAATGGCTTCAGCAGTGGTCTTGAGTAAAATAGTCTTTTCTTGGCCTACAAATGGATATTTTCTATGACAAAATAACAATTTTCTTGAACAAATGTGATGCTGAAAATATGGTTAATCAACTGAGAGTATTTCTACTCCCCTGTCCACCAATGGACCTTTCCAATTTATCCCAGGCATAATTTAGAATTTGACATTTGCATAGCATGTATTGCTATGCAAACTATAAATTCTATAGCTATCGGCAAAAATATATAGCAATCACCTCTTTCACCGGTAAATATCCCTGGATCTCAATCTTAGAGCAAACAAATAGGAAAGTTGTTGAATATTTTGAAATTAATATGACTGGAAGACATTGCTGCCTAATCCCTGTATCTCAATCTCAGAACAAACAAACAGGAAAGTTGTTGAATATTTTGAAATTAATATGACTGGAAACCATTGCTGCCTTAGGCAGCAATGGCTTCCAGTCATATTAATTTCAAAATATTCAACAAAATATGGTATACATTGTAAAGAATGTACTCTTTCAGGGATTTGTTGTTAAAAGGGTTAATGATAGAATTTTGAAAATCAATGATAAATTGCAATCGCATACAAATTTTGCATAGCAGATACAGCTCTACATGTTGCAGAATGTATAGCAACTGCCTAAATATGTGTAGCAAATTGAGATGCGATACCAGATAAATTATGCCCTGTATAATCCCTCCATCATATGACATCATAATCAAATACGTGAGGTGCAGGATGATGTCATAATCATGGCAGCATAAATGACTCGATTTAGTCCGTCTTAAATGCTTAATAGTCTGACATGTTGTACAAATTGTATGTCTTTACCATTTAATAAATATGCTGTTGAATATTTTGAAACTAACTTCACTGGGCGCTATCGTAGCAACACCAGCCAGTCAGTCGAATTAGTTTCGAAATATTCAACAGCTTACCTGTATAGTTTTATGGAAATTGATAGTCAGGAAGTTCAGGGACTGATGGCATGTACAGTGTCATATTCCTGATCTAATAGACGGTTTGATAATACATGTCGGGAAGGAACCTTGAATGTTGGTCTAATCTGCGCACAAAACTGTTTCCAGTAATAGTTATCGAGAACACTCAGTGGTGTTGCAGAGGCATACATTTCTCTTGCTAATGATTTCTCTAACATCTCCTGTGTGGGCTTAGACATGGTGCCCATGAACGGTTTCACAGATATTTGTCTCATTTTCACAGTGCTGGATTTTGTGTCTTGAGCAACAGCGTATTTCAGTGGCAGTGTGGGTCTGTCTGCATTTACAGGCTCTTGACCTTTGGACTGAGGTTCGATTTCCTTCAATGTAACAAAGATTTATTAGTAACTCTTTATTGGGCCCTAATTCCCCCTCATTCGAAAACTCTAACACTTTACATGTACTCATCTTGTCCAGACACCGGATGCCAGACACCATTTAGATCGCTATGTCCCGCCATTCTCCGCTTCGCTAAGCGCTTGACAACTATAATGCACATTTTGGTGAATTTAGAACTATTTTTACCCTCAAATATTTGCACCCCACCCAGCCCGTCATCATTTGCATTCATGAAGGTGTATTTTCAAGCGATCAAATGCTTGATAAATTGGATGTAATGAAAAACAAGGTTTTTGTAAGCTATACAATTTTTGCAACCACAGTTTTTGTCGAGCCCATAGCAAAGTGGAGGATAGTGAGACATAGCGATCCAAATGGCGTTTGGCATCCAGAATGAGTAAAATGTTAGAGTTTTCAATTGAGGGACAATGTCAATAGGGCTCCATGACAACACACACACACAGCAAGATAAAATTCCTGGACAATTGGCAATATGGATTACCAATACCAAATTGTGGAAAGGGAGATGACATAACTAAGGGCGTAATTCCTTAAGCATGGATGCAGAGTCGGTGCAGATTTTCACAGGTGTTCTGGTAGGTGTTTAATCGCCTGCTTATAATTCCATAGACATGGACGTTTTCCTATATAAATTAATAATAGATACGCATAAATGTGTCGGCACTGCCTACTACCTTGCAAATGTGCACAGCTCATTGACGAATAACAACCTGAGGCCATCACAAAAATTTCCACTTTGCGTGCCGCTTCATGTGTGCATGCGTCTGCACTTATCAAATTATCATCTTTAAAAATTTTTATTCATTTGATTTTTTATTACTGGTACTGCGCATCTGTGCTTAAGCAATGTTGCGCTTTAATTTGGCTGTGCCTTCAGGGGTAAGGGACATGTAGAGGTGGGCAGGTTGGGTGTGGGTGACATTACTTACTGAGTTAAGGATGTAGATGTATAATTATATTTTTACTGAAAAACTTAGCGCTCTCTCAGAAGCTTTTGGTCACATGTGCCGGAGCAGCTTTGCATGTACTTAAGCGCTTTATCATCCGTGTCGCATTATTTGCATACATCTGATCACTAAATTTGCATTTTCCTATATAATTATTTTCCCCAGAAATTTCTCTGTTGAAATGATTCCATACTTTCATATCAAGTCTTTTTGGCATGTTTAGGAACTTTAACTGATAACTGCCTTAACTGGCAAAAGGTGGAAGTTGCAGAAACTAAATAATTAACACTAAAATTTAAACAATGTTATTGCGTAACCAGTAACCGCTTGACTGACTTACAACAAGAATTTACACCAGACCAGCATGTGCATGATGCAGTGTATCATCCATGATTCCATGCAGCTGGTGTACAATTGAACCCAGAAATAATATAACAGTACACAGAATTAGCATTTTCTTCAATTTTGAATGATATGCAAAAAGCTTCCTGTTGAATATTTTGAACACAATTTGCTAGGAAGCCATTGCTGCCAAGCCATTACTGCCTATAGTAGCAATAGCTTTTTTCAAGCAAATTGTTCTGGTATACTACTCTTGAAACTACAGCCCAAACAAATATTTTCTGTCCTTTTCATGGAAAAGTAGGGTCATGCTGATGTACTTTTCATACGTAACACACCTCCAGCCAAGTTAGTTCCTGTATACAAAAAATTCTTGAAACTACAGCCCGGACAAATTTTCTGTAAGGATCAGTGAACTGTGAAAAGTAGGTCACGCTGACCTACTCTTGTTATACTCCACATCTCCATAAAATGCATCCATATACCAAGGAGCATGATCATACATATAGTCTTGAAACTGTTCCGGACAGACTTGTAGAGGGCGGACAGATGAATGAACAAAGCAGCGACTATATTATTCCAACCCACCCCTCTCCCAGAAAAATGGGGAGCATAAAAATACTGTTCACTTGGCCTGTAGACGGACATCTATTTAGACCAGTGCAAAAGCTGGTCTTGACCATTATAGGGTTAAAATCCAAATTTGAATGAATTGTTCTCATTAATATTACCAGCCGAACACGATTAAGTTCACTGCAGATAGTAATTAATCATTTAATGGTCAAGCCGGCCTCTATACCTGGTCTTGAGGAATGTCCATATGCAGGCCAAGGAGACATTTTAGTGGTAAATTTTCAAAACATTCTCTTTGCTTGCAAATTGATATTCAGAAAGAAATTTTCTTGACCAAATCTTTGAAGAGTAATGTTTTAAAGGGTAACCTTTTCGTTAAAACCAGAAATGACAAATCCTTTATGATAAATGTCATATCTTTTGAGTATTTTAAAACTAATTTGACTGGGAGATGTTGCTGCCATTACCACGGGAATGGCTGGCTGGGTTTTTTTAGACAGATATTTCCGACAAATTTTCTAAAATAGTCATTTTGACACTCATTAAAAGCACTATAGTGGCCGGTTTTCTCCAGCCTAACCAACAAACCGTTAGAATTGTTACTTGATCAGCGTTAAAAAACTGGTGTAAGGAGATTATTTATATTACTACTAAACAATGAGGAAGGAGAAATACACTAGAGCATCACACATCCTGCTTAATGTCACCCAAAACCGGAAGTAAACACAGGGTCCAATCCTGCAACAGTACAGCTTAAACATAAGTATGTATGCAGGGTAAGCACTTACTTCTTAAGCACCATAAACCTGTCTTTTAAGGACACTGTATAGGGCATTGAAAGCTGGTCACTGAACACAGGTTGTTGCTTTAGACATCTATAATGTGCAATGGTATATAGATTTGTGGTCCAAAAGATGATTAGTGTCTCTAAGATACGACCACCATCTTAAGGCACCATCAATTGGCCCCCAAAAGCAGGTGTCCATCAAAGACAGGTTTCCTGGTGCTTAACAGTTCACTCAAGTATCAAATTGAACTTGATGGATCTTAATTAGTGCACAATCAAATGTGCAAAATCTCTCAACATGTTGTCAGGAAGTGTCATTTATTGTATTTAGATCCTCAGTAACCTTTGACCTTGAATTTGGGTGCGATGGAGCATTCAAACTACGCAGCTTTCGATCAAATGTCACTTCCTTTAACCCTTTAGCACTCATATCAGCCAAAAAAAAGACTTCTGCAGTGGTCTTGAGAAATGTCCATTTGAAGAGTACTAGAGAAGACTATTTTTGAAAATTTACCACTGGAATGTCTGGCTCGATAATCGAGCCAGTCATTCCAGTGGTAAATTTGTTAAAATAGTCGTCTGCAAATGGACATTTTCTATGAAAGAATTTAGTTTCTTGACCACATTTTCGACGGGTAAAGAGTTAAAATATCATCAATTTAGTGACTATATCTTCCGTTTAAATTAAATGATTTAAATTTCGCCTGGAAATGGTTAGCCGATTAACCCTTCAATGGTAAAGATTGTTAAAGAAAATTTAAATGTTGTCCATGTCCATTTGCCAACTTTACCAATGGATTGGTTGGTTGCCTTGTTTATCGGTTCAGTCATTCCAATGATAAAATTTCAAAAATTGCGTTCTTGATCTGCAAATGCTCGGACATTTATTTTTCCGGACAACTGAAGACTGGTTTCAACCTCTGGACCATTAATTAACCCTCAGACGCGTTCAAGAAAATTCTTATAGAAAATGTCCATTTGGAGACCAAGACAGGCCTGGAAATAACTTTTTCAATAGTGTCCATCCCTTTGTCAGGTACCAGCTACTTAGTGCGGGACATCCAGAATTTGCTGCCTGTCATCACTATTCTACTTCACAGTGTTCTTTACTTGAATCTTTTAGAAACACTAATGATGTCAAAAAGCAACTAAACATGTGTCATAATGATCGTGATACATCTTAGGTAGATGAATAATTTGTAGAAGGGAGAATTTAATCAACATCACTGATATAAATTAGATATTAAATCATAGGTCACTGATTTTAACCATGCTACCGACTAAACCTTTGCTATTCAGCTCGATAGGATAGGATAGGTTCAAAATGATTAGAGACACTTTCTTCATTACATACTGTGTAATTTACTTCTTCTCTTCCAGCAGTGCGATAATCTAGCCCCGCACTCCGGTAAGACTCATAACTCCAAGACTTTGTCTCTCTTCATATTCCTCTTAGCCTTGTGGCTTCTTAATTGTTTGGATGTCCCTATCCGCACCATGGGCTGATCCGACTCTGGGAAACCATTGGGGTTTCCGAGCGGTGATGGCTAGGGTGTGGTATCACATACATATTCCAGTGTATCTTCGGATACTTAGTAGATAGTACTTTAGCCAATGTAGGAAAGCACTGCGAAAACACATGTATTAATTATTATTTTATTTACTGACAACCCTCCCGCACCGCAGTGCAAAACTTGCAATTTGTACATAAACCTAACGGCAGGTTAAACGGTTAGTTCCATAGGACCCAGTGACGGGCGAGATACGTATTCTCACCGAATCTGTTAAAATGTCTGGGCATGATATTCAGATCTGGCACGCCCTTATGGGAAGGACATTTACGATGTGCATTCGTCTCTCTTACCCCCACCATAACGATATGAGATATGGAATAATAATGCATCCGTGAAATGTAAACCATGTCCTGTAATGTTTCATGTGGTTGCAAAGCGGAATGTCCGGCTTCTCACCCAGTTCGGAGATCCCGCTAAGTAACATGTATGAGCGCTGTCTACAGTATTGATGTCCTCGGGCATCTGTTCTCCGTGACAGCCGTGTCTAATAGCTAGGTAGATATCGGCCAGTTGTGGCCTAAGCTAATTCTTGTTCTGTAAACGACTAAACGGAATTAAGCAAAGCAGAAGGCCCGCAGAAATAAAGCGGCAACTACCAATTCAGCATATTAGCAATCACATAGGACGGTAACGAAGGAATCCATCGGGAATCTTCCGTTCCGTCCTCACATAAAACAGTACGCACCCCTATAGACATAATCTCACTAGGCATGGTCTTTTTTTCTACAGCATTTTTGTTTGAAATATTAGAGTGGGCCTATTTTTGCCTACTATTCTTCTCCCGCTTTAAGCCGTGGCGACACCTTGCCAAGACGGAGGCCCGCGCGAGGCACTTGCCTCTCGCAAGGATTCAGCGACGACGGTCCACACCAGGATAATACTCCTCACCCAAACTAGCACTAGGAGTAGTGCCCGCGTGAGTCACATTACTTTTTCGTCTGAGATAGCCTTGTTCCTTTCAGCTTAGAGGTATAATAACTTTTATTACGTTAAATAGCTATGTCTCGTGTACGGGAGCCTCCCTTGCGGGGATACCTCTGCGGACCTACGAGTCTGTGTGGTACCTCCGGGAGCCCCATGTTTAAAAGTTCATCTACCTGCCTCTATGTCTTACGTATGCTCTTATTGTAGTTTTATCTAGTATATTTTTCAATTAGTTAGGTAAACTCATTGTATAGACTTATATTTTTAGGTGACCAAATCAAATCTTGTAAGTCCATAGATCACGAAATTGCTATGGACAGGCATACTGGTGACACAAACTCTTAGGATGAGACCGTTGTGTTTAATGTTCGCGACAATGGTCGCACGGCCCCACCGGAACGATTGAGTTCCACTGGCCTTAGGAGCCGGTTGTTGTTTCCCGCAGGGCAGTCTCGTTCAAGGTCTGTCACCGCGAGACCGGATACTAACCAGCGTCATCACTCGTCGTGTACTTACGGCGCGGCGAGTCAACATGAGACATTGGAACGGCCCGACACAACCCGGCGAGCTACAATAGCGTTTTCTTGTGCCCATCTAGAAATTCAAGATGGCGGCCAGATACCATGTCGATACCGATGGTTACCTCCTCTTAAATGAATCTACATATACTAAAGGACATATGTGCCAAATTTCACACTTGTGTCCGCAAGTACACGATTCTTCTAATATGCGGCCCGTAATCGCTGTACTACTCAGCTTACCTGTATGTTTTCTGGAAATTGAGATTTAGGGATTTCAGGTTCGATCGTTCCCAACACGGGCGAAGTGTGGGTGGAGCTTAGCTAAAGATTGGAGGGGAATTGTAAAAAACGGATTTTTCGATTGAGAAAAGCTCGCCAGCCTTGTCTTATGTGATCACCTTGTGTAGTCTTATGATAAATGGTACGCGTATGTATCTGTACTGAACGAATTCGTTACTCCTTATGTGCTAAGGTACATTGTGAAAGATGGATTCTCTGCTGAATTCTTATATAGTCATATGCAATGTCCGAGGAATGAACCTTTCCAGTTTATCCATTCATCATATGACGTCATAATCAACTACGTGACGGGTATGGTGACGTCATCATCATGACGTCACGAATGACTCGATTTACTCCGCCTTAAACACGTAATAGTCCGACACGCTGTACGAATTGTATGTCTATACTATTTAATAAACATTCTGTCGAATATTTCGCAACTAATTTGAATGTGCGCTGTAGCTGCCATAGACAGCAACAGCACCCAGTCAAATTAGTTTCTAAATATTCAATAGCTTGCCTGTAGAGTTTGATATTGATAGTCAGGGCGTAAGGACATCGGTCGATCCCAACACGAGCGAAGTGTGGGCGGAGCTTGGCTAGAGATGGGCGGTGCATAGCTAAAACTGGAAAGCACCATTTGCTTCAAGCCTATCATGACGAAGCACACCAAAACCGGCCTCTGTAGTGGTCTTGGAGAATGTCCAGTTGCAAGTCAAGAGAATAATATTTTTGCAAATTTACAACTGGAATGACTGCCTCGATATTCAAGCCAGTCATTCCAGCGGTAAAATTTCAAAAATAGTATTTTCTTGGCCTGCACATGGACATTCAATAAGTAAATATTTTAATTTTTTGAATAAATTTAGTCATTGAAGGGTAGAATAAATAATTCTTCTCATCAAATGAACACTACAGAGGCTGAAAAACCTTTGTAAATGCACGTATATTGCTTATGAAAATATTTTTGATATTGATCATTCCTCAAGACAACTACAGAGGCCGGTGCTTGCCGTCTTCGGTACGAAAGGCTTAAGAGATCCATGTCCGCATCATGTTGTGGGTAAATGAATACTGTTAAACAAATGTTAATTTTTAATTACAAAGTAATTTAATATTGTACTATGCTAGTGGTCCGCCAAAAAAGTATTATGTACTGTACACTCAAGGGCCATAGGCCTATTGTGGAAATAAAACTATCTATCTATCTATCTATCTATCTATCTATCTATCTATCTATCTATCTATCTATCTATCTATCTATCTATCTATTACAAGTCTATCTATTAAGTAATATTCAGGAAACTAATATGACAATTCCAAGCATTACTCAAAAAGTAGTGTTATTATTTGTTATGACGAGGAGTATATGTTTAAAAATATGAATAATGTCGGTACATATGTGCCAAAATAATTCTAAGCCATACATGCATATTTTATATGTTGTCGAGGAGCGCATCTAGCCTGTTAATAACTTCTTCTTGCCATACAGACAGATGAAGCTGCAAAAACATACCAATATGGGCTGTGACCCTGTCCAACGTCACGATCATATTCTATGTAGGACAGAAATGATAACCCATGTTAATAACGCTGTTTTATCGCACCGAACTCTTTCACAACAAGCCGCATTGGTATAATGTCCATCTCGATAGGATGACACAGCCTGAGTGACACACCACTGAGATTTGCCAAAAGGGCATACACCAAACTAATGGGAATCATTCTCGTGGATGGTCTGATAATATTTTGCTAGAGCAAGTATTACTCCTCACCGGACCCGCGGACCTTATCCGCATAATACAATGTTGTCGCAGAGTTTGTTGTCATGGTTAGAAAACTCCTCCTGGTTATTGGTCTACTGAGGACAAAACACACATAGCGAATGCTCCTTTAAACCTACTATTCAATTTTCTTCCGCATTTACGTCTATGCACATTGTCACAAAGTTGGAAACGCCTGTTAGTGCGTTGCCACGTGGGCGGGAGAGAGCGTGTTGCAATACAGACCATCGGCCTACTTGTGAGGGCATGCACATGTACCTGCCATCTGAATATGTTTATCATGAAAATAATGTCAATTACAATCGAAATAACATTTTTATTCCTAGAGAATTCTCAACGCCTTTTTCTACATGAATATTGAAATGCATTAAATCATTAGATGACATATCAGCTAGTCCGAACTGATTTTCAGGCATGTGTCTGCTGGAGTTATATAAAACTATTATATTTGATATGAAACTACCTTCTTTGAGACAACTCGGATTTAATGAAACTTGCGGAGCCGATGCTGGACCGATAGCATTAATACCAAACTGGATTCCAGACACGGGACCGCTTACCAAAATCTAAGATTAATAAGATTACTCAAAAGGAAATAAATTTGAAGTTGTATATAACTATGATATTTGCTATGGAACTTCCTGCTTTGAGACAATTTACGTATTGTGGGACGAATGGCGTAGATGATGAATCCTGGTTAGCTAGCATAGTCTGAGCGTGGCTATTATGTATTATGCGCACATCGAGGGTTGAATGCCTGGGTAGTGCTTCTGAAACATTCCTCTCCTTGAGAGAAAGGCATAGCGCTGATGGCAGTTTGTATTTTGGCATCTTTGATTTCACTGGTGAAACTGGAAGGTAGCAATACTTCAGGCGCCTGTCAGCAGCCGCTTATTTTGTGTGTAGAATGGTCCTTTCCAGTTTTTTGCTACGCACCGCCCACTTCTAGCTATGCTCCACCTACACATCGCTCCTATTGGGATCGATCTATCTCTGAACTCAATGACTATCAATTTCCAGAAAACTATACAGGTAAACTATGGCAGCAAGAGTGCCAAGTCAAATTAGTTTCAAAATTTTCAACAGATAGTAAAGCCATACAATTCGTACAACAACGCATAGTCCGTCTTCAAATATGGGTTCGTGGCGTACTTATCTACGTCTTTCATGACGCCACAATGATGTCCCGATTATGAAGTCATTCTACACGTCACGTAGTTAATTGCCACGTCATACGATGGATGGATAAAGTGGACATATCTAGTGTACCATGGGCGCACCCAACTGCTGCATCTAGCCTCAGTCCCGTTGCTTGCGCTCCGTGTTCTTGCGCATGTGTCTGCTGTTCCAGCCCTGTAGTCGCCTGGTACAGGGTGGTGCGAGACTGGGATTAAAATTGCTGTGTCCTGGAAATCATTCATCTGCCAACGTTAGTCTGTTGCATGATGGCCGTGCGCAAATACATTCGAATATATAAAGCGCGGGGTGCCCTGTCGGTCAAATGCCGCATGCGAGAGGATGAAGACTACATGCCCTCTACCCAATTGTCATTATCTGACTGGTTTGCGCTTTCTATATGTGGAAGGGATCATTGTGGGTTAACTAACCCTTTCATGCCTGAATATATTTACGAAATGTTCTGTGTGGACTCAAGTAATTTTCAAAATTTTCCGTAAACTTGATAGTGTTCTGAGAATCATGAAGCGTGTTTTTTTTAAAATAAATGAAATCACATCTATGCTCACTCGAGACTGCAATGGCCGAGGCCGCCCGATACTATACGAACCGCGTATCTGACTGCACTATGCGACTATAAAGTAAATCTCCATACACCTGTGACGAGTTTTGCCGAGATTACTGCATGTGGCGGCTGGGGAAAAGTCAACACATACGCGTGTACCTAAAGTTCTCATCTATTCATAGAAGATATATATCCTAGCTAAATTTAGGACTATTTGTTACCTTATGGGCACTTTAACTAACTTGGCCTGTAGCCGCCATTTTAGATAGATATTTGCGGGCACCATTATTTCAGACTCTATTGTCTTCGCCGGTGAGCAATTGTTCGTATAAAACCATTCTCGTAATGCTAATGCTGGCCAAAATGACGGTTACAGTTCTAGTTAGTTAGTGTCCTTAAAGTAACAAATAGTCATACATTTTCTTTAATCTTTTAAGAATAGATGAGAGCTTTAACCGCATAAATACGCATGCATAGAGCAGCCGGCATGCGGCTAAAGGGAAAACACTACTCCAGGAAACATTCTGTCATCATTGGCCTTAGCGAAGTATGGGGCGGCCTAGTTGATTATGACGTCATATGATAGCTGGATAAATTAGAAAGGTCCATTACTCGGTTATCCTCTCATGTTCTATTTAAACATTTAAAAAAATTTATTTCGCTATGCATGGGCATTATTATACCGCTTCCAATGGACCTGTCCAGTTTATCGATCGATTATATAACGTCATAACCAACCACGTGACGTGTAGGATGACATCATAATCAATTACAGCATAAATGACTCGATTTAGTCCGTCTTAATAGTCCGACACATTGTACGAATTGTATGTCTTTACTATTTAATAAACATTCTTGTCGAATATTTTGAAACTAATTTGCCACAGGCAGAAACAGCACTCGGTCAAATTATTTTCAAAATATTCAACCGCTTACCTGCATAGTTTTCTGCAAATCGATAGTCAGTGAGTTCATACATCGATGGATCTAAACACAGGTGAAGCGTGGGTGGAGCTTAGATTTTGATGGGCCGTGCATAGCTAAAACTGCAGGCTATTATGCAAGTCAAATTCGCCTGTATTATGTAATCCAAATTAGTCTCGCTAAATCCACACACAAATGGATTGGAAAGTGGGATGGTATGTGTGCATGACGTTTATTAACTCGTCGAGGAAAGTGGGATGGTATGTATGACGTTTATTAACTCGTCGAGGAAAGTGGGATGGTATGTGTGTATGGCGTTTATTAACTCGTTGCGGAAAGTGAGATGGTATGTATGACGTTTATTAACTCGTCAAGGAAAGTGGGATGGTATGTATGACGTTTATTAACTCGTCAAGGAAAGTGGGATGGTATGTATGACGTTTAGTAACTCGTCAAGGAAAGTGGGATGATATGTGTGTATGACGTTTATTAACTCGTTGCGGAAAGTGGGATGGTATGTATGACGTTTATTAACTCGTCAAGGAAAGTGGGATGGTATGTATGAAGTTTATTAACTCGTCGAGGAAAGTGGGATGGTATGTATGACGTTTATTAACTCGTCAAGGAAAGTGGGATGGTATGTATGACGTTTATTAACTCGTCAAGGAAAGTAGGATGGTATGTGTACATGACGTTTATTAACTGATCGAGGAAAGTGGGATGGT
Source organism: Chaetoderma sp. LZ-2023a (assembly GCA_034401795.1). Lineage (NCBI taxonomy): Eukaryota > Metazoa > Mollusca > Caudofoveata > Chaetodermatida > Chaetodermatidae > Chaetoderma > Chaetoderma sp. LZ-2023a. The sequence goes on from CM067368.1 coordinate 3,838,574, forward strand.
ATGTATGACGTTTATTAACTCGTCAATAAAGTGGGATGGTATGTATGACGATTATTAACTCGTCAAGGAAAGTGGGATGGTATGTGTGCATGACGTTTATTAACTGATCGAGGGAAGTGGGATGGTATGTATGACGTTTATTAACTCGTAGAGGATAGTGGGATGGTATGTGTGCATGACGTTTATTAACTCGTCGAGGAAAGTGGGATGGTATGTATGACGTTTATTAACTCGTCGAGGAAAGTGGGATGGTATGTGTGCATGACGTTTATTAACTCGTCGAGGAAAGTGGGATGGTATGTATGACCTTTATTAACTCGTCGAGGATAGTGGGATGGTATGTGTGCATGACGTTTATTAACTCGTCGAGGAAAGTGGGATGGTATGTATGACGTTTATTAACTCGTCGAGGAAAGTGGGATGGTATGTGTGCATGACGTTTATTAACTCGTCGAGGAAAGTGGGATGGTATGTATGACCTTTATTAACTCGTCGAGGAAAGTGGGATGGTAAGTATGACGTTTATTAACTCGTCGAGGAAAGTGGGATGGTATGCATGACGTTTATTAACTCATCGAGGAAAGTGGAATGGTATGTATGACGTTTAATAACTCGTCGAGGAAAGTGGGATGGTATGTATGACGTTTATTAACTCGTCGAGGAAAGTGGGATGGTATGTATGACGTTTATTAACTCGTCGAGGAAAGTGGGATGGTATGTATGACGTTTATTAACTTGTCAAGGAAAGTGGGATGGTATGTGTGCATGACGTTTATTAACTCGTCGAGGAAAGTGGGATGGTATGTATGACGTTTATTAACTCGTCAAGGAAAGTGGGATGGTATGTGTGCATGACGTTTATTAACTCGTCGAGGAAAGTGGGATGGTATGTATGACGTTTATTAACTCGTCGAGGAAAGTGGGATGGTATGTGTGCATGACGTTTATTAACTCGTCGAGGAAAGTGGGATGGTATGTGTGCATGACGTTTATTAACTCGTCGAGGAAAGTGGGATGGTGTGTATGACGTTTATTAACTCGTTGCGGAAAGTGGAATGGTATGTATGACGTTTATTAACTCGGCATAGAAAGTGGGATGGTATGTATGACGTTTATTAACTCGTCAAGGAAAGTGGGATGGTATGTATGACGTTTATTAACTCATCGAGGAAAGTGGGATGGTATGTATGACGTTTATTAACTCGTCAAGGAAAGTGGGATGGTATGTATGACGTGTATTAACTCGTCAAGGAAAGTGGGATGGTATGTGTACATGACGTTTATTAACTGATCGAGGAAAGTGGGATGGTATGTATGACGTTTATTAACTCGTCGAGGAAAGTGGGATGGTATGTGTGCATGACGTTTATTAACTCGTCGCGGAAAGTGGGATGGTATGTATGACGTTTATTAACTCGTCGAGGAAAGTGGGATGGTATGTGTGCATGACGTTTATTAACTCGTCGGGGAAAGTGGGATGGTATGTATGACGTTTATTAACTCGTCAAGGAAAGTGGGATGGTATGTGTGCATGACGTTTATTAACTCGTCGCGGAAAGTGGGATGGTATGTATGACGTTTATTAACTCGTCGAGGAAAGTGGGATGGTATGTGTGCATGACGTTTATTAACTCGTCGGGGAAAGTGGGATGGTATGTATGACGTTTATTAACTCGTCAAGGAAAGTGGGATGGTATGTGTACATGGCGTTTATTAACTGATCGAGGAAAGTGGGATGGTATGTATGACGTTTATTAACTCGTCAATAAAGTGGGATGGTATGTATGACGTTTATTAACTCGTCAAGGAAAGTGGGATGGTATGTGTGCATGACGTTTATTAACTGATCGAGGAAAGTGGGATGGTATGTATGACGTTTCTTAACTCGTCGAGGATAGTGGGATGGTATGTGTGCATGACGTTTATTAACTCGTCGAGGAAAGTGGGATGGTATGTATGACGTGTATTAACTCGTCGAGGAAAGTGGGATGGTATGTGTGCATGACGTTTATTAACTCGTGGAGGAAAGTGGGATGGTATGTATGACCTTTATTAACTCGTCGAGGAAAGTGGGATGGTAAGTATGACGTTTATTAACTCGTCGAGGAAAGTGGGATGGTATGCATGACGTTTATTAACTCGTCAAGGAAAGTGGGATGGTATGTGTACATGACGTTTATTAACTGATCGAGGAAAGTGGGATGGTATGTATGACGTTTATTAACTCGTCGAGGAAAGTGGGATGGTATGTGTGCATGACGTTTATTAACTCGTCGCGGAAAGTGGGATGGTATGTATGACGTTTATTAACTCGTCGAGGAAAGTGGGATGGTATGTGTGCATGACGTTTATTAACTCGTCGGGGAAAGTGGGATGGTATGTATGACGTTTATTAACTCGTCAAGGAAAGTGGGATGGTATGTGTGCATGACGTTTATTAACTCGTCGCGGAAAGTGGGATGGTATGTATGACGTTTATTAACTCGTCGAGGAAAGTGGGATGGTATGTGTGCATGACGTTTATTAACTCGTCGGGGAAAGTGGGATGGTATGTATGACGTTTATTAACTCGTCAAGGAAAGTGGGATGGTATGTGTACATGGCGTTTATTAACTGATCGAGGAAAGTGGGATGGTATGTATGACGTTTATTAACTCGTCAATAAAGTGGGATGGTATGTATGACGTTTATTAACTCGTCAAGGAAAGTGGGATGGTATGTGTGCATGACGTTTATTAACTGATCGAGGAAAGTGGGATGGTATGTATGACGTTTCTTAACTCGTCGAGGATAGTGGGATGGTATGTGTGCATGACGTTTATTAACTCGTCGAGGAAAGTGGGATGGTATGTATGACGTGTATTAACTCGTCGAGGAAAGTGGGATGGTATGTGTGCATGACGTTTATTAACTCGTGGAGGAAAGTGGGATGGTATGTATGACCTTTATTAACTCGTCGAGGAAAGTGGGATGGTAAGTATGACGTTTATTAACTCGTCGAGGAAAGTGGGATGGTATGCATGACGTTTATTAACTCGTCGAGGAAAGTGGGATGGTATGTATGACGTTTATTAACTCGTCAAGGAAAGTGGGATGGTATGGGTGCATGACGTTTATTAACTCGTCGAGGAAAGTGGGATGGTATGTATGACGTTTATTAACTCATCGAGGAAAGTGGAATGGTATGTATGACGTTTAATAACTCGTCGAGGAAAGTGGGATGGTATGTATGACGTTTATTAACTCGTCGAGGAAAGTGGGATGGTATGTATGACGTTTATTAACTCGTCGAGGAAAGTGGGATGGTGTGTATGACGTTTATTAACTCGTTGCGGAAAGTGGAATGGTATGTATGACGTTTATTAACTCGGCATAGAAAGTGGGATGGTATGTATGACGTTTATTAACTCGTCAAGGAAAGTGGGATGGTATGTATGACGTTTATTAACTCATCGAGGAAAGTGGGATGGTATGTATGACGTTTATTAACTCGTCAAGGAAAGTGGGATGGTATGTATGACGTGTATTAACTCGTCAAGGAAAGTGGGATGGTATGTGTACATGACGTTTATTAACTGATCGAGGAAAGTGGGATGGTATGTATGACGTTTATTAACTCGTCGAGGAAAGTGGGATGGTATGTGTGCATGACGTTTATTAACTCGTCGCGGAAAGTGGGATGGTATGTATGACGTTTATTAACTCGTCGAGGAAAGTGGGATGGTATGTGTGCATGACGTTTATTAACTCGTCGGGGAAAGTGGGATGGTATGTATGACGTTTATTAACTCGTCAAGGAAAGTGGGATGGTATGTGTGCATGACGTTTATTAACTCGTCGAGGAAAGTGGGATGGTATGTATGACGTTTATTAACTCGTCGAGGAAAGTGGGATGGTATGTGTGCATGACGTTTATTAACTCGTCGAGGAAAGTGGGATGGTATGTGTGACGTTTATTAACTCGTCGAGGAAAGTGGGATGGTATGTGTGACGTTTATTAACTCGTCGAGGAAAGTGGGATGGTATGTGTGCATGACGTTTATTAACTCGTCGAGGAAAGTGGGATTGTATGTATGACGTTTATTAACTCGTCGAGGAAAGTGGGATGATATGTGTGCATGACGTTTATTAACTCGTCGAGGAAAGTGGGATGGTATGTGTGACGTTTATTAACTCGTCGAGGAAAGTGGGATGGTATGTGTGACGTTTATTAACTCGTCGAGGAAAGTGGGATGGTATGTGTGCATGACGTTTATTAACTCGTCCAGGTAAGTGAGATGGTATGTGTGCATGACGTTTATTAACTCGTCGAGGAAAGTGGGATGGGACGTTTATTTTACAGCAAAAACAAAGGAGTACTTGAGTTTATAACATACACTAGATTCATACAATAGCTACTTTGATACAACCTATAACCACCCTATAACCACAGCTTATTCATTACATTATATCTACACCACCTCCGTGATGCACCATTGCTTTGCTTGCATAATGCAATTGTGCAAAATAAAAATAAAATACCACACAAGAGAATCATGTTATCATCTTTATTTCGTTCATGATTCGTTCATGTATGTATATACAGTTGGCTTATCGATTGCCGGATTTGAAAAAGTTCTGTGCCTTTTCAAATTTGCATTTCTTGCTCATTTCTTACTGTATGCTTGCACAATTTATACGTGAAAGCCGGATTTTAATTGTACTTCATCTTCATTGTATAATTATCCCCACGTTTTAAAAAAACGTCAGGGATATTGTAATCGCTTTCGTCCGCCTGTCCGTCTGTCCGTCATGCTATCGCCTCCCACACCATTGGGTGGAATTAAATCAAATTTGCTTTATCGATTACCTATAGGACTCCGCTTTGCAAGATGATATTTAGATTTGCCTCCGCCTCCAGAGGGAGGTGGCAGGGGTCAAAAGGTAAAATCAGTTCTAACGCAACTCCTCTGAAATCGTTCGACGGAACTCAACTAAATTTGATATCTGACTTACGCATATGATTGCGGAGTGCAAGAGGCCATTCAGATTTGACTCCGCCCCTAGGGGTGGCTGAGGAGTCAAAGGCTCAAGTCTTAACGGATTTCAACTAAATTTGGTATGTGAGGTACCCATATGGTCGCGGAGTGCAAAATGACATTAACATTTGTCTCCGCCTCCGGGGATGGGTTGTGGGGTGTGTCAAATGTCAATGTGATGAAGGTGGGGATTTGCGATGACGCGTCATCGACCGATCAATCTAGTTGGCTATTAAAATAGTGTTTGCATACTGACTTTAAGCTTGGCATGATGTCCGTTTGCACACCAGCTAGGCCCGTGTAAACTCTGCTCAGATAACTAGCAACATCTGAACCTAGTATAGGGCAGCTTCAGAGTCGAGATCAGTGTTAAATATGGCAGATTATTTAAATCTAACTGATCAAATTGATGTTGTTGACTTTTGTTTTTGCCACACTGATAAAAACTGGTATAAAATTTGAAAACAATGTTGCCTAAAGTTGCTGCTCTCATAAGCACCAATGGCGTATAGCAACGATTCTACATGATTCTAAAACAAACACCAGTTATTATAATTACACACGCCGCCAAAGGCCAACGGCCGGCGTAATAATTGCACTTGGTAGCATCTGTCTGTATGTTTGTCTCTTCTGGTTTTGTGGATTATTGCCACCTAGCAGATACTTTAGTTGTTTCCTATCGATACGCGTATCTGTATGTCATGAATTAAGTATTCCAATGAAACTTTGTCGGTTGGGAGGCCTTTATTAAATCATCACGTATTGTGTAATTCTTGGTGCTACTTAGCTGCCTTTTAGCCTCGTGGTGTGGTTTTCTCTGTAGTCCCCTGTCTTAGAGGTTGGAATGTTCACTTTTGGAAGAAATCACCAAATTTGGCACAGATGACTTTTGACAGGTGCTAATCAAATCCTGATATAGGACACACATTTTGGGATTGGATAACGCCCCCTAATTAGCATAAATCCAAAATGACCGCCGCCGATATAAGCTAAACCGAATATGGCCATATCCCGACTAGCAATCCACAGTTTCCAGTGAGTTTGGTATGTATTTCTATGGTCTTTTGGAGGCCCGGTCGATTGGACAGGTTTTTGTCTTCATCAACTGTCAAATTCACCTGAAAATGTCACGGTCAAAAGTTTTTGGTCAGAAAATAGCTATAATTCGTCCAATAAAATGAACCTTTGACCATTTTAGATTGTGTTAAATCTATTGCATTCCAGGTCAGATCAGGCTATGCTAAAATTATAAATTTATCACTTTGTTTCCCTGATTTCAAGACCAAGTCTGGAAGATCAAGGTCATGACACTTTACGTGTCGCACGATCCGTATATTGTTAAAACCAACATCGTCAGAATCATGAATGACAAGCCTAGCTAACTAATAGCAATGTGTTTTATAGTTGTGTGATGTCTGATAGCATCAAGAGGTTTTCCTCATCATCCAAAAGCAAGGTCACCATATAAAGTTCAAGGTCCAATGTTTTTGGCTGTAAATCGCAATAAATCGCCAATAAAATGGACTTTTTACATTTTACATTGTGTTAAATATATTGTATGCTGTGGCTGATAATGCTATACTAAAATGAATGCAACTCACTGTCTAAATAAAATCAAGATCAAATCCGGGAACCCAAGGTCATTACCATTTATGTGGCGCTCAATTACATGTTGGTGTCGGAGGGTGCCGGGACGATCATAACACCTTCCTCCACATTTGCACCTGCCTGTACACACGAGCCCTTTCTTATAGCAGGAACACCTTCCTGTGTAGCTTGTAGTGCAGCCGCAAGTGACCATCTCTTTCAATGCTTTTGCTGCTCGACAGAGAGGGGCCCAGAAAGGCACCCAACCAGACTCATACTTAACCAGAGAGGATTGAGGGAATATATGCTGGCGTGCTTGGCTGACTTCTGTCACAGGATAGGACGCAGAGTATAGTGAGATGTCGAAACTCTCAATTACATTAATATCCTCTGAAGATAATGTGAGACATCTCTCCATTAGGTGGCATAATACGTTTGCAAGTTCCGGCCTTGTACTCCACTTTCCATATGCTGAATTCTTCCCTGTGCCAGAAAAGAAGGATGTGTTATCAGACCATGTTCGGGCATGGAGTGCAGGGAGCGCGCATGCATGGTATTGCAGATCTCCTGGATGGAAACATATCTTAGTTTTTTGCCCATTCCAAATGACACCCATAGTTTCTCTGCCCCAATTTCAGTAAAGAAAGCAATCCACTGGACAACGATATCAGTGTCGTTTGCGATAACCAGTATGCGTTTGTAGCCTTCTGACACTGCATTTGCTGCATGCAACACAATTCTAGTATCAAATTCCTCATGGTTGCATGAGCTGAGAGAATAAATCTGACCCAATCGCAGGGTCATCATCGCATGGTACAGGATTCTGGAGGACGAGCTCATCCATAGTTGTAATAACCACTTTCCCCTCACAGAAGATGGGATGTGCTATCAATTTGGATAGATATTGAAACAGCAGCCGACTCCTGCTCCCCTTTTCTCCCTGGTTGTCACTTTCAAGCTGTCTGATAAATACCTGTCCCAGATGGCATCAATGCGTTTGGCCGTGGCCAGATGCTGCTCAATGAACTGAATAATCTTCTTCTTAGCATAATCATTGAATGTTTTGATGCTTCTCTCCAGTCTGAGTAAATTCGCCATACCAGCACCATCAATAGGTTTCACGTCAGCTTTATCAAAGGCAGATGGCGAGTCTGTTTCTAAGGACGGTAGTAGATCAGATTCTTGGCCACTTCGCAGGTTGCCATGCTTTGATAAGGGCATCAACATTCTCCACTTCAAACAGGCGGTCTGTATTTCCTTCCCTGACTTGCATTGGGATATAGAGCTACCATAGTAGATTCAAGTCTTCTTTGAGGGTATTGACGTGCTTGCTTTTGGGTTTTTGTGCCGATTGCTGGGAAGCAGGATTTTGTTTATCTTAATTGATTCATGGAAAGCAACTGCTTGTGACTCCAGGCGCTCCTGCACGAAAGCTGAATGCTATTTCTGTCCTTCCTCGTGACATCCTTTGAATGACCTCTTTAGTGTCAAGAATGATGGCTTCGTTACTGTCCTCATCAAAGGGATGTCCTGCTTCTTGGAATGCTGGGACAAGTCCGTTGGTGTCTGTTGCAAACCTTTTCCGGACGCTTGGACTCTGATCATGATGCTTATAAACAGAGCTCCTGCTTGAACTCATACTAGCCTCAAACTATGCGATGACCCGTGCAACCTCTGGACCAACAACGAACCACTGTGAAAACGCACTCATCATTCAGATTCAGGGCACCACCATGCATTTTCAGTTCCTTATTCTGCTGCTCGTGATTCTGTTCAAATCCGAGAAAATGGAGTTTGTGTCTTGGCAATGGTGAAGAAGCCTTCAGAACACTGCTTGTAGAGGTCTGGATGTTTTATAATGAAGCCAGCGGGTATAATGGTAGCGATCAAGAATAAATGCCCATTCTGCAATCTAATCCAAAGTTCTGACATACATATCCCAGTCTCTGACACACATAGAATGCACAAAGCGCAGCAGGCACATCCCCATATCATAAGCCATCTGCCAGTATTTGAACTGAGCTCATGTTTCTCCCTTGTGTTTACACCATGACTCAAATGATAGTTCATCGCCATTCCTCTGACAGTCACTACTGTACTTTGTGTATGCATCCTTTCGCAGAATCGAAAGTGTCAATGCTGTAATGCAATGTGAATAGCGTATACTTGTCACGTGTGTGCCCTTCACCATGGCATCAGGCCGACCTAGAGTTGTCAAATCAGCAGCAATAAGCATCGCAAGCCAACCACTATCCCGCAGCCAATCATCTAACAACTTGTCCAACAGCATTTCCGAATGGAGAGGGCCGAGGAACACACAGTAGTTGTCTTCATTTAACTTGATGGCGGGCTCCCATTGAATGGCTTTGGCGATCGCATATAGGGATTGGTCCAGTGTGGTGACAGGTGTGTGTCCAGGATTCAAGTGCTCGGTCGATGCTTTGATCATCTGTGGTGTACTAGTCTTGTCTCGGAAGATGGGTAGCATTGTACTGATGCATAGTGGTCAGTCTAATCGTGGTTGATCAGAGGCACAGAAGGCCGCCCATGAAACAATGTCATCATTTTTCAGGTCGCCCATTTCTATAAGCCGTTGTGCATGATCGTTCCGTTCTTCTCTACTGAATTAACTGGAGTTGTGTCTCTAGTTGATTGCGCAGTGCCAATGGTATGGGATAGAACAGATGGTGTAGGGTCGGTGGGATGAAATTGAAAAGATGGTGGAGTGATGTTGGTCTGAATTATGACTGATGGTGGATCATCAATCCCAGATGGAACAGCTGGTGAGGTGTTGTAGGTCTGGATTGATGACGGATCAGCGATCTGAATTTGAGCAGATAGTAGTGTGTCAGTGATCTAAGATGGAGCAGATGGTGGAGTGTCGGTGGTCTCAGATGGAACAGACGGGAGGAGTGTCGGTGGTCTGAGATGGAGCAGATGGTGGAGTGACGGTGGTCTGAGATGGAGCAGATGGTGGAGTGATGGTGGATCGTCAATCTGAGATTTAAGGGATGGTGAAGTATTGAAGATCTGTGACGGGATTAGAGGCAGAACAGCGATCTGAGATGGAGCAGATGGTGGAGTGACGGTGGACTGTGCAACCGGTTCAGGGGTTCCTCACTGTGCTCAATTGCACCATATACTTTTAGTGCTATTTAGATTGCAACAGGTGTCTCCCTGTCACCCTTATGCCGAATATTGGTAATTTGTTTGATGGGTGTCTTCTGGACAGCTTTTTATATCAAGAGTTGTGCAATGGATATGGCTGCGGACTTCCTACTACCATTAACGTTGGGGTTATGCTTAGATGTTGCTAATCTGTATGGAACGGACTTCTCATGTACGTTGTGTGTAAACTCACCATCAAATCAAAGTTGTGAATCAAACATATGTTCTCGGAGGTGAATAGTGATTCGAGCCATATTGCACGCATCTTGATCTGGGCTTCGTTGTAGCTCTTGAGCAGCTGCCTTTCCAATTGCATCTTCTCATGCAATGTAAAGCTTCTTACCAGCTTCCTCGCCTTTCATCCATGACATTTGTGATAAGATACGTTCCTGGAAACGAGGGGTGTGTATCCTGTCAGGACGCATGGCACCCAACTCCTTAAGCTTAGTTTTGTACAGTTCAACCAGGTCTGCAATGTAAAACGGACCATCACTTTTACACAAACAAGAGTTATGGAGATTATAATATATTGTCATACAATCCTTATGATAAACAACATCATGTGCAAATAGGTCACCATTTGCTAGTCTGCCAAGCATCTGAAAATCATCCATATTAGTAGCCCATGCCTTCACAGTGAGTTCACACTTGGTAGAAGAAATACTAGGTAACACATTCTCAGAGTCACCTATACTCCAAAATAGACAAAATTAACTTAATGAACCTCCACTGTGACTTGTACTTGTACCAGATTGGCCGCTCTCATTCTGCGTTCTTGTCCTGGCCGGACTCGTAGATTAAGATTCGATAACCCAATCATAAGGCCATTTCCCTTTGCCATTCAATCGATTAAATTTGTTTAAGCAAGATTTGTGGAATTTTGCCTGATTGGTCATCAAATTGTGTTGAAGATTGTCATCGTTTGTAACTGATTTAGGAACATCCATTGGTACAATCCTGCCTTTGAATAATGACAGCGAATTCGACAGTGATTCATATCCTATGACTTTGTCTTTATGTTTACTTTGTGCTGGGCACCTCATCTCCCGATCGGCATCAGTCTGGCAAAGACAGCACAGTGACCAGTTTACTTCCTCTGATGTCATTTGTAAAGCTGATTGGTTGAAAGAAGTAAAAGAATGATATCGTAGGTCAACAAGTGGTGCATGAGATTTTATAAATTGGTTTGAGGATATATTAAGCTAGAGTATTATATTTTATTGCCTCCGCCTCCGTAGGTGGAGATCGTTATGTTTCCATCTATGTCTGTCTTCTACAAGGATTGTGAGAAAGACAAAACAAACATACATAGATGAAAACATAACACTCTTGACCTAGAGTGGCGGAGGTAACAAAAATACTACTATACATCTCAATATATCATCAAACCAAGAACACAAAAAACCAAATCACCATGTAATATTCAAGCAATAGACGCACACGCTATGATTACATAAACAGAGATACAAATGAGAGTGGTCTATCTATTTATGAATCTATGGCGGCGCGTGAGCGGGGAATCCCCTTTTCTAGAGCCGTTGAAAATGGGCATGCAGAGGGTGAGACCCCCGGGATACCAAGCCTACATATTGTTACTTCTCCAGTAAAGACTAATATTATCAAATACTAGATTTGTGTGCTAAATGCCAGAGCAATACACCACCAAATAACGGCGACATCAGATTTCGAAGCCGAAACCACTCGCTATTTAAAACCCAGATATCGGTTATCAAAATTATATAACTAGTATCATATGAATGTAACAGAATCAATAATTACTATATGTACGGATATTGTAGAATTTCTGGCCACGTAAACAATTGTGGCTGTAGGAAAAAGATAATTTAATTTTTCACTACACAAAGCTTCGAGAATGCACATGAAAACCGCAAACTTTATTAACGAATTAAAAAGCTTTACAAATATATTTTTAGGCCTAAAACATTTGACTGACCTTTACATACTGATCAATTATAGCTATTTAGACGAAAAAACAAGCAACCTTGACCTTTATCTCGTGACTTTGACCTTGGATGACGATGCAAACATGTCCAGTCGCTCGGGCATCCCAAAAACTATCGCAATGCATACAAATCGCATCACAGTACGCTTATTATTGAGTGAGATATGGCACATATTGTGGTTAGCCTATAACTGCGGTGGCCATTTTGGATTTATGCTAATTAGGGGGCGTTAACCAATCCCAAAATGTATGTCCGATATCAGAATTTGATTAGTACCTCTCGAAGGTCATCTGTGCCAAATTTGGTGATTTCTTCCAAAAGTGAACATTACATCCTGCTTTTGACTCTAAGACAGCAGACTACTAGACATAATGCCAGTTGCTGAACCTTTATCGGTTGGTTACCTGGTTTTATAATACTATTCTGATTTCTACGTAATTGGTTGATAACCTGTCGCTCGAAAAATGAAAGGTGGTGCTTATGGTTTGTAACTGATAGCGAGCTGGCTATATTAGCAACACTTTTTATGGTTGCCTTAATAGTGTCATCAACTAGCCTAGTCCCACCCGGATTTCCCAGTGGATGATTTGGACTCTCCAGTTCAATTTGGAAAATGACGGGCTATTTTTACTGAATGACCAAAATTAGCTACTTAAATAAAACCTGTGTCCAAAAGCAAATCTAATTCTGTTTTTGGTTTTGGAGTTGCTACAAATGTAAGATCGTGGTAGAGTGATTTTTCAGATGGTGAGAGACCATAGCCACCTGATAAATTACCACGGTTCGTTACTAATCCTAAGTTAGGAGAGCTATTGCCTTGACCCACATTCAGTTTAAATCAAGTACCGTCAGCCAATGGTTATAAATACAATTAGCTGTTTTCGTCGTCCAATGGATTCTATCCTTCTCAACCTGAAAATTAGCATAAAAATATTGGGGATAACCCGCCTGTTTGTCTGTCTGTCTGTCCGTCCGTCCGTCCGTCCGTCCGTCCGTCCGTCCGTCTCCAAGTAGGTAGAATCGCCAAATTTGGAAAATCTATTCATATTCTAGATGGCTATGGAAAATAGGCTAGAGGTCACACGGTCAAATATCTAGACTAGGTATGATGTAGTAGTAGTAGTAGTAGTAGTAGTAGTAGTAGTAGTAGTAGTAGTAGTAGTAGTAGTAGTAGGTGGTGGTGGTGGTGGTGGTGGTACTATTACTACTACTACTACTACTACTACTACTACTACTACTACTACTACTACTACTACTACTACTACTACTACTACCACCACTACTACTACTACTACTACTACTAGTAGTAGTACTAGTAGTAGTAGTAGTAGTAGTAGTAGTAGTAGTAGTAGCCATTGAAGTCGTATTGAATTGGCTCTGCTATTAATGTCGATTTAAGACGAATTCTACTACGCCTATATGCTTTATTTTTGTTTTGGTTCTTTATAAGTGTACATACGTTTTTGTATTTATTTTGGGAGATTTTGATGTTGAAGATCGTATTTTGCAGCGAAGTATTTCAAGCTTGTTACTCGCTTGTTTTAAAGTGTTAGCCATTGTTGGTTGTCGCTGCTGTTTCGGCCTTGCTTGTCCAGCTGTATGTTGTCCTCCTATAGTTGCGCTTGTCTGCCTCCTTTCACGTCGTTAAAAGCGCCTTTTATGTTGGTTGCCTTTGGGAACTGCATTAGCCTGGCATGTTTGTATAGGCGGCTTTTCGTGCACCTGTGTTAGCGTGACCTATATGCAAACGTGTGATTTTAAAGGTGGTCTGGCGCGCTGCTGCTATAACGTCATTAGAAATGTCATCCAAATACAAACGGACATTAAGTTTGAAAATACCCACAAGAGGGTGGGACGTATCAGCCATAGACGTTTATCATGGCTTAAAAGATATCGTTAAGTAGTGTTTATATAGGGCCTATAGTTGCTTTATATATCTTGATTATTTATACGATTGTACTTGTATTGCCGTATCCTTATGTTGGATTTTTGCAATAAACTATCCTATCGTTGGCGCTGGCCCTATGGCGTTAAAGGGCCTAATTAATATTACTCGTAATATCCTGAACATCACTTTGGGCAATGGACAGGCAAAGGAGAAGCTATCGATTTGACTGTTAAGGGAGAGGTTGGTGGAGTTGAAGAAATTGATAGAGATAAACTGGTGGTGAAGATTAATGCGCATTTGGAGATCACTAATTAGCGGCTAACATCTGAGATAGTTTATTTCGATAAAATGGATAAACCGTTACCGAATAAATTGTCCATTGATGGTATTTTGCATCCTTCCCTTATGGACAAGTTAAGGAATGTCGCGTTTGTTCAAGTACTACCCAGCAGGAGATTGTCCACAGAAAAACAAATGCCTTATATGGGGTTTTATTGAGCATTTTAAATGGCGATGCCCAAATAAGATGGCCAATTCCACTGCATCAAAGCAACTTCAAAGCGGTGGATCAGTTGAAAACCCCTCTGTGCTGATAATGGATACGGAAATTTCACCACCAATTACAGCGCCAATTCCAGTTGCTGCTGGTATCCATTTCCCAGTAACGTCGTGTGCAGCGGTATCAAGAACTGAGCCTAATGATGACATTTTAGAAGAAGGGATTAGTTTAACTCAAGATGGTGCTAGCGAAAGTCACCCAGTGGATGGCAATAATGTGAGTGGCATTGAGTTTTCTCAGTCAGAGAGTTTGGGATGTTGGGAAAATAAATTTAGGTCACAATTGACGGAAGACGAAGATTTCCCCCAACTTCCTTTAAGTGAAATCTCGGGCATAAGTAGAATTAACCACAGCTCTGAGAAAGGCGCAATAGGTGGAGGTATTTCAATGATGGATGCTATGGATATCCCTATTAATAATGGCGCTGAAGGAATCAAACGTCAGCAAATTGATTCTGGATCTGAGAGTGAGGTGGAGGAAGAGGATATTGAGGATGACAATATGTCATTGGCTGGGTCAGAATACTCTGTCACTTCACATGTGACCAATGAAATGGTCATGTATCGTTTAAATGATGGTGAAACGCTCGTTCCCTATATAATAGCGAAATGGGTACACTATAGACATCTAAGGTGTGATTATGATGCTTCCAAGTACCGACATTTGGAAATTGTTCAGCTGAATAATCAAGATTTTAACTGTAGGCTGGGTAAATGGGCAAAAAACGAAATAATGGCAGTAAAAAACCAAAATCCAATGAGATTTACCATCGTAGCGGTGTTGTATATTACCCTACTTATTATGATTATCACCACCTTAAATTGCAGTTTAAAGAAGAATTAAGGCAAAGGTCTTTGTTGGAAGAACTTGAAAAGTAAAAGACAGACATAGCAATTACTTCAGGAAACTAAAATTCACAATCATGAAGTATATAATTCATTTAAACAGTTCTTCAAAGGCGAATTGTACTTTTCGTTATCAACAGACAATAGAGCAGGAGTTGCTATTCGTATGCTCCCCATGTGCCTTAAATATGATAATGTCGTATCATCATCAACTGATACAAATGGGCGTTGGGTGAAAATATCAGTAAATATTTCTGACTCAGTTTTAAATATTATGGGTATTTATGCACCAACTTTACATGGTCCTCGGCATGCTTTTCTAAAATAATTATCGACTTACATGAAGGGACGGAAGAGTTAGTACTAGCAGGAGATTTTAACTGTATTTTAGATGTAAATAAAGATAGACGGTCTTTAGCTGTTTATGCTGACACACCTCACAAGAAGGTGAACCAGCTAGGTGATAGAGAATGCTTATTCGACAGTTATCGGCTGTTGAATCCTGCTGGAAAACAGTTCACGTGGTATCCACGTGATGGGCATGTTGTGTCAAGAACAGATAGGATTTATTTACAGGAGTCGTTTAAAGGCAAACTAACCCAGACAAAAAACTGTACCTGTAGCATTCTCGGATCACAACATGCTGTGTATTACCTTAGATCATGCTGACTGGATTAAGCAAGGGAATGGATATTGGAAATTTAATAACTCACTCCTTCATGATGTTAAATATTATCAGCGTATCCAACACTTTTGGCAGTATTGGCTCGGGGAAAAAGGACTCATATGAAAATTTGAATCAATGGTGGGAGGAGGGTAAACTAATTAGGCCCAAAATTCACGGCAGTGTGCTAATAAATTAGCACGGTATAGACGAAAGCGCAGGAATGCCTTGGATAAACTTGTATTACGAATCTCCAATAAAGTAAGTAATAAGCTATAGCGACCTTTTAATTCAAACAAAGAACAAAATAAATGAGTTAGATAAGTATATGTTTGAAGGTGCCACAATTCGGTAACGAGCTCAGATGCAGGCTGAGGGTGAAACCCCCACAAAGTTTTTCTGCAGTTTGGAAAAGAATATGGGCATAGGAAAGACGTGTAAAATCAAATGATGGTGTAAATCTTGATTCAACAGCTGATATAACAAGAGCTGTTCATCATTTTTATCAATGTCTCTATTCATCTGAAGGATGTGATGCTGCAGTAACTGCAAATGTTTTAGGTAACATCAAGAAAACGTTGCCTGATTCATGCCGTGTAATGTGTGACCAATGTTTAACATTAAAAGATTTAACTGAATCCTGACATGGTATGAACACAGGAAAAATTGGATGTGATGGCCTTACAGTAGAATTTTATAGCACATTCTGGAGTATATTTGGACATCATTGCTGCAGGTCGTACATGAAATTTTGGAAATTGGCAACCTTCCACCTTCCATGTCTCAGGCATACGTTCGAATACGTTATAAGAAAAGTGAAAGGGAAGATTTGAGAACTTACCGACCAATATCTCTGCTGTGTGTGGAGCATAAAATGATTTCAAGAGCTCTGTCACTAAACCTAAGCAGAGTTTTAGAGGAAGTGATTGACCCTGATCAGATCAGTGGTATTCCAGGCAGACGCATTTTAATAAACGTCTTTCTTATACGGGATTTAATTAATTTAGTGGAGAAAGACAAAATACCAGCAGCAATCATTAGTTTTGATAATGAAAAGGCATTTGATCGTCTAGAGAGGAATTTTCTTTTTATGTCTTTACGTTGTATTGGCTTAGGGGAAAACCTTATTAAATGGGTCAAGATCTTGTATACTAATATAAGTAGTCGATATTTGGTCAATAATCATTTAACTGACCATGTAATCTTGAAGTGTGGCTTTCGACAATGATGTTCATTGTCACCCTTGTTATTTGTGCTTGCCATAGAGTCATCTGGGGCAACAACACGGCAAGATAAAACATTCCAAGGAATTGTCATACCAGGTATTGTAAGCCCCTTGGAGGTTTCACAATATTCTGATGATACCACGGTGTTCATAGGAGATAATTATGATTTTAGTCGCCTGAAAGGACACTGGTTGAATTTAAGAAAGCATCTGGCCTAAAAAATAAATACGGATAAATCCGTTGGTTTGATTCTTTTATTGAGTGGAATTCCTGAAATGATGGCATCATGGGAATAAAGTGGTCAGACAACAATATTATAGTGTTGGGAATTTACTTCAATAGGAAAATGGATCGCTCAATGAACTGGACATATTGCCTTACTAAGCTGAAACATATTCTAGCAGGTTGGAGGTGGCGTCATTTGTCAGTTTTTGGAAGAACGTTTGTCATTAATAATCTGGTAATTTCCGGGCTGTGGTATACAGCCTCAGTTGTACAGATGCCAAAATATGTAGAAACTGAAATTAGTCAATTATTTCTTGCATATTTATCGAAAGATAAAACTAACCTCTTATCAAATGCTATGTGTGTGAACAAAAAACAAAATGGCTGGTTAGTTTAGTTCACATACGAACAAAATCTGCGTCTTTAAAACTGAAATTTCTTTATGAATTATTTTATGGAGATTCGCCTTGGACAACCGGTTCACGCAAGTTACTTCAAAGTTACATAGGGCCATTTCCAGTTGCAAGTATCTTCTTTTGAAATACACCCCCCCCCCCACCAAATATTCGGAGGATTCCTGAGGTATATCAAGACTTACGCAAGCATTAAGTATGTTTTCTAAAACCGCTCCATCGCTATTGGCATGCTTTAAACCAAGAATTGTGGGGAAATGATAACAATACCACGTCTAATAGAGCACTTTATTTCCCATCATTAGCAACTAAAGGGATCCAGCACTTAGCAGATGTGATTACACCAGATTCCCGAGAGTGGGTTTCCAGGTAGCAGCTATCAGAGAAATGTAAGCTGAGAGTCGACGCTCAGAAATTATTAATTCAAATTACGCAGGCAGTTCCTCCGGATTGGTTTAAATTACAAAATTCCACTAGCAAACAGGAAATAGCTCCACCCATCTTGCTTTACGATGAAAGTGTATTCAAATGTCATATGAGTTCCCATGACTGGTATATAGTTCTGATACAAAACCACGCTAAAACACCAAAGGCTGTTGCTGTTTGGAATGACACATGTTATAAAGCATTTGAATGGAAAATTGTCTGGAAAAATTTAGATCTGCCCTCCATACTAAATAAAGCAAAGGATGTAGCTTGGCGACTTCTCCATCGCAGACTTTGGGTTGGTCATCTATTACAAAAATGCCACGTCGTAACCAATAACCGATGTCCTCTTTGTGAATTGCAAGAGGAAACAGTGAAGCACTTATTCCTTAAATGCGCAGCCATTACTGAGTTCTGGAATCACGCAGAAACAGTTTTAAAGGATTTCGGCATCAGTCACGTGAAATTGTACAAAAATGTACAAATGGATTTTACAAGCAGCCTGCAAGATGTTATAATTTGGCTTGTTACAATGGCGGTCTGGACAATTTGGAAACATAGATGTGATAATGTACTGGGCCATGATGACATCAACAATTTAGTTTCATAGAAAGCGATTTTTCTTGCCAGTATGCTAATTTTCCTTCAAGGAGAACTTTTCGGTTGATGAAGAAAGGGAAGATTGAAAGGTTTAAATATACATGGTGTGTAACCAACTTAGTTATCACCTATGCACTCGATAATGTTTAATGTATGAACACAACAGATCCTGTATTGAAGTATTAGAAGAGTTTAGATTAATATTATTTGAAACTGAAAATCTGATTATTAACATTTTAATGGCAGGTTTATTAAGGAATGTCAAAATATTTGCTGATTGAGTGCCCATTTGTGGGTCGAGCGGGGAATATTTGGGAAATTTAGCACCGGAGTGGCTGGCTCGGTTGTCGATGCAGTCGTTCAACTGGTAAGTTTTCAAAAATGGTTTCCCTTGCCCTCCAAATTGAAATTAACATTCCTCAATACCACTGAGGAGACCGGGGTTTGCTCTGCTTCGCCACAGAATGGTTTTAAAACGTCACCATGATGATTAAAACTTGCTTAGTTTGCCGAGTATAGAAATAATGTAATGTTGTAATGTTTTATATCCCACCTGTACCATTTTTAAGAATATATATATATATATATATATATATATATATATATATATATATATATATATATATATATATATATATATATATATATATATATATATATACATATATATTTAAGTAGTTAATGGGCTTCGCCAGGCCTAGATTCTGAGTTGCTAATGCCAGTGACGTCACCAATGAGGTCACAAAAGTTTTTTAGTTTTTCCCTGTGGAAATCCGTTTCCTTAACTACTTCCTTGAGTGATCAAACCCATGACCGTAAACAGGACATCTGAACCGGAAACGTGATTTCCTGTCCCCTGTCTCTCGCTATTCCGTCATCAGATTCATTTACTGGGTGGTGGTTCTACACGATATATAGATCTTATTATAACATCTGATAACAAACTATTACTGCTAGAAAATTTGAATGTAAATTAAACCCACTGTGATGGGAAATCTTGAAAAACCGGCATATCTTGTGTGCATATTACATTTAAAACTCGTTACCGGCCAAACTCAAACTTTCCTTTGTATAGCCGGCATATTTTGTGGGAATATTACACCTAAGAGTCATTATCAATTAAACTCAGACTTTCCTTTATTTAAATTTCGCGCCTTTCAATATCCGTGGATGAAATAGTATAAATAATGATGATATTTTCTGTAATTCTGAAATAACTATCTTGTGCTAATATCTTTCATTCTATGGATCTATCATTAGATTTTTAATTGAGGTACGTAATTTTACTAACTTGAACCTGTTGAAAAAAATTGTGGACAATTTGATTGTATACATTTTGACAAAAGGTGTATCAAGGCTGAAAATCAGTAATATCATTTTTTCACTGAGTGGAGAATAAATTGAAAAGAGTTTTTTGTATGTTGTTTCCCGCCCAACTAGGTAACAACGTTCAGTCAAAATAATTTTGAAAATTTTCAGCAATTTCATAGTTATTTACTTAGTCGCTGATTTTGTCAGACTAAATATGATAACGCAACCTACAGTATTAATCATGTGTTCCCAGTTAAAACTATCATAGTATCAAGTAGGATGTATTGTGGCTAATATACTAGGGTGTTGACTTCAGGTTAATGTTATTGGTTTAGTTACATATGTTCTGAAGCAGTATGCTATCTATACAGCTATGGTCTAATGACAAATATTACTTGTGAAAACTGTTGTGATTTGAAAAGCTCTTAAATTTTGGGAAAATGGTTGTGATTTGTAAGGTTGCATCTTTTATATTTTAGTCATGGAACCTCTGGATCTAAGGATGAAACAGCCCATTACTTCTGATAAAGTGGCACCAGAAGATAGGCTTCGATGGAAGTCATCTGGATATGTCTTAGTCACAACACCCAAAAAACACCAAATGTAATCTATATTTACAGGATTTGGAGGAGATTTCCCCTGCCTATACCCCTGTCAAAAAGTTGAAATAAGATTCTGCGGTAGATCCACCCATCTTGTCGTTAGATGATGACCTCTGGAGTGGAGATGATGTAGGCAAAATAGATAAAATCATTCAGGAAATCGTTGATTCATCTGAGAGTAGTATCTCATCGAAGTCATGTAAGCAGGTAAGTGTCACACCTTAACATATTCACAGATAGAATTTCGGTCGCTGTCGTGCTCTTGCAGAATGTAGATATGCATAGCGAGAGAATACTAGTTTTTGAAAGTTTACAAGTGGAATGACTGCCTCAATACCCGAGTCAGTTATTCCAGTGATAAAATTTCAAAAATAATATTCCCTCAGGCAAGCCCATCAATGGACTCGGGTGAATTTATTGACTTTACAAGCTCTTTGGTAAGTACTACTGGTGTTACTTCTGCTGATTATGTTGCTAATGATATGTTGAATATTTTTGTAACTAATTTTACTTGGACGCAAGATAAAATTTCAAAAATAATATTTTCGCCCCATGCAAACCCACCCACAACACCCACATCGCCCACCAACTTACACACTCAGTCGCTACACTCACCTACCCACTCACATACCTATGCTCTCCCTCTCTCCATCCATTTATAATCAATTACATTCTTTGTATTTTCAGAGCCAACATTTACAGAGCTTCTCCCATCAGCCCAGCACATCGATCGGCTCAGATCGATTTAGTGACTTAAACTCTTCGGTAAGTGAGTACTACTGCTATTACTGCTGCTGCTAATGATATGTTGAGTATTATTTGAAACTAATTTTACCTTTTATGGGCAGGGGGTGGTGATGTAAATTAAGACAAAAAATGTCAAATGTATTCAGTCATGCAATATCTCATGCTGACGTTTACGAATTGTCTGTCTTTGGTGAATTAACAAATTTAATAAACATCCAGTTGAATATTTTGAAACTAATCTGACTAGAAGCAATTCCTACTGTTACTGGTGCTACTGGCGGTGGTGCTGCTGACACGGCTGGTGCTGCTGATGCCGCTGCTGCTGCTAGTGGTAATGATGTCAAATTTTTCATCGGCATGTATCTCATTAATAGAAAATTATTTTATATATTTGGAAACTAATTTTACAAGGAAGGTGGCCGTTCAATCACCAGTTAAAATTCTTTTATATTTTCAGATCTCTCATCAAGCCATAATATTTCGGAAAATGACACGCTAGACTGTGTTCTATTCAATACGATTATAGACACCTTGAAGATTCTAAATGGATTTCCTCTTCTAGATAGTGCTAATAATCTGTGTAACAGATCATATACTAGTGTTTGGAATTTATGTCAAGACCACGGGTCCATGGAAAGTGAAAATAATATTACAGATTATCATGTTTATTACGACCATGAAACGCAGATTCTAAATGGATTACCTCTTCTAGATAGTGCTAATAATCTGTGTAATGGATCGAATACTAGTGCTCAGAATTTATGTCAAGACGTGTCCATGGATAAGTGATAATATTACAGATTCTCATGTTTACTACGACCATGAAACGCCAGGAACATCTTTTACAAACATATTTCGGATGTCAAATATATATGATAACAATGTTAGTTTTTTTCTAATCAACATGGGGATTGTGTGGGGTAAATCATACTGATAGTATGAATGTAAGAAATATACATACAGAAGGATCATTTGAAAACAATAATAACATGGATGATGATGATAATGATGATGATGATGATGATGATGATGATGATGATGATGATGATGATGATAAGTTACATGTTTCATGCAATTTTTCTAGAGAATGCGAGTTTCATTCCAGGAAATTTGGGCTTTCCAAATACAGCTAGAAATTTAAGCTCCAAAATTTTTTAGAAGGCTTATCTTTGTTTCAAGTTGACAGACATCTCCATGCAATTCTTTCTAAAATATTAGCTACCATTAAGACTGATATCAATGCATCTCCAGACGATCAAATTAGAATGACTTTCAATCATGGATCTTTAACCCACCCTGTTTTCATAGAATTCCATCATAGTGCCGATTTAAATGCGAATAATGTAATGGAATCATTGTCTAATGTTCTATAGCATCTGTTATGGGTTCTATTTCTGCAATCAGTGCAGGAAATCTTATAGCAACAGAAATCGTCATTCTTGTAAAGCCAAATGCACGTCTTGTAAATCTACCCCGGCATGTCAGTATAAGGGTTACGTCTATCATCAAGAATGTCATCGTTGGTTTAAGAGCACCCAATGTTTTGAACGTCATGTGAAAAATGAGACTTGTAAAAATATATTTTGTCATAAAACTTGATACGCAACAATATATAATACCTCAGTTACAAAGCACCCTTGTTTCTTTAGCAAATATAGCTATTGCCAAGAACTTGTTGACCGGAACGAGCATCAATGTTTTATGTTTCCGTCTGTAGAGGAGTTGACTACAGTGAGAGAAAAACGTTTAGCTAGGGTTGATATTGAAGATGATTCGGCTCAAATTTTAATTTCTTTCGACATTGAAATGGACATTTCCTAAGGCACACACATTCCAAACTTGGTTATGATTAATAAGTGTTGCTCACACTGTCTTGGCGATGATATTAACTCCACCTGTATGGTATGTAATATCAAACAGAAGGAGCTTGTATTCTATGGGAAATCATGCATGACAGAATTTCTAACCTGGATGTTAGCTACAGTGACAATTAGGTTATCAAAGAAAACCCAGAAAACTGTATGTATCCATCAGGATGACAATGTTTTGGCTCATAAAGGGAGGGCATATAACCATTTAGTCTTGAGGGAAATTATGATAATACCCCTTTAAAGCCAACCAGGATTATCAAAAATGGCCGAAAGATTTTGTATTTTGAGATTGTGAAATAATCTTCAAAGACAGCCTTAGCTTTATACCTGTACCATTTCATAATCTTCCTGGGATGTTCGATTTGGAATCCAGGAAGGGCTATTTCCCCCATTTTGCCAACATAGAGAAAAATCTAGAATATATTGGTAAAATATTTCAAAAAAATGTATATGGCTTTGAGGACATGTCCGTTTCTGAAGCTACTGAATTCCAATCTTGGTATGACTCTATGAAAGATAAATTATTTAATGTTAAAGAAGAGTTCCTTGCAAATCTGACATCAGAGTGCTTAGACTAGTGTGTTTTAAATTTCGTGAGAAGTGTAATAACAGATGGAAATCGACCCCCTCATCTCATGTTTGACGATCACTTCATTGTGTAACTTAATATTCAGGAAACATTTCCCAGAAGAATCACAACTTCCGGTGCTACCAATGAATGGTTATCATCCCCCTAGAAGCTATTCATTAGAAGCTTGTAAATGGATCGATTTTGAAGCTGACAGACTGGGGATTAAAATCGAACACCCCTTAAACTCGGGCGCTATGTTGATGGATTTTGCAAGACAACAAATTCCATATGGGAATATTCGGGGTGTGCAACTTCCGGTTGCTTGCCATGCTTCCCTAAAAATAGGAATTTGATTAGGAGTCCCTTAGACCCCTCTTTGACAATGTAAGATTGCTATTTCAGACGTCTTACACATCTACGTGAATTTAAGAAAAATTGTTTTATTGTGTATGAGATGTGGGCTTGTGATTTCAAACGCATGCTTAAAACTAACCCTATAGCTTTCAATTTCGTAAAGCAAATTACATATCTGGAACCCATTAAACCACATGATTCACTTTATGGGGGGGGGGGGGTTGTGTGTGTGTGTGTGTGTGTGTGTGTGTGTGTGTGTGTGTGTGTGTGTGTGTGTGTGTGTGTGTGTGTGTGTGTGTGGACAAATGCCATTAAATTGTTTGATAAAATTGAAGCCAGTGAAGTAATGTACTATTATGATATATGCAGTTTATATCCTTTTGTGTTAAAGTATAAGGATTTCCAAATAGGGACCCCTGAAGTTATCAGACGAGACTCTCAGGAATTTAACAAATATATATAAAAGCTAATGTTTACAGCCTAAAGACATCTTTCATCCTCCCTTACCCACCAAGATAGTCAGAAAGCTTGTTTTTACATTATGCTATTCATGTGCGAAACTTAATTCTGAAACAGCTTGTGATCATGATGATGACGCCCTTAGCATAACAGGCACCTGGACGATCCAGAGCTCTCTAAAGCAATTGAACTTGGCTATAAAATTAGGACTATATTTGAAGTTTTGGAATTACAGAGAGAAAAGTAGTTCGATATTCTCCGGTTACATCGATAAATTCTTAAAATTAAAACAGTAAGTGAGTGGTTTTCCTCTTGAATGTAAGACTGTTGAAGGCCGACAAAATTATTTCCATCAATACTTTTAAATGGAAGGAATAACCATAGAATATGATAATATTTCGAGAGATCCGAAAATGCGGTCAGTCTGGAAACTGTTTTTGAATGCAGCATTGGGAAGTTTAGCTAAACAAAGCTTTTCTAAAAGTCAATATGTCACAAGTGCTAATCAAATGCGTGATCTGTTCACTGATTCAACAAAAATCGTTAAAAACGTAATGTGTTGTAACGGTAATCTTTTTCATCTGCAGAAGATTTTGACCAAATGCCTTGCAATTTGAACGTCGTGATTGCAAGCTTCATTACTTCTTATGCACACCTACACTTATTCTCAACATTGGAAATCTTAGGTAAATCGGTACTGTACATGGATACAGACTCGATTATTTACAAACAGTCTGCCCAGATACCTCCCATAGTTCCTGTCAAACATAATATCTTGGGTGAATATACTGATGAGATACCACCCAATTATAAGATCACAAACGATGTTTCAACCAGGCCTAAGAGTTATGCATATAAAATGACAGATGGCATAAATATCAAAGAGGTTTGTAAAAATCAAAGGGTTAAAGTTGAACTTTGCAAACCAACACATAAATTACGAGTTACTACATAAATCCGTTCTGGATAAAAATCTTGAATCCTTTGCGAATTATCCAAAAAATATTGTAAGGACACGTGATCATAAAATCATCTCGAAACACTTAGTCAAACAATTTAAACAAACTTATTCTAAGCGATTCATATGTGAAGATTTTTCCACATTACCTTTGGACATCAAGACATCCAAAAAATTTAATGATAGTATGGTACGTTTGATGGTATTTTTAATTAAAATTAATTTTTCTTTATGGTTGATGAGGTTGAAAAAATATTTTGTTTATAAAATGGTCAAACTGAATTTTATCATCATTCGGTCATAAGAATGTTCAAGATTTCTTAGCGTCATAAGCATTTGACTCTCATCTTTCGGCTCCACTCCTTGATCAACAGGCATAACAAATGTAAGCTACCTTTTTTTTCTTGCGTTGGTCAATTTATTTAGATGTGTAGATAACTTTTATTTTTCTTCTGCATTTCTTGTCCCCAGTTCGGGGAGCGCTCTTCTTTATTCTCTGATGTTAAATGTAACATGTACCACTACGAGGTCTCCCCCCCACCCCACCTCCACCGCTGCAATGTTCGACCTCATCATCGGCGCATGAGTGTAACCTCACCAAAGGGTGGGACACTTGGTGGGGCTAACTAGAGCATTTGATGAGCCCTAAGCTCCTTCATGACATTAAAATCATTTCAGAGTTTGTCAGCTAGCACTGTACAAGCTAGATCTGTTTCAAAACTTTATAAATATTAATTTCATCAGTTTTGAAATCCAGTACCTGTAGATGTTGAAGCTCTCCTTTCTTCTCCTTCTTTGCTTCTTGTCCTCCTCCCACGACGCCTCCTCCCTCCCCCACCACCTCTCTCCTGCTGTAAATGCTCGGCCTCACCATTGGTGCAGGGGTGTAAACCAGCTGAGTGCTAATCCAGGCGTTTGGAGAGTCTAAGAGAGCAGTATCCATATTTTATTTCCACCAGACATGTCCTGTTACCGTCATCTTTTTAGTTACTTGTGTTGCTATCAAACTTTGAAAAATTTACTAAAATGCTGTGCCTAACAGTGTATGGGAACTAATTAACTTCAGTTTCTACGAAAATTCACTATTATGAATAACTATTATCATCCATTTTTTCAGGATACTTGGAAACGTTTAACCCTGTAAATTTACGTAATTAATTCATATTCCATCAAATCCTATTATGTACACAAAATATTCTTACGACAAAATGTTGGAAAAAATCAGTTTAGCCATTTAAAACAAGAAAATCTTTTACAACACCATCCATTATGCATAGAAATTTATTTAATTAAAAATTAAATCAAACTTATATCATACTATCAAACTATATTAGCCTGGAGACTAGCTGTCCCACATAAAATGCTTTATTTTGCTACTTTTTTATGTCATCAATTTATCCTATCACAATCAGGTTTTTTCTTAGTCGTCATTATCATCAATTATGTCTTATGGTAACGTCACAATCATTAATGTTGACGTCATAATCAATTATGTTTCATCCATTTATCTCCTATCACAATCGGGTTTTTTCTTCGTCGTCAACATCATCATCAATTATGTCACATGATGAACTCACAATCATTAATGTTGACATCATAATCAATTACCTCTCATCCATGTTGCTGTCATACGAAAGAGTTACATCTCTTTTCTGTAAAAAAATTCTGCCTATTCATAGAGATATGATTTTTTTAAATCTCTTTGTATACGCTAAAAGGACCTTTTGTTTTTCTCATATTCTCACTCAGATGTGTTCGGTTTTTCAATATATGGGCATCTCAACACCAAGAAAGATGAATACTCATGAATCTCTGACCTAAGCAGAATATAAGAAATTGTTTTGTCTATGGCTAACAATATCTAACAAAAAGTCTAATCTAAGATTAATCATCATTTTCTTTGATCTACAAAAGGTGATTTCCCTAAGACAAAAGTTGGGGTTTTTTTTTTTTAATTTAGCGCTGGAATAACTGCCTCGGTTATTGAGCCAGTCATTCCGGTAGTAAATTTTCCAAAAAATGTGTCTTTTATCCATCACTACAGAGGTTCCATGTAAAAAATTTGGGGGTTTTCAAACCGGATAATCATCCGTTATAAAGAAAGGTTGGACTATCTTTAGGAAATATATATATATATATATATATATATATATATATATATATATATATATATATATATATATATATATATATATATATATATAAACTTAATTTTAATTGCTTCACTGTCAATATCTGATGTTGCAAATAATTTTTTTATTAAAAATGTAAAAAAATTGTTTTACATCTTTCTTCTCTGTTATCGGTTTCCCCCCAACATTTCAAGCATCCTTTTTTACCAATAATAATGAATGGACTATATTATGAATGAAGTACCTTTGAAAAAAAGGAAGGAAGGGGGGGGGGGGATGATGTCATCAGTCCTAGATGAAAAAAACCCAGACTCGTGAAAAGTATGTTTTTAATATTCACATTATTAAAAAACAAATTGAATTACTCTTTTTTTTTTCAAACTATCCATACAGATAAAAAGTTGTTTAATATTTTGAAATTAATTTGACTGGAAAAATGTCAGTCGCCTCTCATTCTGTTCTTCACCAACTGTCACTCGCCTACCCGTACCCCCTGCTCATGAAAGATGGGGAGGGGAAGGAGAGAGGAGTGGAGGAGGTGGGGTGGGGGGTGTGCCCACGCCACCGCCACTGCTGCCAACATCTCTTCTGTTCTGTGGAAAATTGCTTCACCTTTAAGATTTCCTGACAAAGTTTATGAACGAGTGATTCCCATTTATTCTCATCCAGAATGGATAATACGTGTAGAATATTGCTCATAGGTTTCCCTCTGCTTCTATGTCAGAGAAAATGTAGACAGTAGTATCCACAGGCTGTAGACATCATGGGTTGAACTCGTTGCCAGTTGTTATGATAGACCTGACTTTCACCATGGAAAGCAGACAACATTCTCCCATCTGTCGGCAGTCTGCCTAATGGGTCATAGAATTCACATCCGTGTTGGTTATTAAGAGGTGTGTAATACATACATATCCAGTGGCTATCGGACTTATCAGATAGATGAGTATTGATTATCAAACAAGATGGTCGCCTGTCGATCCTGGGTGGTACACGATCTACAGGGAACACACCTATGAAACATCTTCTGGTTATGGGGTCTGTCTTGAGTAAATGCTCTAATTGAATGGTGTTCAGCATTCTTAGAAATTGGTTAGAATATTTCTACTTACATCTATGAATATATTATTATTAAATTCGGAGGAAAAAATGAGGTTGTACGTCTCTGTCAGAGCTGCCTTGAAGTTAAACTTCAAGTGTGACTATGAAGAGGCAACAGGGGGGGGGGGCACACGATTCAATTATGAAAAGGGAAATTATGAGATGATGAGGGGGTATATGGATATTAACTGGGGAAGTGCTTTCGAGGGCAAATCAATGAATGAGATGATCGAAATCTTCACTGGAAGGCTAAAAATGGCACAGAAGCAATACATACCAAAACGTGAGAATAAACCAGGCAACAGAAAGAAGTCAGCCACACCAATATCACCTAAGACAATGGCAATTCAAAACGCAAATGTAAAACTGGTATAGCTTAGTTGATTAGTGAGACACAAGGCACACCAACAGTAGCAAGTACTGACATGGAAAAGGCTGATGTTTTGGCAGATTTCTTTACAAGTGTTTTTACCTCAGAACCAACAGCAGAACCACCGAATTTTAGGGTTAGGCAATATGTGAGTGAATCAGATGACAGTGTATTTGAACCAATGGAAGTACACAAACTCCTAGCATATCGATGGTAGTAAGTCTCAAGGACCAGATGGTAGACCCGAAAGTACTGTTTGAATTGTGTGTGGTAATTTACTTACCATTAACTACAATGTATAACACCTGTTTTAAAACTGGCATTGTTCCAGACAAATGGAAGGTAGCTAATATTACACCCATTTTAAAAAAAAGGGGATAAGCAAAGTCCGGGAAACTACGGACTTGTTAGTTTAGCCAGTGTGCTTGGAAAGATTTTTGAGAAACTTATTAGACAAAGAGTTATTGACCACTTAAATGTAAATGGTCTGCTCAGTAACCAGTAATTTGGTTTTGTTAGTGGGCGATCAACAAGCCGGCAACTGACAAAGGTCCTAGAACAGTGGACAGATATTCTAGACAATGGAGGAACTATTGATGTAATCTACATGGATTTCATGAAGGCCTTTGACACAGTGGCACACAAACGGCTGTTAAGGAAGATGAGGGGTTATGGAATAAGTGATCAGATGTGTCAATTGGTAAATAACCTTCTAAGTGACAGAAAACAAAGAGTGTGTGTAAATGGAACATATATCCAAAAGGGCATAAAGTCACTAGTGGTGTCCCACAGGGAAGTGTTCTGGGACCAGTTCTGTTCATCATATTTATCAATGACCTGCCAGAATGTATGAAATCGGATGTTTATCTATACGCAGATGATACAAAATTATATAAACAAATAAAAAGAGGCACAGATGTTGAAGAACTACAGGATGTCTTGGATGCGCTTCATGAGTGGTCAGAGAAGTTGGTACTTCGATTTCACAAATGTAAAGTGTTAACAATAGGTTATCTGATAGCAGCAATGACAAGAAGTATAACTTGTATGATAAAAAGGGGCAAATTGTAGAATTAGAAGGCATGGACAGTGAAAAAGACATTGGCATCACAATAGACAATCATTTGAACTTCCGACGTCATATGCAAGCTAAAATAAATAAAGCGATGGGAATAATGGCTGCCATATGCAGAACGTACACATATCTTGATGAAGAGACTTTTACGCTGCTGTACAAAGCACTTGTATGAACTCAAATTGAGTATGCAGGGAATGTATGGACACCTTATAAGAAATACGATATCGTTACTTTGGGAAATGCACAAAGACGAGCCACAAGGACTTAAGAAACTGAATTTATCAACACTGAAATTCAAAAGGATGAGAGCCGATAGTATTGAAACTTTTAAAATAATGCGTGGCATATATGACAAGAAGGTCACTGAACATTTTTTCAAATTCAACACCACAGGTACTAGGTGGGGGGGGGGCATAACTACAAACTGTACACCCACTACTTGAGATTAGATATCAGAAAACACTCATTTCTTAAACGAGTTACAGACATCTGGAATGCACTCCCATATGACGTCAATGCACCAAACATAAACTGTTTTAAAAACAGACTGGACAAGTTCTGGATCAGACAGAAAATGATGTTTGACCACAACTTGGATTATTCGTTTCAGATATTGACATATTAGTATTAATTACATAGGGGGTAGTTAGTTATTTTAATATTAGGATTGGGTGTGATTTCACACCAATCAACCATATAGAGTTATATAATTGGTATTAAGATTGGGTGCAATTTTGCGCCAATCAATTATAGTGCATGGTTAAATAAAAACAAAATGATATTAAGATTGGGTGCATTCTTGCGCCAATCAACTATCAATATATTAGTGTAAATATAATAACAATAGTATTGGGTGCATTTTTGCGCCAATCTACAATGGTAGAGAATTACATATAATAAATATACACTGTGATAATATCAAAATTGGGTGCGATTTGAACCAATCAATTATAGTAGATAGTTATATGTAGATATAATAATATCAGGATTAGGTGCATTTTTGCACCAATCAACCATGTTGTACAGATGTGGATATATATATAGATATAATAATATTAGGTTGGGTGCGTTTTCGCACCAATACATCATAGTGCGTAGATGTGCATACATGTAGATATAATAATATTAGGATTGGGTTCATTTTTGCGCGAATCAATTTATAGTGCGTAGTTTTATAAAATTTAAAAGACATATTGTGTGTGTATGACGTGAACTAATTACTATGGGAACCTGTGTGCAATAATTTTAAAAAAATATATAAAAATATAATATGTATATATTCATACAGTAGCTGTATATATGTATATAATTTACCATGTTCTGGTTTTCTACATTTACCGGGGTGGTATTATTGTTGCCAGTCTGTAAAGTGGCACAGATATGGTGATTTTTAATACCAAGTTCGAAATGGGAGCAGAACATAGAGGCATTATGCCTGCATTTTGCACATAACTTAACGTAACTTAACTTAACTTAAACTGAATGCGGAATGACCCCGTCTTGGGTGGGAACTGGTGAATCGAATTGAGCAAGTCCGGACATAATTTCATTTTGATATAAGATACTTGAAGGACAGATCAAATATAGGAAGCTCATGGGATAGAGAGATGAAAATATCACAAACACGGATATTATATTATAAGTTTTATTGAATATAAACCACAGATATGATATACATAGACTGCTTATACGGTAGAATATATGAGATATGATAAAAGCTATTTTTAATGAAAAAAAGACACATCTATATTAAGAATACGTATTATATTCATGAAGAGTACTTATTATATTCATATAGATATGATAATACTGTTACAATTTTTCCCAATACTGATACACAATGTGTAAAATCTCAACACACCATCACGTCTTACACATTCATAATAAATCATCAGCGTGACGAGCTAAAACTGATGATGCTTTCAGGAATTGTAGAATTTCAAAGATTTTAATTCACTGAGAGGCAGATTCCATGTAAAGTGAAATATTATCCACAGTGTTGAGATAATAGTCAACACCGAGGCAAGAATGTTCCCATTGACTACCGTTCTCAGTCTGACATACATTACATTCTTCCCTGGCTATCTTATCTATTAGATCAGATAGCATTTCAGTATAAAACATGTTTATTCTCTTCTGATCATTCAAATTAGGAAAATAGTGAGGATTTAGTGCACAGCGATACTCTATAAATGTCATCGGATGATTACATATGTCACAGTTCTTGAAGCTTTTATCAGCTCTCTCGTTTACAGCACATTTAGGAACTTTAGCAGCCGGAACAATCAGAATTAAGTCATTATAAGCACATTCATAGTCACTAAAATTAGGTTTGAAAAGATCAAAGTGTTTATGTTTAGTTCCATGATGTGGTAACTCACCAGGCTGTTTATAATCCATTCCAACAGTTACTGGGGGAGAAGGACCGGTGGAACGTATTTCAATCAAATGTTCCAATATCTCCCCAGGAAATGAATATTTAAATTCACGAGCATATAATCCACTACGCCTTATAATCATAATGTCATCATTTTCTATACTAATACTCAGAAAGTCATCAATCATTGTAAAATATGGTCCATTCTGCTGATATCTGTCATGTATTATCTTTACAATAGCATACCATCGCTCAGGTTTAAATAAACAGCGTATATACATACATCGAGCCGATCCTGGAGAGTTTCCAAATAATCCAATTAGTTCTTCCCGTGATTTAGTACCTTTTAGCCCAATTGCAGTTTCATCAATATCAAATGTCTTATATACATTCCTTATACTTAATAGATCATCAAACCTGCCCAGTTCTGCTTGAACCATGCTTGCCCTTCTTTTTCTTCTTAGGAGGGCAGCTAGTCTCAATGCTATCATCAACTGCAGTCAACAAATCCTTATCCGACAAAGTTGACAAGTCAGATGATGTGGCAGATAATGGTGTAGCAGATAATGATGTCACACCAAGACCCAACGCAATCAAAATATCAGTCACATTGCTCTTTATGCTTCTTAGATCAAAAATAGACAGATGAATTCTGTTTCGGGTAGGATAGAAAACAGAGTCCAATTCGTTACGCCAATATCTATGAATGTCTACACCTGGAAACTTGTCATTTACACAAATACGAGTTCCATCAACCAATACACGATTGGTGTAGCAGATAATGATGTTGCACCAAGACTCAACGCAATCAAAATATCAGTCACATTGCTCTTTATGCGTTCCAGATCCAATGACTTCCGTTTCAGGTAGGATAGAAAACAGAGTCCAATTCATTACGCCAATATCTACGAATGTCTACATCTGGAAACTTGTCATTTAAACATACACGAGTTCCATCAACCAATATACGGTTGTAGTCCCCAAATAAACCACCACAGCGTTCCTCCAAATCACCTATAAGACCACTAAAATCATAAAAGGCACTTCCAGTAATATAAACACCAGGTTTTGTAGGATAACCTTCAGGATGAAATTCTTAAAGTCAGCACATTTCTCTCCATTTATCAACAAGATTCTAAGGTTAGTGTATTGTATAGCCTTGTCAGCCTATTATATATTTTTGGATATTAAAGGTTTTCCGCACGATCCGTTGATCGTGTAAATATATGCTGTTCCATGTTGTACTTGTACTTCATCCTGTAAGGTAAAAATCAAACAAAACACAGCAATATCATTTTAATCATAGGGGCCTATATATTGTCTTATGATTGCATTTCTTGTATGGTGGAGTCTTGGTATAGTCGTGAGCATTTTGATTACTATAATATATGTATTACGCATCTGGCAAAATTATTATATGTTAAGTGACACATATCTCTCTTATAACTAGATACTATGATGATATACTAACAGTGCCATACTAGTTATTCTACAACGCCATATCCAGCAAAGGAATATTTTCTATGCACCGTTTCACACATTACTTGGCCTGTACCTTACTTGGAATGATAATTTGGGGAGATCTATATCTCTGATTACAACACCTGACATCTGATATCTTATGTAGAAGCTTCAATTTGAGAGGCCTATCTCTGAACACATACAATTCACTTTGAACGTCCTCATGTATAGCTTTTATTATCGGACCGTGTGCATTGGCCATTATATATTACCAGGTGGGATTAAGTTAGAAATACTTCCAACTCCGTTGCCTTTCTGCATTATTGAGCATAAAATTTACAAGCATGTCTGTTTTTCTTTGACCCCCCCCCTCTCTCTCTATCGTGTGTAGCTTTAATGATCGTTTGACGAATTGTAACACTGACTATATAATCACACTATTCATTTATATTCATCTGACCATTCGACCATGCATCAGCCTTATTAATATATTGTGATCTGCCGTAGTTGTCATCATTTTCAAAATATTCATTAATTTGTCGTTGATTAATTAACCAGTTATAATCCTCTCGATGATATGATGTGCATCGGTTCCTGTCTTTGTTCTGCCGCCCTGGATGTCTATTGTTGTGTTCAGCCTATGGACCTTTCGAGCTTTAGCTATGCCCCGCCCACCTCTTGCTAAGCTCCAACCACACTTCGTTGTGTTGGAATTGATCTATCCCCGAATGTCCTAACTATCAATTTCCTGAAAACTATATAGGTAAGCTGTTACATCTTTTGAATCTAATTTGACTGGGTGCCGTTGCCAGCAACAGCGTCCCGTCAAATTAGTTTCAACATATTGAACAGCATGTTTATTAAATAGTAGGGATATACAATTCGTACAATGTGTCGGACCCTTAAAAGCCAAAGACGGGCAAAATAGAATCATTTATGACGTAATGAGTATGACGTCATCCTACACGCCGCTTAGCTGGTTATGACGTCATATGAGGTCAGATGATAAATGGATACTCTGGAAAGGTGAATTTTCTTGTCTTTCTATCTAGATATGCATAATAATCACTTAGAACACCATCCCTTAACCAGAGAGGTTACATGTGCAATTTGCCATTCCATAGCCATACAGTGTTCGTTATCCCATATCTGCGTCTATAAACACGCCCATGTGCATTGATGCATTGATGTACTGCCGTACCACACCTCCTCTACCCATCCTACCGCACCCAATCCCAGGGATATCTTATTGCATGTAGACGCTATCAGAGTATATCTCCGGTAATATCAGTTGAAATCTTAATGGATTAAGCACATTTGTCGGAGCAGAAAGGGTACATTGCATATAGCTCCTACTCCGGAATTTAAAAAGTGTGTATGGCGCGAAATGTGTCCCATGCACTTGTTGTGGTAATATCAGTCAACATCTGACTTGAATAAGAGTATATGTTGGTGGAGAAATGGCACATACGCCTTCCCACGACAACAATTAATTGAAGATGGCATGGTTGATCTTGCATATCTGTACCGTAGTTAATATCAGTTCAAACCTAAATGGAACGGGGAGGTGTTGGAGGCGATATGGCATACACGTGTTTTACCAGGAATAATTTAAACCCGAGTCGCTGGATGCTGGTGTTAATGTGGGAATGTAACGCTTTCTCTACTTCTTCTTCTTCTTTGAGAAAAGACGTGTTTTAGAAGAGCTCTCAGTTTAGTCCATTTGTTGACTGTTTATAATTGTCAGTTATGTTTACTTTTTGTCTTTTGTATGCGCTAACGCGTATGTGCTTATGTTTGTGTTAATAACTTTATGTTTTATTAATGTGTTCATACATAATTTGATTTTTCTCTGGTTTTCGTAACTCTATATATACTTGTAACACTTATAGTGCCATTAGCATAGGGTAGTCGGCCTGTTGGCCGAAGTGGACGCTTGATTAGGCTATTGTGTTTGGACAATGGCCAGACAGGTTAGTTATGCGGAGCGCCTGAGAGAGACTCGAAGTGACCCCGTCACCACCCTTGCTTTAGATTACGAACCATTCGCGGGTATTGATAGGAAACACAGCGTACGCGTTGATAGTCTAGCTGGTGTGGCGGTAGAGGCCTACGTGAAAGGCGCCGCCGCCGTCGTAAAGCCGGAGAATATTGTAGCTGCTTCACGAATTAAAGGAGGAATCACGGTGTATGTCAAAACGGAACAACAAGTCAATAGACTGTGTCTTGACGGTATAAACGTAGGTGGCTGCTACCACAATGTGTATTCCTTGGAGAATGAGCCGACGAGATTAATTATATCTAATGTCCCACCATACATCCCGAACTTTGTTATTAAACAAGCGTTGGAAAGCCAAGGAAAGGTGCTCGGAAGTTGCCGGCCAATACCTTTAGGCTGCAAGTCACCAGAGTTAAGACATGTGAAAAGTTTTAGACGGCAGATCCAGATTGTAATGGAAAAGTCCCCATTACCGGAGTTTGTGGACATCCCGTACATAGGAAGGTCCCATAGACTATTTATAAGTACGGACGAGATTGTCTGTTTTAAATGTACTCAGAAAGGACATTTTCAACGCTTTTGCCCATTGAATGACATTCACGACA
Organism: Chaetoderma sp. LZ-2023a; assembly: GCA_034401795.1. Lineage (NCBI taxonomy): Eukaryota > Metazoa > Mollusca > Caudofoveata > Chaetodermatida > Chaetodermatidae > Chaetoderma > Chaetoderma sp. LZ-2023a. The sequence continues at coordinate 3,875,150 of CM067368.1, forward strand.
ATTCGATGGGTCATGATAATTTTAACAACAATGTTGCGGACGAGCCGGTCAACAGTAAAAATCGTGACGTCATACCGATTTCCGATCTTGTGCTAAATGATAACAATTTTCCACAAACACTGTCACAAAGAAACGATAAACCAGTTGATAAAGCCAGTAAATCGTCACCTAAGAAATCATCTCAGAATAAACGTCGTAAGACTCAGTTTTCCAATCGTTATAGTGTCTTGAGCGATGATTTAATTGTCACTGATCCTGAAACCGATAATGAGGCGGACATTGCCAGTGCACCGTCGGATAATTCCACTGTTGTAGATGATGCTACTTCAATGGACCAGGCTACTCAGCAAAACTCAGCTCTGTTCACAGATGAACCTGGTAATTCCAACACGGCGGCCAATGGGGACTCTGCTGTCACTGTCATTCAAATTCACCGTGAATCGGAATTACACGACCATGTTCTATTATCTGACGAGGGTTGTGTAGCTGAAAAAACTGTTATGTCGACACAAGAAATCCTAAGTGAACTCGATGTAAATATCTCATTGGCGAAAGCAACCAGTGTTAATAATGCATCTATAGTTTTCAAACCTGGACATAATCCTTGTGATTCAGACAGGCTTGGAATAGAAGCAGGTGGTATGCCGCCTTTATTGCAGGGTGAACTGCTGGACGAGGACACCAGCGACGCTGACACCATGTCTATTGGGTCAGAACTTTCGGACATGACAGATTTTATTGATTCAAGGGAGGTAATGCCCTCTCTTGAAGATGTGAAACTATTTATAGAAAGTGTAAAATATAGTAAAAAGGTAATAGATAAATGCAAAGCCTTTCAACCCAACTTAAAATTACTGATACATCAGTTGATACGATTGAAGAAACAACCTGGCTTAGAATCTGCGGTCAAGTCTCGTGTCACCAAAATAGTCACTAAGCTACACCGTAGCTTACGGAATTAATTGTTTCCGCCTATGGTCAATCTAGTAACGAACTTGAATACAGTTTCTTTTCTACACCAAACAATTATGGGTATCTTTGTTCTAAGATTTATTCAATTATTTTTAATTATGACTTCCCTCTCAATTGTTACACTAAATACGAGAGGTTGTCGTGACTCTTTTAAAAGATTTCGTATTTTTAATGAACTTCGCAAAGATTTATTTGCCGATATTGTGTTTCTCCAGGATACTCACACAATTCAGCCGGATGAGTCGCTATGGCGACTTATATGGAGAGGTCAAGCTGTCTTCTCACATTTTAATACAAATACAGCTGGTGTTGCTATAATATCTAAACCCAAATTAAATGTAAATATCATTGAAACGATCACAGTTGCTCAGGGAAGAATCTTACATGTCACAGCAAACATACATGGCACCTATTTTTATTTGATTAATGTTTACAATCCCACAGAGTCTCATGACAAATTGAAATGCATAGATGTGCTAAAAACTCATATTTCCACATTGTCCGAACCATATCCTATAATATTAGGTGGTGATTTTAACTGTACACTTGATTGTGAGTTAGATAGAGCATCAGCAACAGAACCACACCCTCCAGCTGTGGATGCGCTTAAATCTTTAATTACAAGCAATAGTCTTACTGATGCATATCGCTGCCTCTATCCACAATCTGAAATTTTCACCTGGCACAGGTTCGATGGGACTGCATCCAGACTTGATCGTTTTTACATTCATAGTAATTTTGGACAGTTTTAAGCAGTTGTTCCATAATTCCTTGCACCAATTCTGACCATGATTATGTTAAAGCAATATTTCAGCTTAAAAGTGTAAAACGGAAAAGCGCATATTGGTGCATGAATACCGCTGTGTTGAGTGAAAGAAACTATGTGCTTTTAATTAATGATTTCTGGAATGGTTGGCAAGGGAAAAAATGTGATTTTGATTGTCTACAGGATTGGTGGGATTTGGCCAAAAAGCATGTATGTATTTTATCACAGCGTTATTCCCGAGAACGAGCTGTCCTTTTCCGTGAGCGACAATCAGACTTACAAGCTGAAATTGATCAGTTATCGGTCAAAATTCCAAAAAACAAATGAATTATTAGAGCAATCTGAATTAACAACTCTCCTCAAGGAGCAAAATAGGGGTGCTTGGATTCGATCGCGATTCCAGCATATAAATGAATCAGATAGACCTATTACATAATTTTTTAATCTTGAGAATAAACGTGTGATGAATAAAACTATTTCACAGTTGAAGATCCCAACCGGTGAAATGGTTAATTCTGATACGGATATTCTGAGCCACGCCTCTGATTTCTATGGTGAATTATATGCGAAGTCAAGCTCATGCAAAGTGTCTGTAAACCTGCTTTTATCAGATCTTCCTAATCTAAGTGAGCTTTCCAGAATTGAGTTAGATCGGGCCCTGAGTTTATCAGAGCTTACTGAAGCTGTTAACCATCTCAATAACAACAAAGCTCCTGGAATTGATGGACTACCATCGGAATTTTACAAAACCTTTTGGGAAACTATCGGTTCTGATCTTCTTGATGTTTTTAATGAATCAATTGAAGACATGTTATTACCTACTTCATGCAGGCGAGCGGTTGTGACATTATTACCTAAGAAAGGTGATTTAACCAATTTAAAGAACTGGAGACCTGTATCACTTTTATGTGTAGATTTGAAAATATTTTCCAAGGCATTGTATAATCGTATACGTACAGTACTCGCAGAAATTATTCACATAGACCAAAGCTATTGTGTACCAGGACGTAAGATCTCCAATAACATTAGGTTGATAACAGACATCGTCGAGTATTCAAATTTCATGTCGTTATCTCTTGGCGTTGTATCCCTAGATCAGGAGAAGGCGTTTGATAGGGTAAGTCACCAGTATTTATTGAATACCTTGCGCGCATTTGGCTTTGGTGATTTTTTTGTTAAATGCATTCAACTTCTTTACAATGACACTTCGTGTTTACTGAAAATAAATAATTTGTTATCTATGCCTGTTTCTTTTAGCCGTGGTATCAGACAGGGTTGCTCCCTATCAGGCGCTTTGTACAGTATCTGTATCGAACCATTGTTAGTTAAGATACGCTCAAATAACGGACTGAGGGGGGTGGCCCTGCCTGATATCTCGGGTGAAAGGGTTTCTTGCTCAGCTTATGCTGATGACATAACTGCCTTGCGTACGTGTAATGATGATTTTACTAAATTGCGAGATTTGATACATGTATATGAGTCTGCTTCCAACGCGAAAATTAACCACTCAAAGTCAGAAGGTTTTTGGGTTGGTTCCTGGAAAGGGCGTATTGACGAGCCTTTGGGGTTAAAATGGAATAGCAATGGATTAAAGATTCTCGGTATTTATATTGGCAATTCTTTGGATTTTTGCAAACAAAATTGGTAAAATCTTGAAAATGAAATCAGCACAAAACTTCTTAACTGGCTCCCGTTATCAAAAGCTCTATCATTTAGAGGTAGGATCACTATTACTAATCTGCGTGCTGCTTCTAAGCTTTGGCATAGGTTAGCTGTTATCGATGTCCCTGGTAATATTTTAAATGCTATTCAAAAACTGTTAATTAACTTCATCTGGTCTGGAAAGCACTGGCTTCCCAAAGAGTTACTGTTTCTGCCTTTAGACAAAGGTGGGCAAGGACTCGTGCATTTAGAATCTCGGATACTGACATTCCGTATTCAGTATGCACAATCCTTTATGAATTATTTCGCTTTTCATCCGTGTTTCAGCTTCAGCAGCTACTTTCTCAAACAGATACATAAACTAAATTACGATTATCAGATTTTCTCTGTTCAATTGGATATACAGATGACTCGTAATATACCTATCTTTTATAAGAGTGTGCTCAATTCTTGGTTTTTCTTCATTGTTATGAGAACATCGCATCCAAGCTGTAAAATCGATGTTTTAAATGAACCACTGTTTCTGAATCCTTTGATCAAGAATATCTCCACTGGATTTACTTTTTGCTACGAAGATTTTATAAGTGCGAATGCTACCATTCTAGCTGATATTTTGGTAAATGATAAACGAATTGCACTTGAAGACTTACTCCTTAAAATTGGCAACAGGTCTCGACGATTGCTTCAAATAAACTTGAACACCCTATGGGATAGCATACCCAATGAATGGTTTGAACTATTAGATCGACCTATTGACATTCCCAGGTCAGTATACAATTATGAATTATCATGCAATATTAATGATGACTCGGTTTTTACTGTATTGATACCATCTCTTTGCCAGAAGGAACTGTACAAGATGTCTTTATTAAAATGTTACTCAATGATTTCACATAATACCAAAAGTAACATATGGAGAGATCTACTTTCTCTAAATATTGATTTTACAGATAATTGTCTCTGTTTTTATGAATATCCGTGTACATACTACGAAGGAGATTTGTCATGGAAGGTTTTCCATGGGGCACTCAACACTGATGTTTTTTCTATATAAGGCCGGATATTGTATTAATGATAAATGTGTTTACTGTGGCGATCGTGAAGATTTAGCACATCTTTTTATAACATGTTCACGTCTCCAACCACTTTTGTGTGCTGTTAGACGAGCAGTTCTATTTTTAACACTGGCTGATGAATTTAAGCCTGAGAATTATGTCAAAGGCTTTCCATGCCCCCATTGTTCGTCTAAATCTGCACGTAAAATTAAACATCGTATATGCAATTGGATCATGGCAAACGCTAAAATGGCTACCTATGTAAGCGGCAGCGTCTAATGGTTGGCAATGGTCAGACGGACGCCCTTCGAGAATGTATTTCTCGAATGTGAGCTCGTATGACTATTGAATTTAAATACCACCAGCAAAATGGGTCACTAGAAAACATTAAAAAAATTTGGGCAGTTGACCACCGCGTCTGTAGTACTGAAGACGGTATTTTAACATTTAATGGTATTTAGTCATACCTTTCAGTATTATTTTGTCCACTTTCATCATTTTACATTTTAATGACTGATGACTGATGATTTTGATGACTGATTCCCATTGATTTTTTATACGGATTGGATTGTTGTTTTTTACACAATTGACGTAGATCTGTGATATATTGACATATTTGTTATTCTTCATAAATACAATGTTTATTTAAATGATACTCAGACTGATTCAGGAATATATTTCTATAACGTGTTTTTAAAAATAATTTATGAGTGATGTATTAAATTAAAGCGTTTTTTATGAATCCAAAATAAAGTACATGAAAAGTCTTCTTCTTCTTCTTCTTCCTCTTCTTCGTTGAAGTGGCATGAATTAGAGCTCTCCAATTTCACAGTGTTTTCGCGTGTTTGTGTCTTGATGTTTAATCGTATCTTGTACAGTGTCTTTATTAACGTTTTCTATCTTATGTTTGTGACATTATTTTCGTAATTTGTTGTTGTTTAACTACGTACTTTGATAATTTAAGTTTTGAAGCTAGTCAGTTTGTAGTAATACATAGGCGCCATTAACCTAGCCGGCCTGTCGGCCTAGCCTCTGGTCAGTGTAAGGCGAGCTTGAGTAGGCTTTTGTTTACTAACAATGGGCACCTTCGCGGACAGAGTGAAAAAATCTCGAGGAGCAGTGACAGGTACGTTAGCTGATTATGAGCCTTTTGAAGGCATAGTTAGAAAGAATGGAGTGAGAACTGACTGCCTGGAAAGGGTAGCACTCGAGGAGTATGGGAAGAGTGCAGCCACGGTTGTCTCCCCTGGGCACATCGTCGCTGCCTCCAGAGTGAAAGCGGGTATTAACATGTTTGTGAGAACTGATCGTGATGTGACAAAGTTATGCCTAAAAGGGATACAAGTAGCTGGTCGTTTCCATAACATGTTTTCCCTTGAAAAAGAACTGACTAGAATCGTTATCTCTAACGCTCAGCCATTTATCCCAAACCTTCTATTCACACAAGCACTGGAGTCTTATGGTAAAGGCGTAGGCACTTGTAGGGCCATACCATTAGGCTGTAAAACACCTGAACTTAAGTACGTGAAAAGTTTCAGACGGCAACTACAAATCGTCCTTGAAAAGGATGCTATGCTGCCTGAATTTCTCGATGTCGTCTGTGACAATAAACCCCATCGTCTTTTCATATCGAATGATGAAATTGTATGTTTCTTTTGTCATCTTAAGGGGCATTTTCAGACATCTTGCCCAAATAAACAGGTTGCCAGTTCGAACTTAGAAAATACCCAGGTGGTCGTGGATGATACTGCGGACAGTTTAAACACTGAACTTATCGTTAATAATGGCAATTTTCCCGCAGTTCTGGGTCCGTCATCATTGACTGATAAATCTAACAAACATCTGTTAAATAGATCGTCAACAAACAGTTCATTAAATAGATCACCGAAAAAGTCACCTAGCAAAAAGCGTCAAAAATCCAATTGAATAATCCGTTCGAAGTTTTAAATTATGACAGTGATGAGGAAATCCGTCCAGCTACCCAGTCGCAAAACGGACACAATAATATTAACGTTATTAGTGCCCAAAATGTTAACCAGGATGATCAACATGAGTGTGGTGATAACGCAATACAGGTAGACGTTCACCGGGAGGCGGAGATGACACAAGATGACGTCATGACTGCTGCCGTAGTAAATGAGGTGCCATCGTCAGTCTTTACAGAGGGGCCTGTAATTTTGTCTAGTGATCGTGGTAACACACCAATTCCAGTGTTAAAACCAGGACACGATCCTTGCGAGGATGTGAGGGTATTTGCCGATGCGGGTGAGATGCTACCAGTCTCCCAAGAGACTTTATTGATGAATTCTTTTGAAGAGGACAGTTCCGAATGCGACACCATGTCCATTGTCTCGGAGATGCCGGATGTCGGCGAGTTCGAAGATTCAAGGGAGACAACTCTGTCCCTTGAAGATGTAAAAATGTTCGTCGAAAGCATAAAATATAGCAAGAAGGTTAGAGAAAAGTGTAGGGATTTTCAGTCCAACTTTAAGATCCTAATTCATCAACTAATCAGGTTAAAAAAGCAATCGAATACTGATCAGCCCATGAAATCCCGTATTTGTAAAATAATTACAAAGTTACACCGTAGCCAGAAAAAATGAAACGGTGTCCATTTTGTATTTGTAGTTTTTTGAAGTACTTTACTGTTTAAGCATTTTAACACTGATTACTCATGGCTAATTTTATTGTACTCAATTTTATCTTAATATTTTATATTATGGCTTCTCTTTCATTTGTATCCTTAAACACGAGAGGCTGTCGAGATTCTTTCAAAAGGAGATGTAGTATTCTTACAAGATATTCATACGAGCAGGTCTGATGAATCTGTTTGGAATCTATTATGGCGGGGTAAAACAGTTTTCTCATATCTGTCCAAAAATAGTGCTGGGTTGGCAATTTTATTTAGACCTAATTTAGATGTGACTCTGTCTGAGACGAAAACTATTGTACAAGGAAGGATTCTGCATGTTACCGTTAAAATGAAGGATTTTAATTTTTATTTAATTAATTTGTATAATCCTACAGAATGCGCAGATAAACTGAGATGTATTGAATCTCTGAAAGCTCATATTGCGTCACTAACTCACCCGTAACCTATAATTATTGGTGGTGACTTTAATTGCACTTTGGACCCCACGATTGACAGAACATCGGCCGTCGAACCTCACCCGTCAGCCGCTGATGCTCTGCAATCAGTGGTAAGTTGCCATGATCTCATAGATACATTTCGCTACCTTCATCCCCATGCAAAAACATTTACCTGGAAACGATCAAATGAAACCGCATCTAGAATTGATCATTTTTATATCTCTAATTATTGCAAGCAGATTGTTAAATCATGCTCTGTTGTACCTTGTTTGGACTCTGACCATGATTTTGTTATGTGCACCATTCTTTGTAAAAACAGCAAACGAAAGAGTTCATATTGGTGCTTAAATACATCTCTCTTAAAAGAGCCACAGTATTTTAATTTGATAACTGATTTTTGCAAGAGCTGGCGGGAAGAGAAAGTGAATTTTGATTGTTTACATGACTGGTGGGACATGGGTAAAAAGCACATAGCTACCATATCGCAGCGTTATTCCCGTGAACGGGCTGAAATCTTACGTGAGAAAAAATTGCAATTGGAATCTGAAATAGAGTTATTATCTTCCATGCCACAGAATAGTGATGATATAAGCCGTCTGTTAGAACAAAAACGATATACATTAGATGATTTACTCAAACATCATGCTAGAGGCGCATGGGTAAGATCACGATTTAAACATCTCAATGAATCTGACAAACCTACTGAATATTTCCTTAATTTAGAACATAGACAAGCATGTAATCGAACGATGTCACATCTAACGCTGCCAGATGGTAGGGCTGTAAATAACGAAGTCGAAATAATAAAGTATGCTACTGAATTTTATAGCGCATTATATAGTAATGCACCAGTATGTAAACAATCAGAGAATGCTCTTTTAGCAAATCTCCCCCAGGTGAGCGAAGCATCAAAAAATGATTTAGACAAAGTACTGATTCTGTCGGATTTTACCAATGCTGTTAATAAAATGAAAAACAATAAGAGTCCTGGAATTGATGGCTTGCCGTCAGAGTTTTATAAAACATTTTGGGAAGTTATTAAACAGGATTTTTTAGACGTTTTTAATCAGGCAATTGAAGATATGATTTTATCTACATCTTGTCGACGCGCTGTCATAACTTTGCTTCCGAAGAAGGGTGATCTTAGTTTGATAACCAATTGGCGACCTGTCTCTCTCCTATGTGTTGACTTGAAAATTTTTTCAAAAACCTTATATAATCGTATAAGTACATGCCTAAATGAAATAATACATATAGATCAGAGCTACTGTATTCGGGGTCGTAGAATTTCTCATAATATTCGACTAATATCGGATGTTATTGACTATTCAAATTGTTTAAATTTGCCTCTTGGTGTAGTGGCTCTGGATCAACAGAAGGCGTTCGACAGAGTCAGTCACACATATGTGTTCGATACTTTAAGTGCATTTGGTTTTGGAGATCACTTCATTCGTTGTATTCGCACGCTCTATAGCAGTAATTTTAGCGTTCTAAAAATAAACAATTCACTCTCCGCTCCGTTCGCTTTCAAGCGTGGGATCAGGCAGGGCTGTTCTCTACGGAAGCCCTGAAGGGCTATGTCTGCGAAAAAATATTATCTCGAGCGCTCGACATATTATCTCGAGCGCTCGACATATTATCTCGAGCGCTCGACATATTATCTCGAGCGCTCGATATAATTATCTCGAGCGCTCGATATAATTATATCGAGCGCTCGACATAGTATCTCGAGCGCTCGACATAATTATATCGAGCGCTCGAGATAATTTTTTACACCACGTAACCGGATATTACTACGCATAGTTTTAATGACAGAAGTTGCATCTGTTGCTGATGCTCAGCACGTAAGTAGACGATATTACGAGTGTTAAGACATTAATTATCATTTTGTTACAATAACCTAAGCGTTTAAATCAAGGGGTATTTACCCAGGTATATAGTGGTACTTATAATCTAATATAATGTAGAAATAAGCTAATTTAAAGATACGCATTTATCAATGAACTGTGCTATTTTAGGGATTTTGTATTACAGTTACTTCGTCATACTAGTCAAGGTCGCCGAATAATAACCAACTGCGAGGAATTAATGACTAAGTATTATATGAACGAACGAAAGAATTTGCAATTTTACACGCCCTTTGAAAGTATGGGGTAGATGGAAGCCAGTGGCCAGTTGTTTCTTACGTTATACCGTTGTATAAAGTCACACCCAGGAAATCTACAGACGTCTCGTTAATTTCAGCTTTCAGCTTTAAATTCGGGTCATCATTATTCGGAATTGCCAAGAATTCAGTAAATGCTTCTTTTGTGTGTTGCCAGATCATAAAAATGTCATCAACTAATATAATAATATTAGCGAAATATGGACTAAAACTTGTGCCCATCGCACAGCCACAAATTTGTTGAAAAATTTCACCAGCGAATTCAAAATCATTGCCCTTTAAACTAAGTTCTAATAGGGCTATTACTTCTCGGCCTGGTCTGTTGGTGTCAGGGTAGTCTGCGAATGCTCTGCGAATGCTCTTCGAAATGAATTTAAACCCCGCTCTATGTCAATAATAGTATACATAGCATCGGTATCGAGGGTGACCAGGAATACATTTGGAGGTACCAAGATCTTAGAAACCTGAGATAAAAAGACCAGTGTTTTTCAGAAAGCTAAAATGCCTATTCCCAATTGGCTGAAGATGGTAGTCGATAAATTCACTGATCCGATATGATCCTGAAGCACATCTAAAATGAGAAGTCGCCCTGGTGGTCTCATGGGAGTCTGACCACGATTCAATAGACGTATTGATTTTAGGAAGAAGATAAAATGTTCGTGGTTTTGAATCTTATCTTGCAAATAAATATTTAAATTGCTTTTCAACTATTTTCTTGTTGTCGACCATTTTTTGGAGAATTTCGTTAAATTTGTTACAGTTATTTTGACAAAGTGGTTCATTTAGTTTTCGCTAAGGTAGCTAAGTATGTTGTTTTTATCTCGCCTTTTTACGAAGCTGAAAAAGAGATTTTGGGAAAGGGTGTCGGCGTTGGCGTCGGCGTCAGATTTGGCGTCGGCGTCCCGCCAGGTTAAGTTTTTTTAAATGGTATCTGCACCCACAAGGGGCTATCCGATTTTAGCAAATATTTTAAACATGTATTCTATGCGATGCTTAGGACTAGTCTGCGGCGAAATTATATTGATTTTATAATTTCTTCCATACTTTTATCATGTTTGAACATAGAATATTTTATGGGTCCAATTTTATCTTTCTTGGCTGCGTTAAGCTTTTTAAAAATGGCATTTCCACCCACAATGGGCTGTTAGATTTTAAAAAAATCCCACAGATTTGTTCTATACGATGCTTAGGACCAGTCCACGTCAAAAAGAAATTGACTTTCAAATTTGTTCCAGATTTTTTCGGCGTTTGAACTTTGACTATTTTATAGCTGATTTGCGTGCAGGTTATATATCCTGGTTGTGTTTCTTGGCTGTGTTAAGCTTTTTTCAAACGACATTTACACCCACAAGAGGTTGTCAGATTTGAATAAAACTTCACAGATTTGTTCTATGCGATGCTTAAAACTAGACCACAGCAAAATGAAATCAACACTCAAATTTTATCCGTAGTCTTTCGCCCTTTGAACTTTGATTTTTTATGCTGATTTGCATGCAAGTTATGTGGCCAGCTATAGGGTTTGGCTGCGTTAAGCCTTTTCAAACGACATTTGCACCCACAAGGGGTTATCCAATTTGAATAAAACATCACAGACTTGTTCTATAAGATGCTTAGGACGAGTCCGCATAAAAAGAAATTGACTTTGAAATTTTCCACAGATTCTTTCGCCGCTTGAACTTTGATTATTTTATGGCTGATTTGTATGCAAGCAATATAGCCAGGTATAGGATTTTTCTGCATTAAGCTTTTTCAAGCGACATTTGTACCCACAAGGGGTTGTCCAATTTGAATAAAACTTCAAAGATGTGTTTTATGTTATGCTTAGCACTACTCAACATAAAAAAGAAATACATTCAAAATTTTTCGGCATTTGAACATTGATTATGGTATGGCTGATTTGCATGCAGGTTATATGTTCAGGTTATAGTCTTTGTTGCGTTAAGTTTTTTTAAAACGGCATTTACACCCACAACGGGTTATTCTATTTGAGTAAAGCTTCACAAATATGTTCTAGACGATACGTATGACTAGTCCACATAAAAGAGAAATTGATTTTCCATATTTTCCCATAGTTTTACAACGTTTGGACGTTGATTATTGTAGGGCCGATTTTCATCCATGTTATATGTAGGCCTATTATGCTGTAGTTAATGCTTTTTCAAATGACAATTTAATCAGCAAAGACTTATCCAGTTTAGATAACATGTTTTTATTTTCTACATAGGCTTCTTAAATGTAGCCTGCATCATATTAATGCAATTCCTTTTGAAAATGTTTCTTCTATTTTCAGACTACGAACTTTGCTTTTGTTTGGACCATTTGCCTTTCGGTCAGTCTTGGTATGCCAGTATCCATTGTACTGCAGGGTACTACCGGACAGCAAGGATTTATGGTTCAGTCTCCAAGCTAGGCTTCTACGAAGCTATGCTTGCTCGATGGGTTGTACCATGGGTATTTTGATTCGACAAGTGGATTGTCAAATTTCAGAATGAGACTGTACCCGGTGGTCCATCATATCCGGTGATGTTCAATTGATATACAGGTAAGCTATTTTCTATTTTCTGATAGCTCTTGTTGTATGTGCATGGCTTGGACATTATTGTTTCGCAGAATATTTAGTCCAAGGAAGATCGGGTCCTGCGAAACATAAGAAGGCGAGATGTTTGGTATCTTTCTATATCTCTTGTTATTATTGTCAAGCATTAGTTCTATGAAACCTGTCATTGATGAAACACTGGCACAAAGATATAGCTCATTCATCATCTGGAATGTAATTTTTACGCTTTTCAATCTTCGACCAGATAGGGGTTCGAACCAGTGAGTTCTATGAAACCTTCCGCCTCCCGTTTGGTCCCACTAGACCAGCATCCAGAGGACAAAAATCCTCTTTCAGCGGCCTAGCTTTCAACTACCCGTCTCACAACCACACGAATTGACTGGAATTGATGGTGTACATTTAAGATATTCTTACTTTTACGTTTTTTTCTGAGATCCATTCTGCTATATCAATAGGCACTCGCAAGTATGTAGTTTTTATTATTGTCAAGCATAGGTAGGTAGGTAGATAGGTAGGTAGGTAGGTAGCTAGGTACCTAGATAGATAGATAGATAGATAGATAGATAGATAGATAGATAGATAGATAGATATATATATATATATATATATATATATATATATATATATATATATATATATATATATATATATATATATATATATATATATATATAGATAGATAGATATATATATATATATATATATATATATATATATATATATATATATATATATATATATATATATATATATATATATATAGATAGATAGACAGACAGACAGACAGACAGACAGACAGACAGACAGACAGACAGACAGACAGACAGACAGACAGACAGACAGACAGACAGACAGACAGACAGACAGACAGACAGACAGACAGACAGACAGACAGTCACAGTGACCTTTGACCTCAAACTTGTCATGCTCTTTCCAACATTATAGGCAACCACATATCTAAATTTGGTTCCCACAAGTTTAACAAATCCTGAAGTATAAGCTTAGAAGTGTGGCTAAGCGCAAAAACTTAACTTTGAAATGCTTAGCTCAAATAGCAAGGTCAAACCTTGACCTTTGACCTAGTGACCTCATTATACCCACGCTGTATCCAAATGGTATACGGAACCATGGTTTTATGTTTGGTTCCATTGGGATTATGCAATCCTAAAATATAAGCAAAGATGATTTGCTAAACGCAAAAACTTAAAAATCCAAAATTAACACAATTTTGTAGAGGTCAGATTGACCTTGACCTTTGACATGGCGTAATTCCTGTCACCATCTTGCGTCCGCTTGGTATAAATAACCATGAATTTGTGTTGCCTTTCATTTATATAATTTATTTCACAGTAAGCCGAATCGGCCCTTGAGTGTACAATATATAATATAAAAGTAGTATGACAGATAACTAAGATGTGACAACAGCATGAACGTATTACATGTAGCTATATAGTTGTTATCATCAGTATTCATCATTATTGTTCGTTGTCATCGTCGTTATTGTCGTCATCATTATCCGTTTTATATGGCTTGGTGAACAGGACGTTGAATACGTCTTGGCGTCAGGATGCCACTGGTGGTCCTCAGTACGCACTCCGTCACAAGTCGTAAATGTCTCATACAGAAATATATGCTGATAAGATCTGCTTAGCGCAAAAACTTAGGATTGAGTAGACGTCATAGTTACGTTGACCTTTGACCTGGTAACATTGATGTCAAGATACTGCATCCTATTTGGATAAGCAACAATTTACCCAAGTTATGTGCCATTAGGATTAACCAACCCCGAAATATAAGATTTGCTAAACACAAAAACTTAACATTAAAAGAAGCAAGCTCGAAGGTAAAAATATCCGTGATCGTTGACATAGTGACATCACTGTCAGTGGGCGTCTTCATCTTGGTATAGGCAGTCATCTGTCTAAATTTTGTTCCATTTGGATATTGCATTCTAAATGTATAGACATACAGACAGACAGACAGACAGACAGACAGACAGTCACAGTGACCTTTGACCTCAAACTGATTTTGCTGCCATGACGCATATTGGTCGGTTTGGCTTGCTTGGATACTGACGATTTGAACAACCCGAGTAACTAACGTTATAAATTAAAGTTTTCTGTTTTGTTTTTACTTTAGGTTTGTCAACCAAGATGGCTGCCAGAGACGCTTTGATAAAAAACTACTTTTTGTTGGGACTTAACTGTATAGAACTTCAATCTGTCTTGAGCAATCAGCATGGCATTCATCTAGGAATACGTCATTTAAAGCGACTCCTGTGTGCATATGGTCTACGCCGCAGAAAACGCTATACAAATTTGGGTGCTGTCGTTGACTTTATCGAAAATGAGATAAAGCAGTCAGGACGCCTTCATGGGTATAGGTGGATGCACCTAAAATGCCTTCAAAATAGGCTAACAGTGAAACGAGAGACAGTCCGTATAATACTGGGAGAATTAGATGCCGAAGGTGTCGATCTGCGAAGAAGACATAGACTTGTACGGCGCAGATACACATCCCGGGGCCCTAATTTTGTATGGCATATTGATGGATATGATAAACTTAAGCCATATGGAATTTGCATACATGGTTGCATAGATGGCTATTCAAGAAAGATTATATGGTTGAAAGCAGCATTCACAAACAATGACCCTACTATAATAGGCGGGTACTATGTGCAAACTGTCAGTGCTTTGCATGGCTGTCCGGTGCGGGTTCGTGCTGATCGTGGGACCGAAAATGGACACGTTGAAGTGTTTCAAACAATATTGCGGCAAAATGCAAATTCGTGTTTCTTGTATGGCACAAGCCAATTAAATCAACGAATAGAATCGTGGTGGCGGACATTAAGAACAGAAAACACCCAGTTTTGGATGGATTTTTTCGAAGTATTAAAGGATGAGGGGACATACTCAGGTGATATACTTGACAAAAGTCTTATACAAGCGTGCTTTTTGAAGATAATCCAGGTACTATTGTTTTTAAATTAATTATTTATGAGGTCCTAAAGTGTTGAAAGTAATTGTATATAGTATAGGATTAAAAGAACAGTGGTGACAGCCTTATGGCAACAGGATATAATTGTGTCGATTATGTCATGTAATTTATTGTAAGTCACCAGAAAACAACATCTCTCATTGCGCTCGGTCTACCTTCCATCCAGCTCATTAGTCTTTCAACCGATTAGGCCCAGAGCTGGTCGGAGACCAGAGGTTTGATCCGTACGATCTCTTTGAAGTGTATAGTTTACAATACATTTTACAACGGAACAACTCGTTTTACACGCACATTCTCAGATATAGACGTAGACCAACACACGCACACCACCTTGATGTGTACGGCGTGCTTCGTTCATCAATGGTTTATAGCTCAGCTGACTTGTCAGTCAGCTCAGCTTTAGCGATAACTCCCCGTCCGGTTTCCGGCTGTCCGTCTGTTTGTCTGCGCATCGTCAATAATACTGGCACGTTTTGTTAGCTTTGGATAGATTTTGATCAGACTCGGTTAAAAGTTTCCTATGCTAATCTAATTTATCGATCTTTCAAAATAAAGCTGATTCGGTGAAAACTTGCAGAGTTATCGCCATTGCAAAGTTTCTGCAGTATGAAAAGACATTACTTTGGCGGCACATTTCATAATCTTAGAGCCATTGGCGTCAAACTTAGTGGGTGCATACCTATAGCAATAAGCTACCACCCATAGAAGAACTAGGTCAATCTGACCTAGTTTCTTGAAAATGTATGTCAACGGTCAATTTTTCCATTGGGACCAATAGTAAATTATCCTGCTATAGTTTTCGTAAGCTTTTCATATACAGTGACCAAACCTTGTGTCTGGATGCATTGTAGGCAATATCTATTTGGGCTATGAATATAAAGCGACCACGCCTTCTAAAAGTAAAGTTATGATCCTTGCTATATTTTCAATGCATTGAAGCCTATGAGAAAATATGTTTGTGGCACGTTTCGTCAATTGTTGATGGAGTAAAACCAAATTTTGCAGATGTATTCCTTGAGGCAATATTTATCTGAACTACGAAAATGAAGAGGACAGGCCCTTAAACAAGGGCCATAATTCTGGTTCTTTAAGGCGGTTTTAACTCGTGATTTACCTGTATGTTGTCCGTTAACAATTGTGGAGCATTTCGTCATTTGTCAATGAAGTAAAAACAGATTTGGCAGCTATGCCCCTTAGCGCAATATGTGATTAGGCTATGGATATAAAGTGGCATCTCCCATTGGTCAACAGTATCAACGACACAAATATTTGGCATTTCCCAATCAAATGTTTGCTTGTAGCCATTGCGCCATTGGTAGATGGTACACTTGAGGCTTTTGTCAATAGTGTCAGGGATGGCTGCCCCATTGGTCAATGGTACATTTCCCGTTTGTCCCTATTGTAAAGAACGCCCAGTATCTTTACATCTCTCATCCAAATTTTTGCTGGTGGGCATTGTCCCGCTGGTAAGTGCCTTCTGTTTGGAGGCTAGAAACGTTGGTAAATAATGTCAGGGATATCTCCTCTATTGGCCAGCGGTACCTTTCCCGTTGATCAATGCTTTCAAGGACACCAATACGCTTGTATTTGATGCTCAGCATTTTGCTTGTGACCATTGTACATTGGTAAATGAAGTCTGGTGTTACACGTAAACCATTTGACAATAGTGTTAGGGATGTCTGGCCCATTGATCAATAGCACTTTTCCTGTTTGTCAATAACATCAATGACATTCATATTCTTGCATTTTCATATTCAATTCATTTTTACCGTGACCATTGCCCCATTTATAAATAGCTTCTGGTAATCGACGTGCGCCATTTGACAGCAGTGTGAAGTATGGCTGGCCCATTGATCAATGGTCCTTTTTCAATTGTCAAGGATGCCAATATTCTTGCATTTTCTCTCTAAATCTTTCCCTGTGACTTTTGCCCCGTTTGTAAATCGCATCTGTTATGCTTGCACCATTAGGCAATTGAGCTTTCCCCGATGGTTAATAGTGTTCGGTATACACAGTCTTTCGTTTTTCCCGCACAAATGTCCATATTTCCGCCCCAATTTCCATTACATGGACACTCGATCCATTGACATCAGTTCACCGTGGATAATCGAGTGTTCATATATGTGAGCAATTCTTGCTTGTACAGGCATTTCTATGAGCAACAGGTAAGATTTTAGCGAATGTGTACATTTTATTAAAAATATCAATACACCTAAAGCTCAAGATTAGAACTATTATATCTCACTCAGTGCTCAGTTAAATATTCTTTAAAACGCCATCTTGATTAGGCTGTATACTTACGCCTTTCACATACGAGGCCTTGCGCAGTAAACTGAATTAAAAGTGACTAATCAAACACAGAGATGTGTGTTGACACTTTTACTTGACAGTTGGAGACGATTACGACAGTAGTGTAGTTGAAGCGGAATTAAAACAGTTCTCAAACATACACATGATAATATTATAACATTCCCCATTTTTATAAAAGTCAACAACAATAGCTATGTTGGAAAATCATTCAATAATATATAGTCTTGTGGATAATTGAAACTACACTGATCATTTAGCTACATACACTTTGATTATAAGCAATGTGAATAGAACAGCGCCTACTCTCTCCTATGGGTGGCTTGATATCTCATGGGACATGAGGTCTTCTTTTTGCTGATTCGTTTCGAATGAGCGACACGTCTCACGTGTTGATACATAATGCTTTATTTCTGCACTCATACCTGGCCAGAATAAACATTATCGTGCTCGGTACAGACAACCATCAATTCCAAGATGGGAATTATCATGGATTGACTTCTTCATCTCACTCCGTAGGCCACCCGGGATTACCAGTCTTTCACCTTTGAAAACGAGACTGTCTTGTATAGTCAACTCATCCCGAAAGCTGTAATAAGGCAGCAATTGTTCTGGGACTGAATTTCTCCCAACAGGCCAGCCGTTCAGGATTACATCTCGCAGCAGGCATCATAGTCTCATCTTTCTCAGTTTCACGCCTTCGAACTAAATTGGCATTTTTCTCTATTACGTTTAATGCCCATCATTCTACATCGATCAAGAAGTTTATCAAGCGTTTCGTCGTGGTCTACGCTGGCCTTGTCATCATCATCACCAGCGTCATACAGAAGAATATCATCAACTACACATATGCCAATCTCGAGTTCTTCAAGTGCTTGACGCAGTCTCTTCTGGAAGATTTTACAACTTGTTAACAGACCGAATGGTAAGCGAAGCCATCTATGTCTTCCGAAATGTGTTTGAAAACAGAGCAGCTTTGTGGATGCATCATCAAGCTTCAGGTGCCAATAACTACTACGTAGATCTAGTTTCGAGAAGTGTTCCCTCTTGACAAATCTGGAAGTACATCATCAAGAGTTGGCATCAGATAGTGTTCTCTATCCAATACATTATGCAGAGCCTTGGGGCTAATATAGTTGTGAAGATCACCAGATTTCTTTGTAACAACCATCATTTGGTTTACCGACACTGTCGGCTCATCGACAGGTGCGATCACGCCAATTTCAACCATTCAATCAAGCTCTTTCTTCACTTTGCTTTTCAGGTGCACAGGAATGCGTTGTGCTGGAAGCGCCACCGGTTGTGCTGACTCATCAATCTGCAGGTGAACTTGTCCTAGAAGAGTACCAAGATCATCACTAAATACATCATCAAATTTATTACCTGAATCAAGTGAAGCAATTTTGAAATTATCACAATTGATTTAAATCAGATCCATTGGTTCAGATGCTAATTTATCCAGAATAGGTTGAAGATTTGGCTTTACGATGACAAAATTAACAGAGTAATTCTCGTTGTTTGCAAGATTTTTTAGAACCTTTCTACATGTTCCTAAGGGGTTTAGATTAGCGTGGTTCCACTTTTTCAATAATTTGTGTGTGTGTGTGTGCGTGCGTGCGTACGTGCGTGCGTGCGTGCGTGCGTGCGTGCGTGCGTGTGTGTGTGCGTGCGTGTGTGTGTTTAAGAACAGTGTTGTCAACATATTTAAGTGGCAATATGTTCACGGTATATCTATTTGAAACTTTATTGAATGACCTTCAACATTCATTTGAGCAAAAACAGAATTATCAGAGTTATGTATAGCCTGAACCAGTTCATAATCAGATTGACTGGATTCAGACAGGTCATCTACGTCTTTGACCACTTTACTGCTAAATGGTTCGGTTTTTACACTTCGAGCAGAATTTCCCCCACGCAGGGCATACGTTCTTTTTCAAGACATGTTTGCGACCACAGAATTTACAGTCACTTACAGAATCACGCACGTTAGGAGAGCTGCGTTTCGACTTATCAAAATTAATAGAATATTTAGATTTCTGGTGCTGTCCAGATTTATTTCGATAGTTCATCGTTACTCTATGTACATCCTCTGTAGCATACAAATTGGAAGGAGACATTGTCCCCATGTGCACAGTTGCAGCTTCGGAACTCTTCCAGATGTCGGTACATGATTTTAGGTCCAAATTACGTTCTTGGGGAAGTCGTCTCCTCGTAGTATTGTCAATAATTCCAAGTACATGTCTTTGAGAGGTATTTTAACGTGCCATAATATGTATCAAAAGATTCACCAGGTTTCTGATTTCTCTTTTCGTGCCTAAAATAGCACGATAATATATTCTTAGCGCATTGTTGAATACATGTGTGCCATAACTCCTATTTGCTACAAGTAATTAAAAAAGATACATATTTGTATTTTCCGCTATCATCAAAGCTAATTTTATTAGTCTAGCGAGCGTTATTAGCAAAAAATGATTGAAAAACAGTGAACGGCTATCAGGACCAACGATAGTAGACACCTGACAAACTAAGTTAATCCGAACCAGATCTGAGTTCTTTTTATAAGGACCATGGTCAAACGCCTGGAAATCCTCTTGCATCGACAGATCGTTCGTTGTGTTAAAATGTGAACCAAATCGGATCAGTAGTTTTTATGGGCCTGACGTATTATGTGGTCCATCTATCTGTCCATTCATCTGTTCTGTTTGTCTGTCTGTCCTGTCCAGCCTTCCCGCCCGCCCACTCGCTCACCCGCTCAAACTCCCGCCCGCCCATCCGTCACTTCCTTCGTTCGTCCATTAGCAAATTCGAGTCTGGGCCAGATCTCAGTTTTGAACCTACATCTATAGTCATCATTTCGTTTTGTCAAGATTCGTCCATATTTTCCAACGTTATCCCTCCCCATAAATGATTAAAATTTGTGAAAAATTTCTTGTCCGCTCCATATCTCAAAGAGTTGTGAACATATATTTGAAAATCGTTGAGTGAGAATATTAGATGGAGGACCAGTCTCGTGATTTTGTTTCGTCGAGTTGCTAGACTGTGCACTCAGGGTCGCACGGTGGGATTTTGAAAGGTGTGTTCGTCAGTGGGGTTTGGGTGGAGGTCGCCCCCAGGTTAAGATTTTCTTTTTCTGAAAATAAAATGGTGCATTTTCCCGCAATCTAGGCATAAAAATCAACAAAATAGATGATATCAACATGGACATATCTGACTCATATTGGTATCAGATATAGGCAAATTCAATACACGGATATTACAAAAAGTTGAGAAATTCTAGGGGGTTCGTTCGACCCCCACGACCGACATAGCCACCCGACGCCTGAGGTAAGTGAGAATGCTGGTGAGACTGGCCATAAGATCACGACACCAAGATACTTATCTTCAGATACCTGCTCTAAGACGACAACATCCATTGTGTAAAATTTGTGTATCCTTAACCTGTGTTGAGGCATGGGTATGAGAGTACACCTTGATGGGTTGAGCCTTATACCCCATGCATCGGCTCAGGCTGGGAGTGATAATAGATCCTTCTGCAGGGGATCCGGATCTGATGTTGAGGTGACTGTCCTGTATGCAAGGCAATCGTCTGTAAAACGCCTACCTGCAGATGAAACACAATCTGGCAGGTCTCTTCTGTATTGTAGACAGGAGTGGCCCCATAACAATGCCCTGGGGAACGCCTGATTTTACATTTGATAACCAGATGATGACCCATCCACAACCAGACTAGACACTGTTGATGGTCATGATAGGAGGATGATATCCAGTGCCAAGTTGGCCCAGTTATAAAATAGTGTGCAAGATGGCATTTATATAGAGGTTGAGTCTAGCGCATGTTTGGCTGAGCGTGTGAGAGCGCCTCTCCACACACACCCTCGCCCCCCCCCCTACCCCCCCCCCCCCCCCCCCCTCCCACCCCACCCCCCGCCGATTTTCGAAAATCAAGTGACCATCAATAATTGACCCTCAGGCATTCCAAAGTGTTGCCCTCAAAAAGGGTTCTGCTCACATAGATTCGCGAGCCTGGCTACATTACTACCTTATCGCAAGTGGCAATCGAATATACACGTCGTATAATAACATTGCCTGTCGCAGGGCAAAGACAAACACAGAAACCAGAACAGCTTAATTAATGTATATCTTGAAACTAAAGTAACTCAAATTGTGTATTTTCTTTAGTCGAGTAGAGCTCATGGATATGGCTTAACCTGCTCATCACTATAGAATTGGCACCTTTTACAACTAGCGTAGGCTAGACTAATAATAAAAGCTTGAGTGACCGTGGAAAACACAAATATTATCTAATTACTTTATAGCTAACAAGAATTATGACATACAGGCGTTCAACAATGATCTAAGAGTATAATCGTGTTATTTTTAGCTGTGCGAAGCCTAGTAAGTGACAGACATAAGTATACAACCTCATCAAGATGGCGTTTTAAAGAATAAAGAAATGGGCATAGGGTGAGGTATATCATTTCTACTAGTAAGTTTTAGATTTATTGGTATTTTGAATAAAATGTACGAATTCGCAAAAATCGCAAAAAAATGTTGGCCCACAGATATGTCTGTGCAAGCAAGAATTGCTCATAGACATGGACACCCGATTATCCACGGTGCAGTTACTCTTTACTCATTGACACCTGCTGTTTGTCCCATTTTTCAATAGTGTAAATGACACTTACCTTGTTCATCAATTGTGTTCTGGATGTTTGCCCCATTCCGCGTTTTATCGAACATGTAGTCTCCATATTAGTCAGCTGAGCGCCAATGCCAGTGGGCCTCTTGTTCTCCAAATAATATTAAATCTTAGTGGTCTCAGTTTCTACGAAAATTATCAGTCCATCCGTCTAAATAAATATACCCCTCAATATAATCTGTAGTACGCTATTTTGCAATTGTCTATATATGCCAAAGATAATAGTTATTGTAAAATCTATTCTATTCATGTTCCATATATATGATTGCATTTCAGAGAGAGTTAAATGAAGTCACATCCGTATGGAATGGACACAAGATTCGACCATATACCGGACAGCGAACCCAACATGGTCGGCCAATTGTAATGTACGAAGCGTCTGAGTTGTATCAAACGCACGATTACCTCTGCCCTGTGGATGTAGAATCATTGGATCCCTTAACTGAAGAATGCACATTCATAGGTGACCAGCTATGCGCAGATAACGATATTTCCGATTTAGTTAGATTGCTAATGCTAGAGCATGGCATCATTGATCCAGTCAGTCCATCCGAAGCCATCGATTTGTATATGTTTCTTCGAACTGTGATTCACGCTCATGTTTAGCTATCACTGTGGCTCATTAGTTAAGACTAGAAAGGCCGTAATACTTATTTTTTCTATTCAAACTCGCACGTTACTCAGTATCTTATACCAAACGAAGCGTAAGATAGTATTAAAAATTCGGGCTGAATAAAGTCATTATCATTACAAAGATACGAAGGAACGGTAATGCATGGCACCACATACCAGGCACAAGTTGCTAACCTAGTTGTTTAGAGTTTACGTTGAAAATGTAAAAAATATCAAATATAAATAACTGTTGAATCTAGGTCATTAGACAGGTGAAATTGAATTTAATTTTAAGGTCATCCTCCTGATGCATATGTAGTTATGAGCAATTACCAGCCCGTAGGAGGAAGAGTAGTGTCGTCGGGTTAGTTTACTTGCCAGTCTGTACGTCCATGTGTGTATCCAGAAGAGCATCTACCCAAACCCCTGAAAAGATTTGACTGAAATTTTAACACAAGAAGGATTTTGCCGAGGATTTCCAGATTTTGGATGTGATCCGGATCGGATCAATTTCTGGTCATCTCGAAATCTTCTTGTATGAATTGGCTGAAATGTTAATACGCAAAGGCGTGTGATCATACACTAGGATTCCAGAACTTTGGTGTGTGACCCAAAAAGATCCGGAAAATTCTGAAAATCCGAAAACATTTGGGGTTTGCAATCTCTTGTTGTTAATTCTACTTGCACATCAAAAATATTTTATCTATCACACTAATTTCCATTTCGTGGTGTTGTTGACAATCCAACACAGCAATTGGCATTTGACAGATAGCTAACGGGATAAATACAATAAATTAAAAAAATTGTTTCTATTTCTAAAAGGCCAAGTGAGCTTATGCCGTGGCGACCGTCCGTCGTATGTCCGTCCACTATTTCCTTTAAACGACTTCTTCTCAAGCACCACTGGGCCAATATCAATTATATTTGGGAAAAAGCATCCTTAGGGCATAGGGATCCACGTTTGTTCAAACGAAGCCGATCGGTCCATTTGGCCGGCGGCCATCTTGGATTGCGGCCGACTTCAGGAAACGTCTTTAAAAATCTTCACCGAAACCGCTTCGGGGGATGGATGCAAGCCTCGTGAAATATGATCTAGAGCAAGAGTTGTACCAAGTTTGTTCAAGGGAACTTGATTGGTCAAATGGTTCGGTGGCCATCTTGGTTGACCTAATTTTAGCGAAAATGACTTCTCCCGAACCGCTGAAGGGATCGGATCGAAATTTCGCAGATATGATTAGGGACTAAGGGTCATTAAAGTGTGTTCAAGGGAAGTTGAACCGTTGAAAAACCTGGCCGCCGTGGGACAATCAAAATATAGCACGTTTGGCGGCCATATTGGATTATTTATTTGGTTGGTTTTGAGGCCGAAATTGGTTTTTTTATGTGTTTTTGGGTATTCTGATCTCAAATTTGCAATTTTCGAAACGGTCGGATAAACTGTTTGGCGACCATCTTGGATTATTTTCCCGCCAAAAGCTCCCATACTAAAGCAAATGGGAAATTTAGAATGTCTTCTTCTCGAGAACTACTAGGCCAATTTCAATTATATTTGGCAGGAAGCATCCTTACGCCATAAAGATTCAAATTTGTTCAAACGAAGCCAATCGGCCAATTGGGACGGCGGCCATCCTGGATTTCGATCGATTTTTAGAAACGTCTTTAAAAGTCTTCTCTGAAACTGGGAACTTAATTTGCCAAATGGTTTGGCGTTCATCTTGGATGACCTAGTTTTCGCGATAACGACTTAACCAGAACCGCTGAATCGATCGGGCCGATATTTGGCTGATATGATTAGGGGCGAAACGCCATTAAAATGTGTCCATGGAGAATATGTAAAAAAAACATGTCCGCCATGAATCGATCAAAATATAACTTCTTGGCGGACATCTTGTATTTTCTGCAAATTTCTGAGAAAAACAGAGACTTAAAATTATTAACCACTGAAACTATTTTAATAAAACTCGTCGAAATTTTCTTCACAGACATTTGAGTGGAAAAAATGTTACAGTGGTCATCTCATTTTGTTTGGTTGTGCCACTCGCCAATAATTCCAGGTGAGCGACACAGGCCCCTTGGGCCTCCTGTATTATATACTATTTGGATACAGATTAATCGACAGTTCAATCGATCAATTAATTGATCGTTGATCGGAATTCCTGTCCTTGTGATTACTGCATCCCTCTAGTCATCCAATTATATAGGCTAACGCTTTATGCGATATAGATAGGCTATGATCTGAAAAGTTCCCTGTTGAATATTTTAAAATTAACTTGCATTGGAGCTGTTGATAATGTTCAAGAGCTTTCCCGTACGGGTTTTATTAGAAATGAGATACATGACGTTTCATCTTTGAGGGGTTTAACACTTTTATGATGAAGCTGGCCAACCCCGGCCCATGCATTGGCGTTGTGAAATGTCCAAGGCTTGGCCTGCAGTAAACAAACATTTTGATATACTTGAAAAAATTTAGCCATTAAAACTGAGCGGAAACTAAAGGACTGTGTAGATCTATAGGCATGTTCGTAATGGTCGATCTCCAAGTGCATATGTGATGTGCCAACGTACGCCTGTGCGTGTATGTGGGCAGAAATTGATTATTTGAACTAAATAATATTTTTAGAATCCTCTTGAAAATTTTGAAACTGTTTTGATGACAAATATTCGCTAAACATGCTCCGGCGATTATTCAGCAACTGTTGTTGTTGAACTCTTTGACTCCAACTAAATCAGACCTATTAAGCCAACGCTTGATTGACATGCGTAAATTTCACCTGTGATGGAGATCATTTCGGAGAGAATTTGGAGAGAACTGTCTAGCTTCTAATTGGCCGTCGATGAACAGAGGCTAGACATACCTGGGCGGGATACGAGGTTAATTTCCACTCGACTGTTGGACATAGTTGTGATTTCAATTAATTGACACATTTTGATGTTGTCACATTTAAATACACAGGCAATGTAAAATTTACATTAGCGAGGCTACAACGGACACACGAAATAGGAAACAAATATATAACGACGATCGAATGTGAACTTTCATAATCGATCATTGATGTGATCGATCGGTCGCTCATCGATAATCGATGGACAGCGATATATATGGGTTACCGACATATATATATATATATATATATATATATATATATATATATATATATATATATATATATATATATATATATATATATATATATATACACCTGTGCAAAAGTTAAGCACCAGCAAAAACAATAGAACGTAGAAACATGATGGTACAACTAGGCTGCCATACTTTTTGTCCCCGCGTTAGCTGACATAATTCCAAGTACGAAATGCACATGCATGCATGACTTCACGCGCTTGATGTCCGTGCGTGGCGGGAAACAGCACACGTGTTCAGTTATGTAAAAGTCCAGTTTGAGGTGTAGAACATTACATACAGATTTAGGCGACAAGATTAGGAATTTTGTGTTCATGACCGTGGTTTATTTGTACAGAGAGAATTAGCTCTTGATTGTGAACCGCTATGGCAAGACGAAGGTTAAGTGATCGTGTGAAATGGCAAATCATAGGCATGCATACCACTGGTATGTCATGCAGAGAGATTGGCAGACAGCTGAACATTAACCATACTGTAATCAGTCGTTTGATTGCAAAACATGGGCAAACTAACGAGGTGAAGGACAGGCCTAGATCTGGAAGACCAAAGAAGACTACTGCCCGTGATGATCGAGCCCTAGTACGCCTTGTTAGGAGATCTCCATTCACCAACAGCAGAGTGCTCAGCCAGCAATGGGAAACGCGCAATAGAGTGTCAATGTCTACCGTCAAAAGGAGACTGTATGCTGCTGGCATGAAAGCTAGGAGACCTGTCAGACGTCCTCTCCTCACTGCACACCACAAAGAGGAGCGTCTGAGGTGGTGCAACGAAAGAAGACACTGGAACATGAGATCCTGGAGACGGGTACACTGGTCCGATGAAAGTCGGTTCCTGCTTCATGCCACAGATGGTCGAACTCGTGTATGGAGGTCCAGACGCACGGCGTACGACCAACGTAACATCATGGAAGAAGTTCCATTTGGTGGAGGTTCCGTTATGATATGGGGGTGCATCTCATTGGATTGTAAGCTGGATCTGTTGACTGTACCTGGAACACTAAATGGACAAAGATATCAAGATTCCATACTGGATAGAGTTGTGGTCCCTCATTTTGTAAATCATGCACCTGGAACCCACCCTATATTCATGGATGACAACGCCCGACCACATCGTGCTAGAGCTGTGCATGAATACCTCCGCCAGAATGCCATCGAAACCCTACCATGGCCAGCAAGGAGCCCTGACATGAAACCTATTGAGCATATCTGGGACATTCTGGGAAACATGGTGAAGAGGGATCCTCCTGTGCAGAACCTACAGGAATTAACAGACGCACTCCATCTTGAATGGCAACGAATACCACAATGGCGTATCAGTCGGTTGGTGACCAGCATGAGACGTCGTGTCCAGGCCGTCATCCAGGCACAAGGTGGATATACCCGGTATTAATAATGACAGTCTCAAACTCGTGCACAGATGTTAAACTTCGTTTTCAGACACCATTAATGACAATCTAGCCACGTGTGTCAACTGTAGGGCAATAGTTGTCAGTTGTGTCAACGTAACCATATTCAGGCCTCGTTTTCAAGTTCAAACAAAAACATACAGTGTTTCCCCACCATCATAATCAGCATTCCTCTAGTTGCATTATTACCTCTTGCACTAAGATGGATGGGTACATAAATGTTTATGCTATTGCTTTCTTCATAGCACATGAATATACCCTCGCATGTGCGTAAAAATAGGGTGGTGCTTAACTTTTGCACAGGTGTATATTTCCTTCGTGACGGCAAAGCGTGTTTTGGCCATATACTCACTCTACTTAGATAGTAATACTGAGCGCCGTGTGATTCTCTGGACAACAATTTGATAATGTTGCTGGCGACTTAGTCAGCAACAACCTAGTCAAATTGATCTTCAAATCCGTAGAAAGTGTTGAATGAAATTTATGATGATTATCTTAGAATTCATAGACAAGGTTGTTGTAGCAATACTTTTCAATAAAATTTGTATCAACTATATAGCAGGTAGTAATTGCATTACATACTAATTATTTTGACAACAATTTGACTGAATGTTGGTGCTGTCATTGATAGCAACAACTTTTACGCAAATTACTGTCAATGTATATAAAAGCGTTCTCCTATTTTCTCCTGGACATTGGCACTTTCTCTGAACAGTATTGAAATACAGACTGTCGAATGTACTACGTGCATGCTTACACTTCCAGAGCTGGAGGACAAATGACTATTCGCACGTGCAAGCAGGTTGGGTTTGTTTGAGAAATCCTGGCTTGTGCAGACAATAGACTAAACGAATATGACGTCCAATAGTTACAACGATTATGGAGTCAGGGCATTGAGTGCTGGGCAGCATTGCACGCCGGGTAGCATTGCATGCTGGATAAATTGACCAGGATCTCATATCTCGTGCAAAAGTGTCTATATTTAATGGTACACCCGATCGTTAACATATATAGAGACCCAACTAATAGTACATACATTTTGTTATCTACCGATATTCGAAACTCTACAATAATTATTCGGAGAGATTTGATAGAGTTTGCTGATGCATTAGTCAGCAAGGACATGGTAGACGTATCTTCTGCAGGTGCTAGGTCTACTACGTTGAAAGTCCTGCTTATTATTTTGAGAAGAATTAAATTGAAAGCTGTTGTAAAAGCGATTTTCAGTTTAATCGTTTTCAAAATGTTAGCTAGTGAAACTTACATTTTCGGCTATTATTTCATGAACAATTTGTCGGAGAGATATTGTTGCTATAGCCGGCAACAACTTTCCGCCAAGGCGTTATAAAAACTATCTAGCCTAGCACATTTCACCTACAATCTAGAAGATAGCACAATTCGAATCGAACTTGCTATGCGATATCTAATCAGCTCTGCACAACAACACACGTGTCATGC